>CM066592.1:6045000-6597500 GCA_033816785.1 Picus viridis
GATCTCCTCAGGCTATTTTTTTCTCTTCACTGCTGTTCCTTAACTTCATACCACTTCATACTAACATATGGACCACCAAAAAACCTCAGGTCTAGACTAATTCCTACATATAGTCTGCTCCATTGCTTAGCTGACAGAAACGTCCCTTTAGCCATCAGATAGCTCATTTATCTTGTTTTACTCTTTCAAAACTCTCACATAAGAAACACTTTCATCATTTCCCTGGATGGAGGAACACTGTTTCCTTTCTCTGTTCATTTCAGAACTGGACTTCTTACCATACTGCCATCATCTCAAAGGAGAGACACTGCCAGATTGTGAACTCAGGTAAGTGTAAGTCCTGGAACAGGACTGGCTAGCTTTCCAGTAATCAGAGATGAGAAAAAACTACTGGGTTGTGGATAGCTATTCTTACTATTTTCACTATTCACATTGCAGTTACACATTTCAGAAATCAAAACCTTATGAAAGCATGTTGTAGTTTCAACCTGGCTTGCATTTTTGTTGCTGGCTGGGTTTTTCTTTTAATTTAATGTACTTTCCCTAAGATTAAGAGCCACTGGGAAAACTGGGGCTAGAGCGGTATTAGTGCTTTAGCCCCTGTTCCATTTCAAACTGAAATCCCAGACTCCAAAGAAAACAGAGTACCTCATTTTAGTCAAGCTTCATGACTTACCTGAATCAATTAGAAAACAAGATTTGTGCATTTTTCCAATAAAAAGTTCCAATCCTATAATAGCATAGATTATGATTACAAACAATACCAAAAGGGCAATATGGAGGAGGGGGACCATGGCTTTTATAATGGAGTTCAAGACAACTTGTAAACCTAAAAGGAGAAAAAGAAGATACAAAACATGAACCAGACCTCTATCTCACCTTACCAGTTCTTCTATAACTACACATTATTAGAAATTAATGATATAGGCATGCAGAGAAAATCACTTAAAAAACTCTACTGCCTAGAGCCACAAAATGGTCCTGAATCCTAAAATGCTTCAAAAGAATTGAAAATGTAATGTCAAATGGTTTCCTCTGTTAATAAAGGTTATGTCACAGAAATCAATACTTGAGAAGTGTCACAAGAACTTATGGGGTTTTAGAAAGAAAGGGCACGCAGTCAGTGTGTAGCTGGAGGTCATTTTATACGTCCTTTAAAAAGTTTTGAGCCATGACTACAACTCTCTGGCAAGTCCTGAGAAAATGTACACTCAGCCAATTACACAACTTTATTTTTGGTCTAGAGAGATAAAGAGAGAACTATTAATGGGGAAAACACCTTCTTTACTTTGACCAAAGTTATTTTTCAGTATTTGTTCCTCATCACTTTCAGAGCGGCTTCATTTTTCTTTTCTTAATTGAATATTTAGCCAAACTTTGGGTTTACTGAAAGACAAATTCCAGACTAATAAAGCTGCCACAGTACCAATGAGAATGAAATGTGCCTCATTCTCAGTTTAGTAGACCTCTGGTTCTGACATTTCATAAAATTTCTTCTTCCATAACTTAATTTCTTTTGCTATATACATACAACATCATGATCATTCCCATGTGACAGACAGCATTAGGATTATTCTTTCAAACGTTCTGGAAAGAGCTGAATCGTAATCCATGAACCTCGTATTCAACCCAAATAGCTTCAGTAATTAATAACATATTAAAAGCAAACAGGAAAGATCACCAGAAAATTCAATTGCTTTCCTTAAATAATATTGTTCTACTTTTTACATTTCCTAATTTAACTGTTAGCTCTACTGAGATAAACAGAAGGCATTCATGTGCATTGGAGGGGGCAGGAAACACAAAATGTGTAATGTGCTTTGGCATACACTTACCAACATATCAACTATTTTAGGGCCACCTACACTTTCAGATCTGCAGGATTTGAGAATTTATAAAAAAAAAAAAAAGATTCTGAATTTTATTTTCTGGCATACTTGCATTTTAAGATGCAATTTAGTTTCATAAAAGGCTTCTGAAAAGGAAGTGTATTCCCCTGTCTAGTTATTGAACTGTGTAAGAGGATCATACACTGAATAAATTCATAACCCTTTGCTCAGCTCCAAAGCGGGTATCATTCATCTTGAAACTCACTTTATACACATAGCCAGATAACAAAAGAGTCAACTTTATATTATCTCATTTCTGTTAATGTTCTGGAACAAGAAATTTAAATCAGATCAGTTACCATATTCATTCCACTGGAATTAAATAGAAAAGAGCTTACTGGGCACTCCTGATACAAGCCGGAGAGGTCGCAATACACGAAAGGCTCTTAGGGCTTTGACATCAAAGCCACCAGGTTTGCCACCCGAGTGGCTGCCACCTTCTGCTTCTTTGGTTAATTGTTCCAATATTACACTAAATAATCTAGAAAATGAGATGAAATAGGTAAGGTCATCACCATCCATTTACCATGCAATCAAAGATATTAGGAAATTACTTGAAATGCAGATAACTTTGAAAAGCTGTTCAGCTGTCAGAATGAGAGGTATATTTACACATTAAATCATGACAGGAAGACTTATGAAGTGCAAGAGTCTGTAATCCCTCCAGAGAGCAATGATCACACAGTATCCAATAAATTAGCATTCTGCTTGTATACACAATCTGCTATTTTTAAGTAAGTGAAGCTACTTTGCCACTTCTTCGTTCAAGCATTTTAGCTGTAAGGTTTGAAGAATTAGTCTTCTCCCTAGAACATGAAATAGAGAGTCACTAGAAACCATCTGGTTTAATTTTGCTAGAATACATGAAGTCCAAGTGACAGTGTAGTTCAATATTCTAAATACAGTCAGCAAAAACTGAATATATTAAATATCCAACATTTAATAAAGATTAATTTCTTACACATCACTGGTGGTAAAAATACTCCCAGATGACTTTATTATATTGTGTTTCTTCTCTGCAGAAATGAGCTAGTCATTCATTAGGACAGTTTGGAAGAAAAGTTTTATTTTTCTTTTCCCACTTCTAGCAGTAATTCAGAAGTTTTCACAGCTCTGTCAGGCTGGATAGTTGCTAGAAAAATTATGTAGTATTTAATAGGTTGCCCATACTAAAATATTGAAGATGTTCTCCTCCCCCAGTAAACAACTGACACGTATCAGTCAATACCCTTCTCTGTTCTGCTTCATTCTCCTCCAGAGTAAAACCCATCCACAAAGACTACAGATCTTAGAATGAACACCAACAACCTACTACATACTGCTATAACCACAGAAATCCAGGCATTTAATATTCCAGGTCCTGATTCAGACCTATAATTTAATAGAAACATAATTCTAAGAAAATGAACCACCTCCATGGTTTCAGAGGGACTATTCATGCTCTAAAGGCAGATATGATTAAACAGACTTCTGAATCAAGTCCATAATTAAGAGAAGCTGCTTTCAGCCTGTCAGTTCACACATCATTCAGAAAATTAAAGGGCTACAAGTATAGGTAGGTGCTACAAAAGCTTCCTCTACCAGGACCTTAATTCTTTCACAAAAATCAATGGTAATTAAGTGGCATAGCATGCAGGCAAATAGTAGACTGCTCTGAAAGTAATTCATACCCTGACTGGCTTCAGAGAGAGGCAACAAAGACAAAAGAAAACATCACATTCACAGCTATGTCTACATCTCTGTCATTTTATATCCAACCTATACAGCCATGCAGACATAAAACTATTGATCTCCTTCGTTAAAATTGACATTTGTTTTCCTGTACAGTTTACCAAAGTTTAAATGTCAAATTTGATGTTGTGGAAAAAAGTCTCAATACACGTTTCCCTTTTGCTAGTAGTGATTTATGCATCTGGACTGCTGCAAGTTTCTGCTGAGGAAGCACATGAGGCCAATTTAATCTAACACATTCAGTATAGAACATTATGGCAGCACCTTCAAAGCTGTTAAAACACCTAATGAAATTTCACAATGAAACCAGTCAAATAGAATCAGGTCCAGAAGTGACTCCATATTCACCTTGGATTATATATGAAAAATCAATTTTTCACTGGGCTTTGAAGTATTCATTAAATAAATGGACTTATGCCTGCTTACTTGCTTGTGTGGGTAGTGTCCTTCTCAAAAAAAAAAAAAAAAGGAAAAACAAAAATATTGCTCCAAGTTTTGTCAGCACCTGACATTTTAAGAAAGGTCCACCTTCCTTTCCCAGTAGACTGATGATCATCTACACAATAGTTTATATTCCAGAACTTCTGTGTTTGAGCTAAGTTTTAAATCTTAGTGTAATATTTCAGGTCTTTGATAATATGTACTCCTTTTTCCTTCCTATTTTCCCATGGATTCAGCTTGTGCATCTGACCTAACTAGATTTAGCCTCCAATAATGAGTGTTTTATGAGTTAATGGAAAATTTTTTATCATGTATTTAGGACACAGCCAAAGATAGAGGTCATGTTAATTAGACTGCTCCAGGGTTATTGTAACTTCATGGTCGCTTGACAAAATGGAAGAGGTCTTATTCAAGTGACTGCCTGGCAAGAGAATAGAACTCGTAAGTGTGATAGACTCCACACCTGCCCACCAAGTTTCCCCTTCAGGCACAGAGGCCAATCTGTTGAGAATGACCTGACCTGATGAAGGATCTATTTATACACAAATTTTAGTCCTGCACCAAAAGGGCCCAAATGCCAAGCAACCAAATACAATCTTCCAAGTAACATTTAGTGACTCAGAATCAAATAGTTATAAATCAGGCACTCATACATTCAATTTAATCATGTTTTACTACAAATTACCTTACTTTGCTTTCTTTTTTTCCCCCTTAATGTAATTATATGAGTTAAGAGCAGTATACAAACTGACTTCTTGGTCTTCTCAATAACAAGCAACCCCTGATATAGTTTGAACTTAAAAATTAAACTGGAATTGCATACTGTAGACCTAGGTGCTCTTTGTAAGCCAACTGCAACATACAAAGTCATATATGGATTATGTTCTCCATGTTCTATACAACAAATACTTTCAGTAAGCACAATTTACAGCACTGGAAATCTCTTTTATTTCAACATTATCTCCACAGTATTTCAGGAATTGGGGAATATGGGCCTCAAGATTAACTCCCTATATAGCTGAAGGTAGCATCTTCCAATGAACTATCATTGACATGAAGTTGCTGCCAGAAAACATCATTTATCCTAAGTAGGTGCATAAAGTACATGCAGGGTCATAGAATAGAATCATAGAATCAACAAGGTAGGAAAAGAGCTCAAAGATCATCAAGTCAAACCTGTCACCCAAGATCCAATGACTACTAAACCATGGCACCAAGTGCCACATCCAAACCCCTACTGAACACCTCCAGGGATGGTGACTCCACCATCTCCCTGGGCAGCCCATTCCAACAGCTAACTCCTCGCTCAGTGAAGAACTTCCTCCTCACCTCGAGCCTAAACCTCCCCTAGCACAGCCTGAGACTGTGTCCTCTCATTCTGGTGCTGATTGCCTGGGAGAAGAGACCGACCCCCTCCTGGCTACAACCTCCCTCATACAGAAGACATCAGGAGCTCACCTTGGAAGAATCAGATGGGAAAGACTCTACAAGACAACAGTGAAGAAAAATTTTTGACACTACTCAAAATTCCCTGAGAACTTGTACTATAAAGCTGGCTGTGCAACACATCCTGCAGCCACAGATACTGCTGAAAACTTCCAGAACTTGTTCTGGGTTTTTTAAGTCATACCAGTTCTTTTAAGGAACAGAAACCAAACATACAGTGTTACTCATAGCCAAATAGACCTGGATCTACCTCACTGCACAGAAGGTTTTAAAACTTTGTGTAATGAAGGATAAGTTACTTACCCTACTACTACTATTACAAAATCCAATAAATTCCATCCATTTCTAACATATGCATTGGGGTGTAATAATAATCCATATGCTATAATCTTCAAAAATGTTTCAACTGTAAAAATTATCAGGAAGGCATATTCTACTTTTTCCTGTAAAAGACAAAAAAAAAAAAAAAAAGGACAATGAGACAACACAATATAACAGCTCTTTCACTAGTTAGAACTTGCAGTAAGTGGCAAGTTTTGTTGATCAGGACTAAGGAGATGCAACACTTCACAGCAGTTTATTTTACAGGCTTTAATTGCATAGCACTTAATGATAGCTCTACTGACAAGGTTATAATTACATAATTGCATGGGATTTTCCTGTTTTCACATTCTGTCAAAGAAAAAGGTTTTAGTTTTGCAAACATGGAAGTATACCGTACCTTTACTTCAGCAACTAGTCCCATTAAGGCCAATGGGATTCTTTGCATTCATTACAACAGCAAATGCTGTAAGAACAGGGCCCTGAAAATATCCTTAAAAGGTATGCAGTGTTGTACTTGCTTTCACTATGCATTGTAACAACCTTTCTTTAATTGGGTCCACAGAGTTCTACCTAATATGGGAGTTTGAGACAGTATTATCCCATACAAAGGAGATTCAAAAAGTGGTAAGGCATTTAACAGAGTCTTCATTTAATTTTACAGGGTTGCAACTTCATCTTGACATGGATGTTCACATTGACTTACTCTTTCTCCCACACCATCAGGACTACTTTAAATCACTCTAATATGCTTGAAGACATTTAAAATCAGTGTATCACCACCTGATATCATAGAAGCTTCAACTTCTGGGGTGTTTTTTTAATACTTTTGTTAAACATCACTAGTGTCTTCATTTTACCAAAATTCTCACTTGAAAAAAAAAGCTGTACCTTGAATCTCTCTTCCTAGCTGGTTGGATAACAGCTTCTGTGCCTGCTTATTTCTACAGTAACAGCATATTACATCTGGATAAATTGTAAAAGTCAGAGACATGAAAACAAATCCATTCACATGTTCATTCCTTTTACCTTTGGAAATTACGGTTTCATCACTTTGTGTAATACTTTGTTCAGTTATTGGTTGATATGCAAATATTACAGCCAAGAATAAAAGACAGAATGATTCCATTTTTTTAAACCTGAGCACATGACATTGCTCACTGATCACACCAATGCTAATTACATGGGCTATAACTGCTCGGTAAGGATTACAATCCTCTACTGTCACATATTCAAACACAGCACAGACATTACACCTGAAACTACCTATTTGCTACTTGTTACACAGCTTGTCACTATCACATACAAACAAAACTCAAACCTTAACCATCTGCAATTTAAACAAAGGTGTCTACATTCTCGTGTGCAAAGACTTTAATTTGGGAAGCCATATGTCTGTAGAGGTCATTGAGAGCTTGTTATAAGACGTGATATATCCATTTTAAAATCTGACACTGGTGACTGAATCAATGTAGAGACTTATCAAAAAAACTACGTAGTCCTCTCCAGATCTTCAATCCCAAGAAGCAGCACCCTGGGATCACTATAAGAGTTAAGGCTTTCTCCTTGTGCAAAGCAAGAATTCCTGGATCTCATCAGCTGCTCAGCTCAGTCCTGTGCTCCCATCTTTGCCCTCTGCTTTGAGTACAATTCATAAACACCGTAAAGCTTCACCGAAGACAGGTTCTCCCCAGCTGTATTATATTTAGTATGAAATCTTCCAGCCTGTTGAAACTGATGGACATTAATCTTCCCCTCATACTTCCAAGAGTTCTTTCAAAATTGTTCCTGCCACTTAGCTGTTAATTTAGCATAAATAGACTGGAACAATTACTGGATAAAAAGAGAAAAGTGGCCTCACAGAAGAAATGTGAATGATTTGTGCACCGCAAGCCATCAGATTCCTTTGGCTAGAGAGCACCACAGAGATTACAATAATATAAATTATCAACATTCCTGAGAAACATACTGCAGAAATGCTTAAATGCAAGCAAATCCTACCACAAACACATTTCACAATAACAGCTATTTCTGTCTCTCTACACGTAACTAAGTCTGCAGCTTGACTACACAAAGATAAACAATGTAAGACAGCATAAGGAAGACAAAAATATTATGGTTGGCAATTTGCTATGGACAAAATATATACTGAAATTATAGTAGTAAAAGAAAAGGCAAGACAAAAGACATAGGAGATGTCATATATGCAAGACTTCAACAGCTTCTTTACATAGAGGACCCAAGATTGGATGGGACCTTCTGGGCCAAGGTGATACCTTGGGTTATTACATCCAGTGTCCTGTTACTAGTTCTAGTCCCAGTATAACATGCTTAGTGGCCATTTTAACGTGACAGTTCAAATCAAACACCTCCTCCTTATCACTTACCACACATCTTTAAAAATAATGGTCTTTTTCCTGCTAATTTTATTTCATTTTTATGTTAACATGACTGCTTATTTCCTAAAGAGTACTGCAAACATTCTTTTTAGACAATATGGGATGTGGTGTGCTTAAGGTCAGCATGTGTCGCTTCGCAAGCGGACCGCAAGAAATATTGACAGTTGCCACATGAATCTCAGCATTGAAAATGCAAGACTGCACGCCTGATGTTAAATAAACCCACACCAGTGAGAGGTGGAAAGGACTTGGAAGTTATAGTGGACACCAAATTCAATATGTGCTCATTGTAAATCAGAAAAAAAAATCCATATTGGGCTGTATTAAGAACAGCTTGGTGAGCAGATAGAGGGGAATTACTATCCATCTCTACTCAGAACTGTGAGGCTGCAACACTATGAGAGTTTTGCATCTCAATTCAGAAAGAGTATTGAGAAGTGTAGACTCCAGTGAAGGAAATATTCCTCTGCAGCATGGAAGATCTTCTCTATCAAAAAGGTCTACAAGTAGACTGCAACTACTTAAGGGGAGTTAACAAGAATACGAAGCCAAACATGAAGTAGCAGCACATGGTAAAATAAAAGGAAACAGCCACAAAGCTGCAGGTTTGGAGGCTCAAAAGGATGTCATAAGCAGCTTCATTACCAGAACATAGTGTGAAATGGGAACACACAACTTCAAGGGAGGGAGTTTTGAAGATGCAGCTAGGCAAAGGTACAGCTGTCCTTACCTAGTGATGGCGACAGTCCTGCTAGGAGCTGAAGAACTAGGAAACCTTCAGAGGTCTCTCCCAGTTAAGAGTTCTGCAATTTCTGTTTTTCTGATCCAATTCTGATAATTCTCACACAATTGAGGGCATGCAGAACTACATACATCCACTAGGTACTCAACGTGTAGAAGCCCTGCATTCTACATAACACAGGACACTGGGGAAGTTTTCCTTCTTTTCTGTAGAGGAATGGAAATGTTTTCTTCCGCCCTCATTTCCTGTTTTAAAACCTATTTATGCCTGGCTCCAGAATCTGCCCCTAGAAACACACATTCATAGTACATACAAGACAGAATCGGGGACGACGCTATTAACAGAGTCCATGACACAAGAGAATGATGCTTTGTAACAACAGCCACTGAGCAATCCAAGAGCCCCAATTTCTTGAAAACCCAGTGAGAAAAGGATCATAGTTCTACACATCTACAACCAAAGAGGCCGATTATTTTCTAGGGTTCCATTCCTCCTCTCTACAGCCTTTCCTTCCCTTCTTTTTCTTTCACGCTCTTACACATTCTATTTTTTCGTAAGTCATAACTTGTGTCTTCCACAGAGGCCAGATGAATAATTTGGCCAAGCAGTTAACAATATTAAAAGTACAGGCTGTACTTTCTTTACAGACTGTTTTGGTTTTTTTCAAATAAGTAGGCAGCCAGCAGATGTTCTAACACGAACTGAAAATTTAGCAACCTGTTCACCCTCAGGAAGGTACTGGCAGTCCCTTCTCACTTCCATAGCTTCTTCCCAGTCACTGTGGACATCAATTTTTGCCTCTGCAGCTGAGACATATTGGTAGGCCACATGTCACCTAGCACATCCAGAGCTTAGGCAAACATTGCTCAAGAATAAAGTTAAACCTATTATAGCATTTTCAGTATTATTGAAAGAGTTGCAGAGGTAGACTATGTAAAAAATAAACCTAATGCAGTACAAAACAATTTAAAAATACAAACTGAAGTCTGCAGTTCTAACAGTTCATGAGGCACATTATTTATCTGCTTTCTTGTCTCTATACTGGAGACAACTATTCCTGCACATCTTATCTTTGTTCAAATTAGTTGAGACCTTTAAGTGGATATTCCATTAAGAATGAAAGAAGGAACACTAAGAAAGATGACAAACAAAAACTAAGGAAATACACATAAAACTGACTGCCTGAAACTCAAAATTTATTCTAAAAGGAACAGTACCATTTTGGCTCTAAGGCAGTGCACAGATTAAACTGGAGATGGTACATAATTTCCAATATCTATTATTGCAATCACAAAAGTAGCAAAGAAAAAAATGACAGCCATAAATCTAAACAAGAAATGAACAATGAATGTATGTCTGTGTTACTAAGGATCTAATTCCATGGCTGCATAGATTAATAGTAGTTTGTTCACTGACTTGCAGAGCTAGGTCATCTCTCTTCACAGGCAGCTGATTCCTGCAAAGCTGTCTAACACTTTTGCTAATGTTGTTCAAAATCCCCAAGTCTCAGCAACCTTTTTGTCTGAGTATGTGATGCAACAACAGAACTGGCAAGGTACACTACCCTTCTGACAGAGACCAACGAGCTCCACTTTTAGACTGACCGCGGGGACAAAACAAAGGCCGCCCTTATCTACTGAGTTTCAGTGAAGTCATTAGAACTTCATTTTTCTCAGGAAAAAAAAAAAAAAAAAAAGAATAATTTACTTTCTTATTTTATGTAGATCAGCTTAGTAGAAACCCTGTTGCTCAGGAAGAATCTTTTTTAATTTTCCATCCCAGCCAGATGGTGTACATTAGTCATCATTTATTATCTTCGTATTTTCAAAATCTCTGAAAGAAATATGCAAAGCTACTGTTGCATGTGTAATGCGATGCATCAAAACCCCACATTTAACTTAAGATCTCTCACAAGTTAATTGTTCCAAACTGAAAAGTTATTAATTTGCAAAACTTTCATCTCTTAGGCTATGTAATTAAGTCCTCTCGTGTTAATTTCTACTTCCTGGGCATCAGAGATCAGAAATATTTCTTAACTGAGGAAATATTTTTGCATCCTGAGTAAGGTACGTGCAAGGTATCAGAGTAAAAACTGCTTAGCAGCTAAAATGTTTCAGTTTAAGTGAAGTACCCAAACTGATCAACTTCCTGCAGTTTAGACATACACAAAACCACATACTTTTACATTCTTCATTTAAGGACTAATAATCCATCATGTGCTATCAAATATGATGTGTGACTGATGCCTTGACACCACAGAAAGCCATTTATCCTTTTGACAAAGGACTATTCTTCAAACTCTGCCACTGGGAATACACATCATTTTTAAGACAGAAAAGTAATCCAATTTTGAATTTCAAGACATTAATTTTTCAGTTCATAAACTTGCATTGCCCTGAAAATAATTTGTGAGCTGCACCACAGTAAAGAAAAGGAAATTAAGCCTATTTAGTCACGTGATTGGAAAATGCTGTAGTAGCTTCCCAATACAAAAAATGAAACACACATGAAATCCATACACCTGGAAAAAAGAAAACAGCACTAAAGCTTTATTTTGTTTCTGCTTTTGAAGCTGATGAAATAATTTACTTGATTAGATATAAACATGATTATCCCTTTAGACATGAACATTATTATCCTTTTATTAGAATTAGAATAATTTCTCATTCAAATATTCAGTGATAACTATTAAGTTAACTATGTTTTGGTTTAAGAGTTTGTGATCAATCCAATACAATTATGTTGACTCTTCCTGATCAGTCTTGATTCATCTGAGGGGATACAACTATTGCTGTCAACTATGTCAGATGTCTGCATTAGTGCTCTTGCAAGTGCAGCTTTACTTTTTGACAGAGGAGCTCTGCAGTAAGGTTAGCAAATTATAACTATATATCCATAGCTACATTAATTCAAGGCAGACATGGACCTGTAGACATTCTTTCTGTACTTCAAATGCACATGATGTTCCATATGCACAGGACCATTGGATGTTTGACCAGCAATGTCCCTTGACCTTAAATTGCATCCAGAACACCTTCATCCCTCTCTCTTGGGCTACAAAGACTGGGACAGACCTCAGAATTCCTGAGGGCTAGGATTCCAGTGTGGAAAAGCAGACAGCTTGTGTACACACTGTATTTTTAAGAACCATTTAACTGATCATATGGATTCCGCTTTTGGTGACTTAATTACTTCTATGTTTCTAGTTGAGTAGTAGCATTCCTCCTTAAATAGTAACTATCAAAAAGGCACCCCATGACACACCTTTAGGAAGGTATGGACCAAGAGCTGAGTAGCTCTTTCCAAAAATCAGAAGAGATTAGAGAAAAAAAGTACTGATGTGGCTCTGTGGCTTTCATATGTTAGCTTATCGTATGTCTTTATACATTGAGAAGCCTACTCTGGGAAACTTGGAGACTACATTTCTGTGGTGGGAGTCCAAGCACGTTCTTGAATTTACAAAATTAACTACTATGAAGAGTGTAAGAAATTTAGCTTTCGTTGTGAAAATCTGGAATAAATAAATCAGAAATGAATACATTAGCTCACATATAAAATCCGGGGCAACTCTGGGCAGGAATTTGGCATTAGGCCCAGAAACATCTCCAGTCTTCTGAGGCTCTTTATAGGACATCATCGTACTACTGCAGATCTAGAAGCTTTGTCAGTTAGCACTGGTACATCTGATAGGAAGGATGATGCTTAAGTCACTACCAAATGCAAGCTCCATACTCAGGAGCAGAACTAAGTAGGTGCAACATAAATATTCTTAAAACAGTTTTACATAAAACTGAAGGGATTTCACATACCTACTACCACTGCCAAGCAACAAATCTCACTTGCAGAATTTTCACTGTTTCCAAAGTGAACACAAAAAACTTTTCATCTCATTTGAACTATGAATTCACAATCACTTAGTGTAACCCCAATTAACAACAATTCCACCCACTAGATCTCAAGTAGGCATTTATGCTTGCAAGAAAAGAATGTGCTATAGGATCTCAAACACTGAGCCCAAGAGAACCAAACCTATGTGCAAGCTATACGCCAAAATGTAATTAAGTGTAGTTCATATTAAGCACATAGAAGTTTCTTACAGTTCCTTCTTTATTTATGTAGTCTGAAGTAGCATTGGAGTAACTTTTATCACTGAAATACTGTTCCAACCTTCTAAAAATCAGTTTCCATGACCACAGCTGAGTCTTCTGTAGCAAGATGGGCTACAGAATTAAAATATTACTTTAAAAACCCAACCAAACAAAAAACCCACTAAAAAAACCACCAACAAAACAAGAAAGGCTGTCCACAACAATATATTCATAAGCACTCTGTCACTGTTTCAAGATGACTTCTATTATCACTGTAAGAGAGTTCAAGTATAACACCACCTGATTTTTCTCTACCTATAAAACTGCTCCTCAGATGATGCAAAATGCCACAGTCTCTGCGGCTTTCTCCCACCTATTCTGAGAGAGAGCCCCTAAAGAATACTTACAAACTGTGGCTTTGAAAGTAATTACATGAAATGCGAGTCGTTAATTCCGTCTGGGGAAAATTGGGCTTTTTCCTCTAGAGAACTAGAGGCTCTAGTACTTCCACTTAGGCAAAACAGTGCTATCATTTTATCAGATACAAAGCACTCCAAGCTTTTTCACCTGCACAGAATTTCAAAAACATGATTTACTGAAGATGCTCATGTGTAGTCAGCCACGTTTTTCCATCTTTCATTACCATAGAATGTTAGGGGTTGGAAGGCACCACTGGAGATCATGAAGTCAAACCTGCCTGCCAAAGCAGGCTAACCTAGGGCACACATCCTGTACTTCAATACTTGTGAAAAAGAAACATCAATTGTTAGGAATTCCCCAAAAGGCAGGTTAATTTACTCTCCTGTGCACTCTATGTAAATGTGCTCACGAATTCATATCAGACACTTCTATGCTTTACTTTTTATGTATACAACAGAACTTCACAATTCTACTAAGGACCTTCAGCCTACCTCACTCACATGGACAGTCTATCCAGATTTTCACATTTTGTTGAGGACAGAGGAAGCGCTGTTAGGTGGCACATAAAGCCAAAACAATCACATTCTATGTATTACAAGTAACACCAGTCAGGCACCATTAGTACATTAAACAAGGACTTAAAAACACAAATGGCTGAAAAGAAATCAAATGGCATTGGTTGTGAAGCTTCTCTTCAGTTTAATGACATGAAACACCATCAGTTCTTCAAAATACATAAAGAAAATTACTTAATAGCACACATCACCTCTGGAAGCAGGAGAATGCTCACCTAAGGTGAGCATCCTAAGGTATTAACTCATTCCACTTTGTCCACACAGGTAGGATATAAGGACTGGTCCACAGAATGCCTTTTTAATTTGATGAATTCTAAGTCATCTATGTTATCTCCAAGGCACTAAACCTACTGCTTACAACAATGGGGATACTGAGATTAGCCCCTAAATCATCTCTGCTGAAGAAACAGCGGAAAAAGAATCCTCATAATTTCTAGGGATCTCACTACCTAAGTGAGCAAACTTCACAAGCTAAACAGTTGAATTTAAAATGCTACTAGACACCCACTGTTTCAGTGATTTGAAGAAAGAGCTAAAATTTTATGCTTACTAAAACTTAAAATTGAATAGTAACAATAAAAATTCAAGCCTTTGGACCTTAACAGCCTAGAGTTTGAGGTCTTTTCCAACCTTATTGATTCTATGAAACTTAGGTCTGTGTGTCAGCAAAGATCATCAAGTCCAGTCTGTCACCCAAGACCTCATGACTACTAAACCATGGCACCAAGTGCCATGTCCAATCCCCTCTTGAATACCTCCAGGGATGGTGACTCCAACACCTCCCTGAGCAGACCATTCCAATGGCTAACAACTCTCTCTGTGAAGAGCTTTCTCCTCACCTCCAGCCTAAACTTCCCCTGGTGCAGCTTGAGACTGTGTCCTCTTGTTCTGGTGCTGGTTGCCTGGGCATAGAGACCAACCCCCTCCTGGCTACAACCTCCCTTCAGGTAGAAGCAGACAGCAATAAGGTCTTCCCTGAGCCTCCTCTTCTCCAGGCTGAACAACCCCAGTTCCCTCAGCCTCTCCTCATAGGGCTTGTATAAGTTTACAGTGCATATTGGTTTTTAAAATAGCTATTCAAACATTTACAAATATTTTCCCAATCCACTACTACAACATCTAATGGCCAGTTAAAATAATGGAAAAAATGAGATTTCAAAATTAGTCTTTAACATAGCATGAAGACTAAAAGGAATTTACCCTCCACAGTCTCAATCCAGAATTATTTTGAAACAAGCAAGCACTATTTATTTTGTTCTCCTTTGCTAACTGGCAATTTTACATTCAGTTTTCTAGGGTGATTCCACAACACCAGCCCCTTGAATTTGAAAAGAAGGTCTTCATCTTTGCAGGAAAGGCCAATACTCTGCAAAGCAAGTCCTCAAAGAAAAGTGCTTTAATTAGAATTACGTCTCCTGCTTAGTGTTGTTTCTAACTTATGCTTTGCCAAAGGCATTGTTTTACTCTTATTTCAATGGAATACTTAGCACAGCGTGAAATAGATGGCATCTCCTCTGTAGCAAAAGTGAAAGGTTGACTTTTGCCCTCGGCATCTTTTATTTTCTATGAAAGCTCAGAGGTAGAAACTGAAGCATAATAATTGAACCTTGAAGGGAAAAGTAGTGACATTGTAACAACCACTTCTGTCAAGTGATAAATATCCTGTGCTGTGATATATTTAATTTGTACAAATAAATTGACAGTGTTAATAAACAGTAAAGAGAGTAATACCATACCAAAGGGGACATGCTGCTAGCCAGTAAACCTCAGTTACCATTATCCCAAGTAAAGGTGCAGGTTACTATAGGACAAAAAAAATTGGATAATTCATATTTTTCAAATAAATAAAAATCAGCACCTACATATATTATACATGGCATAGTTAAAAAGGTGGTTTTCATATTCTCCAGTGCTCAAGGCATAAACCTCGAAGTGCCAGTGGAAATAACAAATGATGTAATAGAAGTGTGTAAAACCGGAGGCAATGATACGTCGCAGTCAGAATCCAATGGTTTTGCTCAACTGACACACACATTTGCACTCAAAAGTTTTGCCTTTTTTTTTTCCTTTGGTTACAGCTATCAAAGCAGCAGTCTCCTAGTGAGGTGTGTCAGAACCAATGTAGCTGAATGTAGTTCACTGTAATTGAAAGTAATTCAAGCTGTCACATTTACTGTAATGAGAGGTCACATCTCGAGGGCCATAAATGCTGTTCACATTAATCGTAACTGACACCTACCTCCTCCTTCAGGGAAATTCAGCCATACTACATGGCTTAGCTCACATCCTTTTTTAAGCATCTGAACTTCTTCATGTTTGGAGGTTTATTTCTTGTTTTGGGTTTCTTCTTTAAACAGAAAATAGGCAAAAACTAGCAGCCACAAATTCTGCCTTGCATATTGTAACAGAGTCATCTCACAGAGAAGTATATAACAATTGCAGTCACACTTATCTCCCCAGATCCTACAGATTATTAGAAATTATGACCTAAAATCTGTCTATTTCAGAAGCAGAACCAGTCCCTAAATTCTTTATACACATATAGGCCACATTTGAAAGGAGTAATGAAGAATGCAACATGATACGTAACAACCAACTGGGCTGCATGCATTTATTTTGCACTAGTACTTAAATCTTTTATGATTTAGGAATCGTAAGGTCACACAAAAAGTATTTATTTTGGAACGTTAAAAATCTGCACTAGCCACACCAGGAGTGAACCTTTATTCTCAAGATGATCACAAATTTTAAACCTGGTTATTTCAGCTATGGCAGCATTTCCTTTTTTAAACATTAGCTAGTCAATTTGGTTTTTCACAGCATATCAGACTAAACTTATGGGGTTTTGTGCCTTGACAGAGCTACACACTTGAAGAAGGCTCCTCAAAGCCCTAAGTGCACATGTTCTCCACGTATAATTAACACAGCTTACAGAAAATGACAAGCTTTTAATTTGCATGCTTAGTTTACCCTGGAAATGTAGTTAAAATATGAAAGATGTCAAAGAAGAAGTGGCATACAAGAAACACACTGGAGAGAGTATGTGACTGTTGACCTTAGTTTCTTATTTTCAGGGGGTTGTTTTGTTTGTTAAAGGGTATTTATGCCAATGCAAAGATCACAGAATCACAGAACATTAGGGGCTGGAAGGGCCCTCAAGAGATCATTTAGTCCAACCCCCTGCCAGAGCAGGATCACCTATACCAGGTCCCACAGGAACTCATCCAGGCAGGTCTTGGACATCACCAGAGAGGGAGATTCCACAACCCCCTGGGCAGCCTGTTCCAGTGTTCTGTCACCCTCACAGTGAAATAATTCTTCCTCCTGCTTCCATGGAGCTTCCTATGCCTCAGCTTCCCCTCACTGCCCCTTGTCCTGTCCTTGGGCATCACTGACAAGAGCCTGGCTCCATCCTCTTGGCACTCAACCTTTACATATTTCTAAACATGAATGAGGTCACCTCGTCATCTCCTTTACTCCCTTACTCCTTTAAATTCTGTTTATTCACAGCAGCAAGTGATATTACTTATGACACAAAGGTTCACTTATGACTCTCAAAATTGAGTATTACACCGTCAAAGAAAATAAAAAATAGGAACAAAGACAACTCTACAATAGATTACAATTACTTTTTTTAAGGCAGGTTAGGCTTAAAGTTGAAATTATTTAAAATGGAACACAGCCTCGTATGAAAACCTGTTGCTTGATTCTCCTCTAGCATAAAATCAGTAGTAATATCACTGATACCATGCTTATTCCTCTTATTTATGATTAATCTTCGCTATTGTTACATTTCCAGCATTAGTCAAACCTTTTCAGAAATCAGTCTAATTTTGCTTCAAAACAGGCATGCCCTTCCCATTTTAATGTTCCCAAACTATTTCGTAAGAGTTGTCCTATGCCAGTATCTGCGATACTCCTGACTGTTTTTGTTGCACCAAACATACAATCAACCAGAATGGAAACATGACACATTTACTGCATCATAATTCCATCAGTTTCTTTCTCTCCATTAGACATTTTGGCACTTCTGACCAAGTGCCTCACCTCATCTATTCCTAATTTCACAGGTTATCATTGTGCTATACATTTCTAATGTACCACCTCTTAGCAAAGGAGCTCAAAAATCATAGTGAAATTATATATTAAAAGAGTAAAAATTCTCATTGCCATTAATCCCTCATCACTACAAAAACTGTAATTAAATATCTATTTGCCTAAAAAGCTACTTTTGTTTTACAAATACCATCTACTACAAAAATATAAGCCAGAAAGTAAAAACACATTTATGTACCCAAAGGTGCACTACTCTTCAATCCTAAGAGAGTATGGCTATTTGAAGCAGTTGAGTTATTTGTCCAAGGATTCCCAGTGTATTTCAGTAATCCATTGGTCATTAATTTCTAAGTGAAAAGAAGCAGCAGCACCAACTCACTCTTCTGAACAAACTCTAAAGCTTTTACACAATTGTTTTGGGGGGAAAAAAAAAAAATATATGCAGTCTGGCACTTTATTAGGTTTGGGAGTAGATCAAGTGACATTTTATTAATAGGTCAGCAAATTCAGATTTGCATCTTTTTCCTATTTTATTTCTTGATTCTTTGCTGCTCTCTTTCCCAGGAAAGTTGACAGCATTTAGATAAGTGAAGGACCCAATTCTGCAAAAATTAACATCCTGTTCACCCCTCCTGGAAGTCTGTTCCCATACCTCACTCCACTGGTGTTTAGAAAGCTCTTCTAACCTCTAATGTAACCTCACCCACAGCTAGCTGATACCCAATTGTTCTTGCGCCAACACTACCCTTTAGCTGAAGCAGCTTTCCTCTCCCCCTCATGTTCTTCCAGTGAGATTCTCCCTCATTCTTCAATTTTCCTAGTGGAAAAATGTCATGGTGTTACAGTTCCCTCTTATGAAATAAGCTTTCTTTACGCAGTTATCCTATTATCCTTCCTCTGCACCTATTTACTTGAATTGATCCAAAAGAAGATGATAAATTTACCCTCTGTCAGAAAGCAATTTCCACACTGTGACAAAGTATGCACATAAATCTGTTATGTAATTCAGAAAGATGCATTTCTGTATGTCTATGTCTCTCTTTCAGCAGATCCCTCTAACCCCCCTACCTTCAGATGTTTATGTTAGGGTCAAAAATGCCACCACAAACTCCACCAAGGAATCAACACTATTTTTTCCCCCATCACAGTTAATCAAGATTTCTTACACTAGTTTTCCCAGTGCCCCAGGTTCCCATTTCAGCGAGGCACCATATCTATTCATCCTTTCTACACGAACACACAGAGTTTTGTAACATTTCACATATGGGGAGTCCTTTCTGTGGGGATCCTTAAAATGTATCTCCATTTTCTTAAATAGAAAAAAATATTATTCTAGTTTGTTTGCATACATTTGTCTTTTTTCACGTTGCATAAGCCTTGATGATGTCTGCACTGCTATGTATTTATCATGGCTATACACTTAAACATTCTTTTTTTAAGTCCAAAGGAGCAGGACTGAACAGAGAATTTGGAAAGCATCCAGCAATACTTTGTTGTAGTAATGTTTGCTTTGGATGAAGGATGTTGGACCAACACAAAGCCTTTTTACTATTGTTGCAAAATACGGTTAGATTAGGTCTGCAGGCTATATGCTTGTCATTTAGATTCTGTGACAGCAGTAAGAAGGGCAATGAAGTTAGCCAGGCAATCCCACACTCCAGTAAAAAAATAGTTCATATTAAAAGGAAGAATTATTTTTATACATTTGCAGCCTTCCAGAAGTATGATTACCAGGGACTATGCTATGTAGCTGTTTATTTCCATATGTTTTCTATAGTATATACTGGCACATGTCACACCTAAGTGATTCTGCTTTTGGCAGGTGGGGCTGGACTTATCTCTGTAGGTGTCTTCCAACCTCTAACATTCTGCGATTCACAGTGTTGTCACTTGTTCCCTGCCTGTTTCTCCAACGACTGTCCCCTTAGTATTAACTTGCTTTCCTAAAAGATAACAAAACCATTACAGACAGCGCCATTCTGATACTACTTAGCCAAGCTGAAGGAAAATAACTTGAAAATTAGACTACAGATTATTGCAATGCTTATCCTCACAGCCAAGAATTCTGAAGTACTGATGTTTCATGCCTCAGTTAGGTTTTGGTTCACAGCATAATAAAAGGCAGTAAAGCTATGTTATCAAATAAGATTAAATTGCAGGGCATATTTTAATTTCTGAGGAATTTTTCATGGAGATGTCATCCATTCTCCCCTCCAGAAAAGCACAAAAGGCCTAAAGAAGAGGCCAAGATTACTCAGTCTAGTTGCTGGATGATCCAGGGTATTTTACAGACCAGAACCTCCAGCTGCTGGCTGTGTAGAACACCACTTCCTCGGAGGACCTGTGACACTGCAAATCAGGTGAACTCTGAAGTCAGTCAGCAAAATACTGCCGCAGTGACAGGTCAATGACATTCATTTGATATGCTGAAGACAGAAAAACATATCAAGCTTCTTTACCTCCTAAGTTTCCCTTCACCTCTAAGTTTCAAATTCCACAAGCATTCAGTGCAAAACACGTTTGCAAAGAGAAAAAAACACCACATTTGCTAATATTTATTGCATTTTTCTGTCTCTCCCATCACTATGTTTCCTCTAAGCCAGAGGAAAATAGTTTGCTTTCAACCTTGTGTGTTATTACTATAGATTGCCTATCTCGGAAGACATTTTACTTCTAAACTCCTGCAAAATTTTGATCATATTTGTTCAATTAAATTAACTGCATCAAAAGTAGGTAATGCACATATCCTGCAAACTTGATTGCATCAAGGACAGATGCATGGAGATGTAGTTATCCTTTTAATATATCTATTTTACCTACAGTGCTAAGAGCAAAGTGACAGACAGACTAGTGTCAACTGAATCTAATTGAGTACTAATAGGCTTAAAGTTGCAGCTGAAAGATATGAGCTCAGGTTAGTAACCTGCAATCTGTAAAAAGAAATCACTAACACTACAGCCAAAGCTAGTGAGCTTTCAATTTATTCTATGCATTCTGTAATTAAACCTCTGACTGTAGCATATACCAGCTAGACACAGTACTTTGACAACACCATAAAACCTAGTATTGTCTGGCAAATAAGTCAGTCTGATCAATTACAGTATTCTGCCTGTCCAGGGTCTTCCAGCACCATATGCAGAAGTCAGTGTACACTCTCCCTCTTACCACTAGCACGTGTGGCAGTGATGAAACCAGGCACTAACAAGTGAAACCAGGAATCTGGCCCAACAGCACTCTGCTGGAATTCAGCCAGCTAAAAGACTGCTAAGGACAATTTTACATACCTCTAACTTTCTTCAATATTGATTGATAGTTTAGATAAATATACTGATTATAGTCTGTAAGGTACAGCCTATATATTACAGACTATTTATATACACACAGACTATAGTCTATATATTTTAATATAGTCTGTATATATGGAATACCTAAACTACTGGTACAGCAGAGAATGGAAAGTGCAACACTTCAGGTGTTGTAACTGAAGTGACTCCTTGTAGCAGAAATGTTCTAAGATGCCATAAAGTGAGATTTCAGATGAACCCCCAACTTTGGGTTTATTCCCAAGTACAGCTAAAGCACAGTACAAGGATAGAAAAAAGTGTTCTTCTGCCCTTCAAAAATAAAGTAGGTCAGCATGACCTGGTCACATTTCCTGACATGCTTATGCTGGCCAAGTATTGCAGACTGTAAGGGAGAAAATTAAAATACACATCCATCAGAAGCTTTTCCATAAGTCTGCTATACTGTTACATATAGAGCCAGAGGAAGCAAGCAGAGGTGAGAAACAAAATGTGAATTCACAGCTTTTAACTATTTATATTTAAATTACCTCTGCCTCAATCCTAATCTAGAGATCTTCTTCATCCCACACCAATATAATGCAGAAACATTTTTAAAAGAAACATTCATTTTCTTCATGTTTGCTTCTTACTATATTGAATATCTTTGCTCTTGAAAAGCAAAAAATCAAGATGCCATCTCACAGGACACACAATCTTACATATGCTGTTAATATGAAAAGTACATCATTGACACACTTTTCATGAAGATTTGCATTAAGGTTTGTTTTCCAGCAGGAAAAAATGAGATAAAGGCAAAAAAAATAAATAAATCTGAAAATCTTCTGTGTTTCTAGGATGAAAACAATACAGAAAGTTCATATAAGAAAAGATTAACAGAGGACTGCAACTTTAAAACATAGCTGAAGAGTAGGTTATAACAGGATACAAATTCTTTCACCTTTAAACAATCTATTTAAAAAATCAGTTTAGATGTATAGTAGTTAAAAACAGATTCTTTGAATGTTCTTCTGTAGCCTACAGTATAACCAAACTATTACACTCACAGCAAGTCCTACCATGTATCTCTGCATAACACAGAGGTGGACAATCTGTTCTTGCAAAAACAGCAAACACACTAACATCCTCTAACCTGATCCTTGACTGAACTGTGGATGATGGTCTGTTCTAGTTAGTAAATCTTACTAATAGTATCATAAAATTTAGAGATCGTGTTTAGCTGTGCAAAGGCTCAGTTTGTCACAACTTGAAGTCAATGTTCAGTACAAGTAAAAGACTCAGTTATACTCTCTAATGTAAAAGAAGGTTCATACATACGCTTACCGAATAAAATAACTGTGTAATAACAGTAATGTTTTCCAATTTTCTGTTCCACCAAGTGCCAAAACAGAAGAATACAAGGAAAGAGATTAATCTTTTCAGTGTGCTGCAGGAAATCTGCCCTGAGTTACAAATTGTATGGCAATGATCTTGAAATCCTTACATAGTACCTATTTGGAAAACAACAGTATATCATTTTTTTGAAGTTTAGGTCAAGTTCCTTAGAATCCATTCTAATATCTGTCTTCAATCACTCGCCCAACCAGACCAAGTTTTAAATAGATAACAGTACCTACAGTACTTGAGGCTCACAATGAAGCATCTGACAACATTCATGGAGACTGTCTGGATAGTATCTTTTTGTAGATAAAGAAGTTCAGTTTGTTTCAAGCAATAAATTGACTTTCCATAAAGAATTCCGATGGTTAGATACCAATATGATGAATGCTGTACCAGCCTTATGTGGAAGATGCAAGCAAGCAGTTGTTCTACTCATCAGTTATGAAAGAAATCAGATTCTTTTAGCATTTAATTTGCAAGAGGGCATTTATTAAAGTGACATCAGACCTACACATGACAAATTTTACTGGGCTAGTATGCTTGTATGCTCAATTTACCAGAAAGTGCATTAAGAGCAATCATGAAGTCATGCCAGCCTTTAAAAAAGTATTTTAATACTCTCCACTCCTGAACTGCACAACAGCCTTCTTAATGTTCTGTACAATGGATGTCAAAAAATCCAAACAAAGCCAAAGAAACCCAACAAACCACCACTGTTAAACTGGTATTCTTTTCCCTCAAAATTTTCCTGATTTCCTGACTACCTTAAAGTGTTACAAGTTCCTAAATATTATTCACTCTGCAGTTAGCTACTGTATAGTTTTTACAGTACGTTGAGTCACTTGACAACCGAACGTAATATTTGTACTTCTAGTGCCGAAAGCAGCCATGATAAGGTACTTTCAAATCAAACTCCCCAAACCAGTATCAATTCCCAATGAAAACCCAGTAGCCCACAAGGCACAAAGAAAACAAAATATGGAAATATTCTTTAAAAAACTATGTCTCAAAAATTGTTTTGATTATAGTATTGGAGGATACTTTTGCAAACATTTCACATCATTTCATACGAAATTCAGACATCCACAGTTGGAATGCCTGATTCCACCAAGTCCCAGTGCTTTGCTAAAATATGCTCTTCCCTTAAAATTCTGCTCAGAGAATTTAAAACTGAGACAAGTCTGGAGACTGATGTCGCAAATGTAAAGTATAACCATACCAGTTCACCCAGTAGTAAAAATCCGGATTCACGTCAGACATGGCCCATGATCATGTATCTCATCAATTATTTATGGTGTGTAATATGGAGCTTATAGAAGCTTTTCACAGATGTGGTAAGCCATATGATCCCTAAACCAGAAAAGACCCAGCAGGCCAAAGAGACAATACCCACACTGCACGACACACCAATGAAAAGCTTATCTACTGAAAAAAAAAATATTTAGCAAACTTCAAACAGCTACATGAATTGACATAAGTTCCAAATGCTTCATCACGTGCATATGGCATCACTTGTTTAGTACTTTGAGCCTCTAAACCAAACTGTATTTTACTGGAATTTTATAGTTCATTATACAGTAGTTCTATGTGCAATGAAGCACCTGTGGATTTATGTCCAGCCTGCTGCAGGGAAAGAAAAGATAAACCATTTTCCCAGAAGCAGTACAGAATTAAGCCAAGTGGTTCTCTCTTTATCGTGTCACTTTTTACAAAGGCAATGCCATTTCAAGTAATGGGGAACAACTACAGGGCATATGTTGATCCAGTTCATTAAAGAACAAGCAACTCTTAAAAAAAAATATGGGTAGGAGCCATTTTAACACAAATTCATTCACCGATCCGTCTCACAACATGGAGTTACACCAGCACAATCAGAGCAGCAGAAGGATGCACTGGAGGATGATGGCAACGATCAAGCAAGCATTTAGAAAGATAAAAAGCCCACATTAAAAAAAAAATATAATAAAATTACACAGAAAACCATAACTGTAGACATATCTAAGCATGCAAATTGCTGAAGTAGTATCACAGAATCAGAAAACATTAGCGGTTGGAAGGGACCTCCAGAAATCAAGTCCAACCCCCCTGAGAAAGCAGGATCACCTAGGGCAGTCCACACAGGAATGCATCCAGGCAGGTTTTGGAAGTCTCTTGAAAAGAAGACTCCACAACTCCCCCAGGCAGCCTCTTCCAGTGCTCTGTCACCCTCACTGTAAAGAAGTTTCTCCTCATGCTGAGGTGAAACCTTCTATATTCAAGTTTGTATTCATTGTTCCTTGTCTTATTACAGCGTATCACCAAAAAGATACTTGATACCCCTCCCTCAGATATTTATGGACATTGATGACATCCCCTCCCAGCTGTCTATTCTCAAGACTAAGCAGCCCCAGGGATCTCAGTCTCTCTTCGTAAGGGAGGTGCTCAAGTCCCCTAAGAATTCTCATAGGATTCTCTGCAGCAGATCCTTGTCTCTCTTGAATTGGGGAGCCCATAACTGGAGAGCCCATAACTGGACACAGTACTCCAGGTGTGGTCTCACCGAGGCAGAGCAGAGGGGAAGAAACCTCCCTACACCTTCTGGACATGCTTTTCTTGATGCCCCCCAAGATACAATTTGCCCTCTTGGCCACAAGGACACATTACTGTCAAGAACTGGATCCTTCAGCACAAGGAGAAAAGAAGAAAGTAAAGTGAGCTTGACACCAGATGATATCACCTCACAAGAATTTAAAGATGAGATCACAGAAGTTACCAATAACAGTGATAAAGCTACAAAACTAGTCAAAAATCATTGTTATTTGAGGTCTCATACAACAGAAGCCTAGACTGGTTATGCCTCTGGCCAGCCTGAAACAATGACTACTGCAACAATCCAGGAAAATATGTTGCTGGTTTGTTTTTTGGTTTTGTTTAGGGTTGGGGGGGTGGAGGGTTGGTTTGTTTGGGAGGAGAGGGGGTTTGTTGTTTTTAATCAGACTTGACTTTACAGCTACAAAAAAAAAAAAAAAAAAACAACCACACAAGAGAATGATTCAGCTCAGTGAATAAAAGCTTCTCCCTTCCTTCAGGCCAAAAAGCAGTGACCTTCAATCAACCTACAGGAAATAAATTAATCTATGAGTAAAGAAGTATCCTTTAATAAATTTAGTAAATCCATTTTGCCCTCCAGACATACCTCTGACCTTCTCTGCTCTTTCTTGTAAACTTGTCAGAAGAAAACCGCAACACATGAAACTGCGTTCAAGTATTCAAAGTGAATAGCCAAGTATTGTGTCTTTCACTAGAGAGCTGGGAGAGGTAGGTCAAAAACTCTAGCAGGTCTCTAAGCAAAAACCTTGTGTACAACTCCAAACCCAAAATTTCCTTCTTCTCTCGCTGAACAACATGCCAATCTAAGAGCATCCCATCTGGGTTTTCAGAAAGGTCAGCAGTGGAGCATCTGTTATCTACTACAACCACTGTCAAATTGCTATTCATGCCACTCATTCAAAATGTTTACCTCACATCTCAGAGCTTGTGCATTTCCAGCTTGCAGCATTGAGACATTTAGGATCATTATATGAGAGGTTTGGGGTTTCAATGGGAGGAAAAAAAACAATAAAAAAGAGCTAATACAGTGCAAATGTTTCATGTCCAGAACTCTTTCAGCCCTATCATAGAATACAATAGAATAAACCAGGTTGGAAGAGACCTTCAAGATCATCACGTCCAACCCATCAACCAATCCAACCCACCTAAACAACTAAACCATGGCACCAAGCACCCCATCAAGTCTCCTCCTGAACACCTCCAATGATGGTGACTCCACCACCTCCACGGGCAGCCCATTCCAATGGGCCATCACTCTCTCTGTATAGAACTTCTTCCTAACATCCAGCCTAAACCTCCCCTGGCGCAGGCTGAGACTGTGTCCTCGTATGTAGGCATTGATAAATATTGATAAAATGTCCATAGATAACTTAGATAACTCTGAAAATTAACACCAACACACAACAACCTATCTAAAAAATAAACACACACACACAACACAGAATTAATTACAAGATTAGCAAAGAATTGCACGTTAGAGTCAGGAGTGATGCAAATAAAGTTCAAGAGGATACAAATAGCTCTAGCTACAGTAGCAAGGAAAAAAAAAATCTGATTAGCAAAGCAAAATTTAATGAACTACCACAGTTAAGGGTAGCCACAACTAAGCCAGCCTACACAGAAGTAAGTTTGGAAAAACTGAGTGAGTCTACCATAATTTCACAGACAGTAATTTGCACTAGGCGAAGTCATGGGAACGGATTGGATTAGCACCAATTGCATAGCAATGAAATGCAGGAGTTCTCAAAGGAAGAAAAAGACATGCAAATTGTTTTCACAGATAATTATTTCCTTTTGGGCTGCAAAGATTATTATCCCAGTTTGTTTCAGTAACTGAAGTGGGAGAAAATTATCAATACTTTTAATATCTGGGTTTGATAGAGTTAAGCAAAGAGCATTTGTCAGGAAGCCTTTTATACTTAGAACACAATGGAGAAGATTTTCACAGCTCAGTTGGAAAGCAAAAATTAGGTAAAAGATTTTTGACCTGAATATTTTTTTTTTTTTTTTCAGATTGTCTTTCCCTCCCTCCACCTACCCCTTCAAGGGAGCTGGGATTGTTTAGCCTGGAGAAGAGGAGGCTCAGGGGGTACCTTATTGCTCTCTACAACTACCTGAAAGGTGGCTGTAGCCAGGAAGATGTTGGTCTCTTCTCTCTAGCAACCAGCACCAGAACAAGAGGACACCGTCTCAAGCTGCGCCAGGGGAAGTTTAGGCTGGAGGTGAGGAGGAAGTTCTTCACCAAGAGAGTCATTCATCATTGGAATGGGCTGCCCAGGGAGGTGGTGGAGTCACCATCCCTGGAGGTGCTCAAGAGGGGATTGGACGTGACACTTGGTGCCATGGTCTAGTCATGAGGTCTGTGGTGACAGGTTGGACTCGATCTTTGACGTCTCTTCCAACCTTGGTGATAGTGTGAAGTACTCCTTCAGGTTCTCTTTGCTCCTACAGGTATATCCATAGCTTACAGAGGTACCTGTTCAATCTCCCAATCGTGTTTCTAGCACACTGAGAAATAGCTTGCAGCTTGGTTATACACTAATGACTTTTGTGTGTGTGTGTGTGTTAATGTGGGAAGAACTGCATTAAAAATTTCACTAGATTCATGCTAAGGAGGCTGGGAAAAGGAAATATAGGAATGTAAGGCCAAATTAGTTTTGACTGCTCATACTAATATGTCAATATTTATGTTGAATGGCCTGAAGAAACTATCGCTTATTTAGTTCAACAGTTCAGTAGTTCACATTATTTAAGTTACCAGAAATGCTTTGGTTAGTGAATTAAAATTTTATTCATCTTTACCACAGTTCAATGAAGTTCTTCTAGTTATACATATATATTTAAATTTTTTAATTCTTTTAATATTTTTAGTAAAATTTATGACTATCTATCAAGGATCCAAAACCACAAATTCAAAACTCTAATTCTATCTAAATGGATTTCATTCGTATCTCCACATCATCCAAATGTTAAGTTTCTAATGTTGTTTCTTCTTACCAGAGGAACGGCCAAGCACAAGTAACCAGAAAGATCTGCTCACATCCATAATCAGAATACCTTCCTGATAGCTTGGTGTCATGAAAAAAAAAATAAATAATATCCAACACCCAACACCAAACAAGTGTCTCTGGAGACTTTGCCCATTATTTGTACCATCGTTTTAAAACTGGTTGCTTTAAAAGCAGCAGGGTAAGAGAGTCCCCTCAGGAAAAGCACAGTACATGTAAATCACCTTCTACTCCCAGAACCCTCTATTCTCATGCATAATGATTCTTAATTCCTTCCTTGCAGCCATGGAATAACTTTCTAACTAGAATTCTGGCAGGACTTGAGAAGGTCAGCAGCCTCAAACTATTTCTTGTTAACTACAGACGTGTTGCTCAAAGAAAAGTAACACATTCTCCACTGTGATCACAGCCCCTTCTAAGGAAATGATTGAGAACATGATGGAATCCTAAAATATTTAACAAGGATGTATTTTAGAAGCTGCTGCTGACAACTTTACTATTCCTGTGAATGTGTTTTACAGCATGACTTTCTCCCAGTTTTGAAATATTACTACCTTATTTGGGAATAGTGAGGCCAAAATCTTTCACAGGAGAAAAGCTCATAAATTGTACAGAACGGAACGCAGGTAAATTCTGAGTAGTCTTTCATTACCTGTTACGATCGTTAATTTACAGCATGATGACAGACTAAGACAAAGTGAAAGCTTCAATGTTCTGAAGAATATCAGCACAAGGTAGTGCAATGCCAAACTGAGAATAAGCACCCGAAAGTCTGTGCTTTCAGAAGAAAAACAGGGCAGAGAAATGCACTCTTGCCAATCCAGTGGAAGCAATGAACCTTTCAAGCCAGTTCCATCCCTGTATTGTGAGATTTTTCACCTTCTGATTTGCTTTTATACAGGAACTTGAAAACGTTGCCTCTCATAGTTCTGCATACATATATAAAGTATCCCTCAAAACTAACAACAGGCTTAAGACTGGCAGCAGCCATATTAAGTACAGAAGATGAGCATGCTCCTGAAACCAGACAATGATTTAACACATCTTGGAATTTTATTTCTTATGTCCAACTCTTACACCCTTGTTCACATGCAGTAATAACACGGTCTAGAAAATCCTAACCTCGCAGAAGCCAGTCATAAAAACCATGCTATCTTATCTACACTTCAGAACACCTCCAGAGCTGGGGACTTGTTCTTTCCCCTGTCAACATCCTGGGGTCCATTTCCTTTCAGTACTATGTAAGAATATAAATATTTACTGAAAATAGTCCAGCATGAGGATGAGTCACAACATCATGTCCTTGGAGGCTAAGTAAAAGTAAAGTCATTCTGATTAAGTGTTACAATAACCACCTAATAATAAAAACAAATAGAATTACACCTTGAGCAAGTACTATTTAATGCAAGAACAGCTGAATCGTACTCCAAGTTTCAAAAAGGTCCCAATGAGTGCATAACTAATTTCACTGCTTATAATGGGTTACACATGGTAACAAAGTTTAAAATATTACCTCTCACTTTTGGAAACAAGTTTCAATGTGTGTGGGACATGAACTTAATGAAATTTTGCTGAAGAACCCACTCATCACCAGTCATTTGCTATATATTATGAACTGAAAAAAACCTGGCCACAGTAGGCACTGCTCCATGTGGTAAGCAGACCAAGCAAAGGCTGCTTTGGTGGAGAATTTTCTTTGACCTTGGCTTACACAAGCCCATAGGATAAAGGGCCTGGTATTTTTCATGCAAGGTTAGAGAATACACATGCCAGCAGAATTATTCCATATCACAAACCACTCCAGTTAATACCACATGCCCCCTAAAGAGTTAGAAGATGCCTATTACAGGCAAAGAGTGACCGAAACTGGACATTTCCTTTAAAGGATCAACTTTTCTTTTTGCTGTTGTTGTCAGATTAACCTGAATGATAAGATTAGACAATAATTTCTGGGAACCATGAGGGCAGACACAGAATAATATTAAACAGATGGCTCTGCCTTTTGCTCCTGCAGAAGCCTGAAAGGCAAACTTATTTTTTTTCCTCTCCCTTTCATTTTTTCCCCAAATAACTCAGTGCAACAAATCTGATCTTTAATAACAACATTTCTATTTCTACATGAATTTTCAGAAGACTGTGGAATGTCAAGCATCTTGATTTCAGACACTTAAAATCAGCCACCACTACTGGGGGTGTGGGGGGAGGGGGCTAACAAACACACACAACAGTCATTCTTTGCAGGATCATTGCTCAGTGTTAGTGAACAAACTGGTGACACCTCACCATGTTCCTACAGAAAACCATAATTTGAGAATTCCTAAGGAGTCTGCATAACCAAGCCGTAACTGAGTGTCCAACAGACCAGGATGCTCCTCTATCACATAACAAGGATAATGAAAGTCTCCCCCAAATTTCCAAGAAGGAATCAAACTGTGTATTCCTCTCAATATACATAATCAAATTGCTTTTTTAAGTAAAAAACAGGTTTTTTTTCAAATTAATGAACACTTCCTAATTTGGAAGGCAAAACACTGAATACAGAAGGCAGAAACACACCGAATATATACCTGGGACCCCAATACACAAATGTTTTCTTGGGCATTTTCTAATATTCACAATGCTTCAAACAAAACAAACAGTGAGCAAAAGGGAAAAAAAACAAAACAAAAAGAAAAATTGTGGAAAAATTCCAAAAGTAGTAGAATAATTTGGTTTTAGAAGTGATAAAAGCTTACTCGCCATAGAATCCTTCCTACAAAGGATTGTGGTAAATTGTCAAAATAAAACAAAGCCTGTGAAGAGCCAATTACACTGTTGTGAGTTCTATGTGATAAACAACTGATGTTATTTCTCCAGTTTTGTTGTTTTTTTTTTTAACATTATTTTTGTCAGAGAAGTTTTCAGCAACCCCAACTTCAATGAAGGTTCAGAACAAATAATAGAAAAACAGTAGGTTGTGCCACTGGGTAGTTACTGTAAAGTTGTGAGCTATGTGCTCATTAGCTTCAAAGAAGCTATGATTTACTATAGTAAACTCTGCACCACTATGAGTACTTAGAATAAAACTAGTTGAACTTCAATGTCATACCAATGTGTACTCAAAACCTGTACTTTTGTAGTTAGGTACATTTGAATAAGTATTCTGATACTTGACTAAATTCCTCTAGAAGCTATTTTATTAAATAAAAGCAGTTCTAATAATTCTAAGTATTTGATATTCTATATGGATGTAATTTACAGTATAGGCCATAAAAGAAGTCATGATAAAACCTGGGACAATGTTCTTTTACCAGCTCAACCTGACACATAATGTAGATAAGACAGTTAATATTTAAACTTCTCCTTTAACAAGAATAGTCATACTCTTGGCTTTGGCTGGGTTTATGGAGGGGAAAGGGAGGGGGAAAAAAAAAAGGGGGGATAGGGGGTGGAGATACAGTACTAAAAATTGCCAATCCAGCCACAGAATTTTGTTGGTCCAACAATCATTCCCCTACTACTGCCTGCAAAATGAAGTCTTGAGCAGTTAAGTGATGTAAAATGAACATGCTTGGGCACTGAAATTAAAAATAAGGTTTTTTCCTTGCAAAAATCTCAATCTGATGAACAAAATGCTTGAGAGAATATCACATGTATGTTACCTTTTTTCTAACCATTTCTCCTCTGAACTTAAATATATACAGTAACAGTACATAAACCCCAGCTATCGACTGTAACTTAAGAGTGAATAAAAATAAACTTTCAGTTGCATGTGCATCGTGTCATTACTAAATTGGGAAGGATTCTATTAAAATCTATGTCTATCTCACAGTTAAGTATAAATCATATGTTTACCCTTTTCATAGAAGTCCTCTTTACTTCAAAAAGTTTAGTGATTTGTTCAAATGTTCTACCTGTTTGTCTACAGTCCAAACATTGTATACAAACAGAAACAGAAAAGTAGCTTTGAATAACTTAGGGTTAGTAAGCAGATCAGTTCAAAGATTTTTCCTCTTCCAGGCTGGACAGAAAGTATGAGCAGCAAGACTCTACATGATAAAAGTAACTCTGCTGCTGCAAAACAGCACTTGTTATCTGTTTTTACAAAGATTATTTAGAGTTCTTGAGCATGTTACTAAATGTAATAACGTTTCAAGAGCAAAGAGTCATCTCTAACGAAGTAACATTAAGAAATTGCATCTAAAGCAACTCCTAGATTAGTACATTCACAAAGGGACTTTTCTTTATATGGAACTCTGATTACAAGATTGCAGAAAAGCTAACGAGTTCCCAGGGCATGTGATTTTGGAATTCATTGTCTTTTACACCGCCACAAGGAAAACTTCTACAGAATAACTACTGAAGGGTAAATGCAAAGTAATTGAGAGCAAAATACATTTAATCTATCATTGATTTGCCGTATCAGTAGACAAAACAACTTTAGTCATAAATCAAAGAGACTTCTTTCAAAAAAATACTTAGATCCTGCGATTTTAAGGTATCCATGTTAAAACATACAGAAACACTAAGCTACAAGTGTTTCAAATGCATAGAAAACAAAAAAATTCCATTCCATAACAATAAACATGCACAATCATTCTTCCAGGTTTTTCCTCCTCCTGCCAGATTAACTATTTGTCACTTTTATTGCACTTTCCTTACCAGAAACTTAAGTAATGCCTTAAGGCCTATAGGGTCCTATATCAAATTATTGCTCCTGTTTAAGATAGAGAAGTGTTTTCTTTCTTAACTATGTCCTTGGAACAGAGTTCAGAAATTAATACAGCCAACACTCACACTATATTCTTACAATTCATGTTAGAATCCAATTCAAAATATTACATAATTAAAAGTCATTGCAAAAGGAATGACAATTTCAAGCATTTTTGTGACCTGCACAATTAGCATCTTTCCCAGAAAGGTCTTAAGTGTTGACCTGTGCTACTATATTTTTATTGACAAAAATCATAAAGGTTTTTCCTGCAAAATCAGGTCTTTGCCAACAAGCCAGATCAGTTTGGCTTTCTGTGAAAAATATTCTTTCAATTTACACTAGTCAGTGATTAAACCAGGATTATATAATTAAGCTCCTGGTAACTGACTTGCAAAACCATCCCCGCACAAAAAAATAGCAGCAAAAATAGTACATTCCATCGAGAGCCATTTAGAGTGCTGCAACAGCTGCTGACTTTGAACTGCTCAAGTGTCCCATAGAAATGCTTTTGTGATGCGTAGAAATGTCACTTTTTAGTTACAGAAGTTTGGGGGGGTTGGTTTTTGGTTTTGTTTGTTCATTTGTTTTCTTAAATCAAACTTTTTGGATCCCTATATCAGAATTTTTAAAGTAGCATTTAAGTAGTGAGCAGATAGACCTATCCAGGATCAGAAAACAAAGAGATCAATTGCCTTTTTTAGTTGCAATGGTGAATTGTTTGGATATCTTTAGGAAAAACCAAAAACCTGTCAGGACATTTGGAAAAAATACACAATTGTACCATATTCTTATATAGTGTATTAAAGGAGGGAACTTCAGTTTTGTGATGAGGTATGTTTCACCTCCTTGGGAAGTTAACTTAACCAAAATGTTCAAAAAAAAAAAAAAAAAAAGATTAAAATAGCATTCAGGAGGAAAAGTTTTTCTGCCAGTCAATCTCTATGCCAGCCTGGTACAACCTTCTTTCAATCTGGATCCATCTTCCTTTTAAAAACGTGATTTCTCTAACTGTATAGCACTTTATAGGTAGACTCTGTAGACTGGGATTCAATAATGCTACTTCCCATCTCCCAAGAAGATACAGCAAGTAAGAATATGCAGCATGTGAGAACACACAAACCATGGACACTTGAACATGACTGCCTTCATACACAGCCAGCAAAAATGGCATGGATCACGTTACTTCAACACAGGTTATTAAGAATACTTCACGCTTCCTGATACAGAAAACCCAATAGCAGATTTCTTAATATAGGTCTCCAGTACTTTTAAAGTAATTTCAGAATACATTAAGAATCAAACTAGACCTACAGGTGTAACTAGGCCTAGCATGTTTATTTGGTGATAAACACCTCATTGTTCATAACCTGAGTTTATTGACCTGTACTTTCACTCCAGCTGAACAGGGGGACATGGTTTCTTTCATCAAGAAATTAAACAGGCATTTAAAAGACACCTGAAGAGAATATTGTTGATTAACTATTCTTTTAAAATACAAAACATTCATCTATTTAGTTATAATGAAACATACATGCTGTCTCAATTCTTCAGCAGTAGGCAGCAGAGGCAGTGAGTGTACTTACAAGCTATCCATCAGTCATAGAGGTTTTCCATATTTTTTCCCCCCACTTATTGCAATATCAGGTAAAATTCCTATGGAGGCAAATTACACCTCTAGTAAGGATCACAGAAGACAAAAAATGTGTGAAGGTCAACTAGCCACCTTTGAAAACATTCTATCTTACCTTACCCAAGAGGTGTAGCTGTTCCAGCATCAGTTATTCCAATCCTCGTTCATCAGTATGCAGTCATACACACACACACACACACGTATATCTATGTATACACATTTCTTCTGCTTTCTTCTTGTGTAATTTCCCATTTTCCCCATTTTTGTGCTTTTTAGTTTATTTAGTATAGTAAGAAGAGCTTTTTATCAGTGATCTTTTCTGCCGTTATTCTTGTCAGACAAAAGACACTATTTTTGAGAATGAACTTAGGAAGCATTCTCTTCCAAAGCTAATATATTCCTCTTCTACCTTCTCTAAGGCGGAAACAAAACCAAGTCCAGAGAAGAACCTCTCCTAGACAAGAAAAAGTTGTTATCCAGATACTAGGTACACAACTTTATTGTTTTTGTGAGAACATTTATACACAGTGTAGGGGCTGCAAGGTGTACAACATTCAGTATGGCCATGAACACACAGATTGGATCCTGCAAATAATCCTAAGGGTAGTCAGCAGATGAGTGGACAACATTGTTATTTGTATTGGGTTTAGTTCTTCTCCACATGTACATCCAAGCTTTTGAGCACATTAAGAGAAAACAGAAGTGAACAACAGCATCTGATAAATAAAATGCAAATCACCTAAGAACTATGGTTAACTTCTTGTACTGCTACTTTTATTAGAGAACATCTAAAAATTAATCCCATGTGAGCAGCAGACATTGAAATTTCCCTCATTTTATGTGCATTTTAGTTGCTTTTTTAAATGAACAATCTGTTTATTTTATTATCACATTAACTAGCTATGACCATTACAGATTTTAATTCAGAAAACCATCACAGCAACACTGGGAAGCTACAGAGTTGCTGCTGTAAAATTAACTCTATCTTAATATAAGGAATCTGAAATAATCAAAGAAAAAAATTGTTATATTGGTCTCAGAGTTTCACTGAAGAAACAAAAATCAAGGTTATTGCCTAAAAACTACCATGACAGGTACCTGCACCACTTATTAGCCATCAGCTATGTAAATATTTCCTCCCTGCTCTAAACCTACAAGGCCAGGTTAGATGGCACCTTGAGTAATTTGGTCTAGTAGAATGTATCCCCACCCATAGTGGGTGATGGGGGGGAAATATCAGAACTAGATGATTTTTAAGCTCCCTTCCAACCCAAACTATTCTGTGAAACTGAGAACAGGTAGGTTAGACAGGTGAGGTTTTGCTGTATTAGCAATTTGCTCCCTGTTAATATCTAAATTACTTAACTAGGAAGGAGTTTTAACATCACATTTGCACTACACTGGTTGAAAATACTCCCACAGATAGTTCCAATAGCATGTATCATACTATGAGGATATGTCTGCAAGTCTGAGGAAACAAGACACTGGAAGAAAACAAGTGACAGCATTAGCTTGTGCAAGGAACATTTGCTGAGAATCATTCTCTATTCAATTTTCATATGTAGACACTACTATATTACCACAGGGTCGGTGTGCCACTATAAAGCACTGGTACTTTTATCCCACACAGTTAACTGTCCCCAAAGGTAATAACCCAAGAAAAGGTTTAGTATTATAGTCTGCAAACTCCCACAATATACCTTGGGACAATAGTTATCATCTGGATTGGTTCTAAACCTTCTTTGTAGTTCACATACATGCATTGCATTTCTAATGTATAATTCTAAGTTGAAAGACAGTATATATAACGTAGCTGTTATTGGATGTTACACATTTGTAAACCTGGTAATTTCTACAAGCCTCTGCAAGCACATGCTCCTCAAAGCATGTCTGCTCATCACCACCCCCAAAACTGTTTCTGATAAAGGAGTTCTGGAAATTCGCCTCTTGCCGAATAATTTGCACAGCTTCTTCAAAACCACCTCTTCAGAAGGACATCTCAGAAGCTGAACAGCTTTGCAACTAAAATTATTAAAATATTAATTACTCTCATGATTGCAATCTATGCTCATACACTAACTGCAGCTCTCTAAATACAGCCAATGACAGGTCACAGGCTCTACAAGCAATGTGCTGGGTCTCAGGGGAAGCCCTCTCAGACTTTGTCAGAACTTAACCACATAATGCTTTCTTTTCACTTGGTTTAGCTGTAACAGCAATTCCAACTGCCACAGAGCCATGCCTGATTGGCTTTACATCGGTTTATTCTCATATAGGATAGCCTGATTGGCTTTACATCGGCTTATTTTCATATAGGATAACCTTTGTTGTATAAAGACAGGCAGAACAAGTAATTAGTTTATGCAGAATGAAACACATGATTAGCGTGAAGGAATACAGGCCTGGTATGATGGTAGAGGCCTTTAAAAGTGGAAGGACAGGCTGGAAGGTAGAGATGTGTGGGCATGGGACGAAGGAGGGCAAGCACAAGCTGACAGTGGTGGATACGAACAATTCATCTGTGATGTGTTGAAGACGTGCACACATGAGAGTGGGGCTAACCACTTCAGGGGAAACAGAGAATAAACAAGTACATAGCCTGTGTAAGATACACCATGTATACTCAATTCTGAAGTAAGTTGCAGACCACTGAAGAAAGAGCAAAACATGAAAGTAAAAGCAAACATGTAAAAATAATCCCTAAGTACATGAAAATGCACTCCTAGAATGAGAAAGAAAACACCAAACAGACCCCAAGTTACACATGCAGCAACACAGCAGCTCTGCCAGTAGCAGAAGCTTCAGGAATATAAACACAAAGGAAGGTACCCTCAAGCCAGGCTTCCACGCTACATCAGTATCTGTGTTTCAAATGTAATGAAACATTTACCTAGCACAGAACAGGAAAAGTAATCAATAAGATCCAATTACACAATATATTTAAAAGATCCCTGGTAACACATTCCAACTTTGAATACTTCACATCTAAGCAAGTCTAAAACTACAGCATGAACACACTCCTCCATTCTCTTGGCACTGCAGCAGCAACCAGCAACATCAGCTGCTCTCAGATCAGCTTGCAAGACCACACATATATGCCACTTTGCTTTCCGAGGGGCTGTACTTTACTTGCTAATGAAGGGCACTCACAGTAAGCGAATGGAAAAAAACCAAGCCACACCCCACCACAACTCTGTGCTGCTTTCAACCTGGTGTATTGTATTGTATTTAAGATGTATTACTGACCAGAGAGTCAGTACTGACCTGGAGCTCCTTTGGACGACCAAAACCATTCTTACAAAAATGTTACTGCTACTGTACTGTTTAGAACTAACATCTGACAGGATACAGATTATTACATGGTAATTTAAAGGTCATATGTGGCTCCTGTAATTATGAATTAGCATTTTAATTAAAGATCCTGTCCTATTTTTTTCCCTAAACCTATTTAATTAAATACCCCAGGACTATGAAGAAGCTCTTCTGGTTTACTACTGAATTACTTCAAAAAAAGACTAGTGAAATTTCATGAGGGGGCAATTCAGTTTCTTCTGTTTTTCATAAATGATATACAGCATACTTGATTCTGGTCACCTATTGCTAGCAGTGCTTTTACTGTCACAGGATCTCCCTCTAGGTTCCTTTCCCTCTAGAAGCACCAGCAAAACGTGCCTGGGGAAGTACATTTTTACTGTATGATTTGCTATGGCCAAAGCTTTGCTGCATCAGCAGAACAGCACTAAGATGACACAGTAACAGCAGCCTCTCAGCACGTGCTTTCTCTGCTGCATCCAGTGACAACAGCAAATGCGTTTCTATCACCTACAGAATACCCGTTTCCTACACATCAGTAGCTCTCTATGATACTAAGCACTCAGAATCATTTCTCAGCAGTACCCAACACTGTCAGCTTTGGTGTGATACAACCTTTCTGAGCACAACTATCTGTTGACAAGACTCAGGTTTCAAAAGAAAATAATTTTATACTGCTGATTAAAGAAGTTAAATTCATCTGAAGAGTGCCTGACAACACCTATTTCATAATCAGATCAAAACACTAATAGCTTCTCACATCTCTGAGAACATTGTAAAATCAATGTGCAAATACATGTAAGGAAACTACAAACAGAGCTGGGTTTTACAATCAGACATATCAATGATGGGGGTGGAGGCAAACATACCTCACAAAACACGTCAGAAACAGAAGAGCTTTATCCTGCTCTGTGCTAAGTATACAGTAGATCACAATACCATTACTGACCTCAACCTCTGACAATGTCAACAGAGAGCAGATGCTCTATTACTGGCAAAGCATGCTGTTCCTCAAGATAATGGCAGCTTGACACAACATGCTTTAAATTATAGCCACACTTTCACATGCAAGTATGTAGACTGTTACTGGCATTAGTCAGCTTACCTTACAAAATACAAAAATAGAGAAGCTGTTCCTAAATGAAAACTGTGCCTATTTAATAATGCACAAATCAAAAAATTAATTAACTCCCAAGAGCAGGGAGCTCATTTCATTGCATGTATGCATCACAAGATAATTTCTGATTACAGGAGAAGTTAAATGCAATCATCTATTTGCATTCGTACTTGAAAAACCCCCCTTTTTTTTTTTTCCCCCTTCAGATACTATGTGGGGTTTTTCCCCCCCTCAAAGTCAGGACAAAAAACAGATATAATTCTAGAGCTGCAGAATTAGTCAACATCAGTATAACTAAAAGAAGAACTTGGCAACATGTCTCTTCATGCCTTGTATAGCATTAAAGGTACCATCTGTGCACTTAACAAATTGATAATAATGTCTCGTTCCCAAATGTTACATGCTCACGTATTAAAGCTTCTACACTGCATATGCATTGAAGCATAAAATAAAGGCATTAATTCTGAATTACCTGAGCTAGTACAATTAACATTTTTGCCATGTGCTAATATAAGTACCATTTATCCACAAAACAGAAATGGTCCACAGAGGGCAAAAGTAAAACACACAAAAGCCCCTAGGCTTCCATTGCCAGAATTTCCGTTCTTTTCCTTCGCTTGTGCTCAAATTGCATCCCCCCACAAATGAAGAAAGCCTCCCAGCATTCAAATGCTGCTGTGTATTTACTCAAAAAGACGAGACTAGATTGCAATCCACCACAGGCAATTTCATACAAGCACTTCTGCCCGTTTTGGTCCAACCGTTGCTGTTGTGTAATAATCTCTGCCACCTCCTCTACTTCCAATAAAAGGAGAGATTCTGGTTGCAGGATCCCTCACAGAGGGGAGTATTTGTCAAACAGAGATTACGTGTCAAACTTGAAAATGAAACTGTGGGCGCACATCTTCTAGATCCAGCTGCAGAGCAAAAAGGAGAACCCCATTCATCCTATTCTTAGCTGCTCATCACTGCTCAGTTTGGGAAAAAAGAAGTGAGGCTTATTGTTTAAACCGTTTTAGTTAACTCATTTTGAATCATTAGGGTAGGGAATAACCACAGCAACACTTCAGCTGGTAGATACAAGACAATGGTTTCTACCAGCAAAGGAGACATCAGTTCATGATCAGCCTGAATCCTGATACACTAGTATTTTTAAAACTACTCATAATACCTTTTATATGCACAATTGAATTTGGCTTCAAATCTGAACATCAATCAACATAGTACATAACAGTGTCTAAAACCTGTGCACATGAGTTTATATAAAATATATTTATACCGTTTTTGCCAACACATTCTACCTTGCAAGCTAAAGGTCATACTAAACTTTAAAAGTGCTTGGATTTAATTAAAGTGTAAGGATTTACTGGGGGAGGGGGAAGTAAGGCTTTTCATAAGACACGTCTTCTGAATATGCAACCATAAATGCTTTACATAATCTTTGTATTTATAACATTCATGATGCAAGTAAGTCCTATCTAACCTTTTCAACAATTCTGAATGTTCTGGAAGTGCTTAGAATTTTCCAAATTTCAGTAGTTTTCTTCTCTCTCTTCCCCTCCTTACACCCCAGCCTCACAAAAACCACTGAATCCAGGTATGGTCATTTAGCTTGCAAGAATCAGAACTGGAAGCCAGAAACTGAATGCCTAGTCCACTACTAAGCAAAACCTTTTCTACTTCTGGTTTCTTATTACTTCATTTTATCAAACAATTTATCTGGAAAGCTAAATTTCAGTGCAAAGAACTTATACTTTATTTCATCATTTACCCTTCGATCAATATACGACTTCACAAAAACAATCAACATGCAAAAAAAATCAGATTTGTATAATCTCAACACACCATAAGCAAACTCCTACTCTCCTTCCACCTTGAAAAGTAGCTTGGTACAAATGTAACAAGTCTATGCTGCTGAAAATAATATTTGCTTTCCTGATAAGTACCTAAACCCTTCGCTCCAGCAGGTAGAAAAGGAATAAAGCTAGCAACCAAGACTACAAAACATCATTTCTCTATATAATTCTTACTAAAAAGAGCAGGTTCTGCTAAACCCATCACTTCTGCTTAGGTAGCCTGGACTTCAAAGAGTATTATGTTGGTAACATGCTCATCACGTACTAATAAAATAAAGGAAGGCAAGATATAAACTTCTAATATTCAGCAGCACTGTAAACCATTATAGAAAGATTCTCTGTGTCAGCTTTTAGATACCAACGGTTACACATGCAGAAAACCAATACAACTATGAATCTCTTCCAACTGAATTCCAGAGTCATCCATATATGGGAACTTTAACGGTACAGAATGTCCATTCACTCTCCTGAAGGGTAACCAGCTTCCTGGTCATTAGAGTAACTAACTTCACATCAACGAATGAAGACAGAAGACTTATTGCACAGTCATCATAAACACTTAAATAGACCAAATGCACTATTTATACATAATTTCCATGGTAGCACATATGGGCCTTTTAAATTAAACTACCGTGGTTTAAAATGCCAATAGCACCAAAGACTGAGTTTAGACAAGTGGAAAGTGTTTCTATGCATATATATTAGAAATAAATCAGTTTGTGACTAAAAAATTTGAATCAATCCAGCTCTTAATTTTTAAGGAAACCACCTTTTGCCGTACCAAAGTAGCAAAGTTTACCTAACAACATAGTTACTTCCCACTACCTACCATTTTCTTGGTTAATACCCAAATGCAACCAATACTAAGGCCTCCCCTGTGGCTTTCAACAATACTCATTTCTAAACACTTTGTCATTTCAACAGCATGATAAACTGGGACATTGCCCAGGATCTGAACAAAACATTCAGGTTTATTACATATTTCCAAACAAATGCTAAACACAAACAATTATCACCAAATATGCTGCCACAAATTTAGATGGAGCACAAAAATGGTCTGAAGTAATACATTTGGTTTACTCTGAATTCAGTTCTAAAGAACTGTGTCAGCCTCAACTGTGGTGTAACTAATGTATTATTCATTTACAGGCTTCGACATTGGTTCTGCATGGAAATCTAATGTGGATCCTCTTTAACTACCATAAATATCTTTGAGCATCTGTATGTTTGATTCCCTGGCTGTATAGGTAGAAAAAGGAACCTAGAGTTCTGATGCTGGTCCTTCTTAATCCCAGCCATAAACTGTCAGAAGCATTAATCAGCCTCTAAAGTCACATAAGTGGGCTCCCATTCTTATATCTTTGTTCTGTTCGCAAAAGACCTGATAAACTCAGTCAAGCAGTCATTACCTTATGAGAGGAGCACTATAATTAGCATAAATAACACCAATCAGAAAGAAAAGCAAGTATCAGACAATCCACCAAGTGTCAGGTAGTTCGGAAATGATGGTGACCCTTATCATGATTTTCCTTTCAGCATAAGCTAAGGATATATTAAATGTCTTCTAATTGCATAGTGGTAGAAGGCATATTTTTCTTCACATGTCCTCTACACAGCTCAAGTGGTCACACTACATGGGATGAAAAATATTTTCAGAGTTCATGGGCAAGAAAAACAACTCCCAAAGGCCAGTCCAATACCCACCACATAAGACACTGCAATTTCAATTCAAAGAACAGAAGAAAAACAGGAGTGGAAAGAGAAAGGAAGAGAACAAGAAAAACAGGGAAATGAGAAGACAAACTGAAGATTTATAAACAAGGAATTAGATAAAAGAACAATCTCGGAGATAAACTTCAGCATTTGTTCATTTTAATTGTTAATTTTATCCCTTTTAAATGAAGTTCAGTGTTAAATGAGCAAAGTGTACAACTTACATTTCCAAGTGACTAGTTTTTAATTATTTAGCATCTTGAGACACATTAGGACACTTTAAATTATACTTCTAACAGTTACTGACATAAATACACTCATTGAAATCAATAGGATAAGCCAGCTAAATACTTGTATGTTCATGACCCGGCCTCTTGTTCAATCAGCAATAAATTCTCCCTACATAGCAGGCTGGAAAGCTAGCACAGATCATACACTCAAGCAACTCAGAAGAATCTGGTAAGATTTTGGCTAATAGAATTCAAGTGCATTGCCCAAATCTCATAACGAATAAGTAGTACACTGACAAGTTCACTCTCTTAGATTTCACTGTTTATGCACAACACAGAGGAAGCTACCTGTGAAGCTGACACTTGAAAGGAAAAAGAAAACTTAATTAGGTGGACATCAACTACAACAAACAAAAGTGATCTTTTTGAAGTTCTTATTTACTTCCATGATTTTTTTTTTTTTTTTTTATTTCCTTTAGGTGTTCACTGTGAAAAAGCTCAACATTTAATTACTTTCCTCTTGAGATTTCATACTGCACAACACGTTTAAAAATAAATAAATAAAAATCATCAAACTGACAAATTGTCCCCAAAACAAAGAGCTTGCCTCAGAAAAACTTGCACAGGAACTTATGAAAAATCCAAACAGATACTATGAATAAAGTCTGGGATTTTCAGAGTTTGATTCCAGACATACCAAAGTCTTATGCTTCAAGAAAAAAAAAATAGTGCTGCAATAAAGAAAGTTCACCAGACACAGGTGATTATAATATCCAAAACTTCTCTGTATGTTTTCTATTCTTGGAATGTTTCAGGGTTCCCCTCCCCACCAAATGAAGCCTGTAGCTTCCTTATACATGCAATGTTTATTGGTAGCAAAAGAAAATAGCTGGGGGGGTGGGTGAGACTATAATTCTTTTTAAAATCATAAACAGTTCTAAGTAAAACTGGAACTGAGGACCACAGCTCAGAAGCTTATAAATTCACACTACATTAGAGTTTGACCTGATATTTGAAGAACTACATGACCTTGAAATCCCCCAACAATGCCAAAAGCATATTCAACAATATAACAAGAAAGCCACAACACCTCAATTCACAGAATCACCAAGGTTGGAAGAGACCTCAAATATCACCAAGTCCAACCTGTCACCACAGACCTCATGACTAAACCATGGCACCAAGTGCCACATCCAATCCCCTCTTGAACACCTCCAGGAATGGTGACTCCACCACTTCCCTGGGCAGCCCATTCCAATGCCTAACAACTCTCTCTGCGAAGAACTTTCTCCTCACGTCCAGCCCAAACTTCCCCTGGCACAGCTTGAGACTGTGTCCTCTTGTTCTGGTGATGGTTGCCTGGGAGAAGAGACCAACCCCCTTCTGGCTACAAACACCCTTCAGGTAGTTGCAGAGAGCAATAAGGTCTCCCCTGAGTCGCCTCTTCTCCAGGCTAAACAATCCCAGCTCCCTCAGCCTCTTGCAGCATTCTGAATAAAAGACAGATAAAATGATACAACATTCCTGTTCATTGTGTCTACTCCCAAAGTATCCACATTCCAATATACTGCTATCCCCCACTCCACCTTAATTGCAGGTTCAAGTAGCAAAAACCACTGAAAAACTTGTAGGTCATTGACACCTCAACTGTAAAAAGATGATAGATCACATTCTTATCACAGCTGGATATCTGAAATCAACCTTCAAATTGAAGACTATACTGCTAAGATATAAGTATCTCAGATATGCATTTGCTAGTGATCTTTTTAATCCTCAATCATGCAAATAAATTTCAGCTTAAAGACTAAAATGCCACAGCACTTGCTGTATGATCTTCTACTCGTGAGCTCCCCTTCGCTAACTGCTAAACCTTGTGTTAAATGAAACACATTATTGCTTTCATCTTCTATAGATCGTCATTGCTCGAAACACAGATAATTGTAATTTCAGCATATCACAGCATATTTTTTCCCTAAAAACATTCTATAAAGCAACTGATCAAGCAAGTTCTGCAATACCAGTGTTGATTAAATGTGATACTATCAATCTCATTCTAGAAAAAAATCCACCCCCCTCAAAAAAGAACTACACATAAGTATCTTAACTTCCTTTAACTTAGCATTTAAATGGTTTTGAGCCTGCAGACCAGACATCTGGTTATAGAGACTTGACATTTATTTACCAAGTATCCAGAAAACCTTTCTGTTGGCCAAAGATTTGACACAAATTAATATTTTTAATCTGCCAAAGTGTTCTGGTGACAAAAAAAAAGACACTTCTAGACTCATATGGCAAATCCCTGGATTTCATGTTCACTGCATTCTTTCTGCATATGACCCTGATACTAATTCCATGCAAAGTATCCAGTAAAGACTGATATTTCCTTCCCTGTCCATCAGCCAAACAAGTGTGGATATATGCACAGAGTTCAAGTTGCAAGTTCAGGCTGTTTTCAAGGGACGCTGATGAGAGACAAAAAGATGTGATGATAGCTGAGAATAATGCTAAAAAAGTTGCAGGTTATTCTTCTAGAGGAAGTCAACAGATTCATAATAGACACAAAAAAATCTTCCAGATTTTCATGGAAGAATAGACAACAAAGCAGTAATTTTCCCCAACCTTCTCTCTAATGTTTTTTTAAGTATTAATCAGCAATGAAAGTAACCCAGAACATGCTTCTCCCAGCTGTTGTCTACATCTGAAGATAAAAATTATTTCACTTACAGCTGACTATTGAGCTAAATGAACAGACACTTCTCACTAGTACAAGAACTTTTCCAGCCTTCAGCACAGAATAACTTCATACTTTTTTTTTTAGAATGGCAAGTTGTACTCCACAAAAATTACAGCAACAACTTCCAAAGATGCCCTGCCTGCAGTTTGAGGGATGACAGATAGACCCATAGAAGATAAATGTAAAAGTACTATACAGCACATTAATTTATAAAGACTGGGAGATGACTTATGTGCTCCACAACGCATTTCACCGTTTTCCCGTAACTTCATAGTTTCTGGTCAAGATGAGATAACATCAGTAAAATAGTACATCCTGCTGCATATGTCATGTGGGTCATTTTGCAAAATTTTTACTGTTTTCAGGAACTACGTTGTAGTCTGCCAGCACAAATGTAGCATGACAGTGACTAGTTTCCCTCAGGCCCCACTTAGCACCTGAGCCCAACTTACCCCTGCATCATGAGGACACAGTGCTGATAGAGAACATGTTACCACGTTTCTACTTCTTCACCCCACTCTGAGTGCATGTCTATGGCCAGTGTAGGACAATAGGAATTACCACTGGCTCCCATTTGCCCTATGGGCAGGTCAGCGTAGGAGCTTTCCTAGATAGACACCCAAGAGGGTCTGAAGCAAAGGCAACTGAACTCTGAAAGCATCCATCATGGAAATTATTTTAAGTTGTGGCATACTGACATTAAGTCATCAAAGTGCTGTATCCTCAAAGTGTGGCTACACCCAACACACCCAGCTTGCTCATTGATTCCTGTCTAGTCTCCTTAAAGACGCAAAGCTCCGGTGAGAAATAATCAAGAGACTTCACTGAGTCTGCTGACCCGAGACAAGCAATGCAGTTGCTTGAGATGGCTCCTTACATAGCAATCTGTACCACTTTGAGACAAAGGCTTTTAAAACTTAACAGCGATCCAAAAGCATCTTAATGGAGAAAGGAAGTTTTGTAACATAGTTTTATCATTACTGTACTGCCGACTACATACGTCAGTTCAGCAGTAGCAGCTGAAGAGAGAGTTCTTCTCAAGGAAGTAGGACAACCTCCAAACCAGAATTGGTTTATTTTACCAGCAGGTGTACCAGCCCCACTCCCTCCCCCCAAAAATATTTAGGGCAATGAGTGATCATTTTGACTAGCCTACTTACATTAAAAAATATTTCCACATATCAGCTGCTCTGTTTCCTCAGACAGAAGAATCATTCTTGACTGATACGGTATCACGTGTATTTTTAGAAGCTTATAGTATATATGTATATTTATGTGCACACACACATATACAGATCTGCCACCGAAATGTCAGCTTCAACAATAACAATCCCCAGAATTAAAATGGCAGACTTCAAAGCAGTAGTTCTGAAGATCTTACCCACTGAGGACTTTCTACACAGTACATTAAATTACATACCAGTGAACACAAAACAGGAACAACTTATTTTATCTGCCAGTAACCAGAGACGCTCCTGGCAAAGAAGGAATTTAGTAGTAGGAATTTTTCTTTAATATTAAAGGGATTTTTTTGCACTTCTTTACATGGCTTTTTTTTTTTCACCTTTATGCAGTACTAAGACGCACTTCCCCTAAATTACAACATAACATGGCTACATAAAAGGCAAACATTTATTTATTTCAGAGAATTCCCAATTTGTTTTATGGTAGTTAGAAGTCAGAGGAACTTTCATAATATAGGCAATTTTTAAATGTGTTTCAATGATGAAACAACGGACAGAAGGGGAAGAATGGGAGAGAAAGATGTAGGCATAATTTTGTTGGGTAAAAACAGTAAGTATCCAGACATGAAGGCTGTAAACCAACTGTTAAACAGAATCCCGTGGTTTTAGCTTTTGAAGTCTGGAAGACTTCGAAGTTAACTTTACAGACGAGGCATGTTCTCCGAGATGACTGTGTCCCTTGCTTGTTATCAATCTTCTCTGCTTTACTGTAGCTACCTTTCTCAGTAACATTATTAATAATAGATTCTGCATAATGAAGAAGTCTGAGGAGAAATAAATATGGAGACCATACTTCCTTAATGCCTATCTTAATGATGGCCAGGAGAGATGAAGGGTAACACCAACTTCTGGACAAGCTAAGGAAACAAAAGTTTGAGTGGAATGATAGGAATTCATTAAGAGGGCAATGCATCTTTCTGTATCTTTGCTGAGTAATCATTTATTAAAACCACTGCAATATTGAAGACGGACAACATTTGGCCTGTAAGCCAAATGACGGACTTGATAATGAATGTTTCTCCACAGAAGCTTTCCCATTCCTCCTTCCTGAACAGTCTCTACCAGCAAGTTTAGCACCCTACTCACAAAAAGGCTGTCAGAACAGGATCACAAATCTCTTCCAATTAATAATTAGGAAGGTGCTATTGATTTGGGTCTCATACAGAAAACCTACGTCAATCTCACTGGAAAGCAACAAAGTGATGAAACTGCCATCATCATCGACTGGAAAAACAACAGGTTCTTCAATCAGGGTTGGAGTATTACCCACTTTGGGTCTTCAATACTTCTACAAAGATTCTTAAAGGAAGCAAAAAGGGAGGATGGATTTCTAAGCAAAACAGAAACACACAGAGATTGGCACAACTTAATTATAATTAACTTCTTTTTTCTCCTCTTTAACTACAATGTCGAATTTCCTCCTAGATACTGCCACATTGACAGTTGGATTAACTAATTCAGTATTCATCAGGTAATGAAGATAAGCAAGCAGTCTGAAAACAGAACAGTTTATCTTCCTTTAACAGCTGCTGCCTACTGTTGACCAACTTCAGCCCAACTCTGTTTTCCTCTTTCTACTTCAGCTGGGATTACCAGCTTCTTTCGTTGTCTTTTAGGGGTAAGAATATGCTTTTGGTTTATTGTATACATACGCTAATTTGCTAATCTGGCAATAGAAAACAGCTTTTAAGACAACATCACAATGAGCAGTAGCCTAAGATACCAAATTAACTTAAATCTCATTACAAGAAAATCGAGCAAGAAAGAACTGTATCCACAACACATTTCAACTCACAAATGTTTCACTGTTTTGCAGCTTACTGTTGACTTCTTTACAAAAAAAAAAAAAAAACAAACCACAACCCCAAATGCACCAGAGAATATGTTTCTATCTACTAACAAGTAAGATAGGAAGACATTTCATAATATTACAACATTTTTATGAGAAATACTTCAAGCATTTTATACTCAGGAGCAGCATTCTAAACCATCGTTATATGTAGGTATACGTAATGCAGTGCCATCAGCAACAATGTGCAGAAACTACATTTATATATCTGGAGAGAACTTGATGTAGTTAAAGTCATCACTAGAATTTATTCTGGCTCTACCTTCTACCACTAAAATTATTCACAATTCCTACAGCAAAGTGATACAATTAAAATGAGAAACCTGTGACAGCATTGATGACACAGCCCTGAATGCTGTACTCAGCTACACATGAATATTCTCTTTATTTGTGGTATAGTAGAAGCAGATATATTATGAATATCAAAATACTCTCCCTCCCGCAGTGCACAAGGAATACTGCTACAATTCAGAAGCTCAGGAATACAGAAAAACAGACATTAGGGTGGTTATTGCAGGATGTAAAAAGTAACTCCAATTGTGAGAGCGGCTGGGGGGTGGTGGTGGAAATCAGACACATAGTTATCAACTTGGCTGGTGGATTCCATTTGACTTCTGATAAAGAAAATACTTCAGCTACCTTTGAATTTTAAAGTTTATGCTTGCCAAAATAAGCATTAGAATAGAATGGAATTCAATTCCATTCTAATGCTTATTTGGGCAAGCATCTAATACATTAGATTAGCAACAAAAGACAAGATCATATTAGATGCCATTTTTAAAAGGCATCTTCTTTATTTTATTATAAAATATTCTTCCTCCTCCATAAATAGTATCTCTTCCTGAATAAATAGTACCTATTGCATACTAAATGAGACCAAAAAGCCTTCAAAGGCAGGAAAAACAAAACCAGAATACTCCAGTAACCCAAAACACTACATCAGAATCAATCTGATACAACATTGAATTATGACACACTATACAAGGCAGCATCTCAGATCATCCTCCCAAGGAATCCAAATGTCATTATGTCACGAAAAGCTCTGGTTCAAAACATTATTTCTGAAGAATAGCTCTGCAGCAACAATCACTGCATTCTCACAGGTGCAGAATGAAAAAGGAAAAATATCTACTCAGTGACATAAAAGGATTAAACAGCTTGTTAAAAGAGTGACAGAAAGAGTAACAAAAACTGCAGGTGAGTGGGAGGCTGCTCCATAATGGAACGGGTTTTATGGGGGAGATGTTAGAAAAAAATTGTCTCAGATGAAAAGTCTTTAGAAAAATTGAGAATGATTAATAAGAAAACACAATGACCAGAGGACATCCTCTCTACGCCGTCAAAGAAAGTAAGGCAGAGAACTAGTGAATTACTAACTATGACCTGTAGTGTCTCATTTAAAACCATTAAACACAATCTCTGGCTCAGAAAGTTCTTGAGATGAGGACTGCTAGGTCCAGTACTGTGCATTTATTTTGTTCCCTAGCCATTCTCTATTGCCCAGCACTGGAGCCAGGACTGGGGGTCGACACTAACCCAGCACAGCTGTTCTAATCTGCTGTTCCTATATTAAGGAAAACCTTGCTAAAACAGACTTGCTTTTAGCATGAGCAAGTTAATATTTGGAGCACACCCAAACCAAAAGAAAAATCTTGACATTTTACTTCCAACAAATTACAGAGCTTAAACTGATAAAAATAACCTTTTAGTCCTTTCTGAAGACATGACTGCTCCTCAGAGTTGCTTAAAAACAATGCATGCAGACTAGAAATCCACAGCTAAGAACAAACACACCATTTTAGTTTAGGCTGATACATACACACACAACTGTAAAATAAAAACAAAACTGAGTGCTTTGATTCTGCCCTTTGGAAGATCCGTGTCTGTCCAAGCTGAAAAGGTCTCCAACCACTATGCACAATTAGGACAGCAGAACACAGGCCAGATTTAGCCCTCCAAAAAGAATTTCTAAGCATGTCTCTGATTTTTTTTTTCCTCCCCTCCCAGCAATGAAGGTCACTGCAAACCACACAGGGCACCTTTTACTGCTTATACAAAATCACACAGAAAAATATCACATACTTTAGCTTAAATCATGCACAGCATGCTTGAATAGATATAGTAACATAATATCAAGTAGTCATTGCATGTATTTAGTGGAAAATATGGCAGCATTCAACTGTTACTGAAGTTGAGGGTAACTGCTCACCAACTTTAACATGCTGGGAAGTATTATTATTTCAAACACTGAAATCTCACTATTTATTAAAAAAAGAATAAAAAATATCAGCATGTGAGGAACAACTGCATTAGGAAAAGACAGAGAATAAAATCTACAGAAGCCAGATGTTTTGGCAGAGTGAAAATACATGCAACATATGACTAAACTTATAAATCAGGGACTCCTCATAAGTTTTTAATCAATCTAACAGTTACTAACAGTAAATTCATGAAGCTATGATTTTATAGAAACAATCCACCCTGATTTTTTCCCCCCCCAAGGATTTTGCTGTAACATGTACTTTTTCTGTAGGTTTTCAAAGGAGTGCATTCTTCAGTCTTCTAGGGAGCACAGCCTTCAGTATTTAGCCTTTAGCCTAGATGCAACGAAGTATCCCTAACAGATTGGCAAATGGCAAAAAAAAAAGAAATGGAAATTTACTCTGATTTGAAACCAGGTACAGCAGTTGAATTACAGAAAGCCAGTTATTTAGAATGGCAAATTTCATGTACAATATCCAAGCTCTACACTTGACTTGAAGTACAAGCCCTCGAGATTTTATACCCTACTCGGAGCTATAATAATTCAAACATTTAATTAATTCCAGCCTGAAAGCTGAGAACTTCTCTCCTCTATGGGGGTTATGTATTTTTCATGTGATCGTAAGATCACAGCAGTTTATCACTCATTAGCTAAGTCATTATACTTGAAGTGTTCTAGCTTAACACATCTTAACTACAAGTAAAATGTATTAATTTAACACATGCGCAACCATCGAAAAGGTGGCATGTGACAATTCTCTCTGCAGCTGGGGTCGACTAAGAGCATCACCCAGCCATTTCTAATCAAGTCAATACAGTAAGAAATACAAAGGCAAATTAATACTTAAATTTACAGATAAACAATAATTTTATAATAGAAAAAACCAGGTTGGAAGAGACCTTCAAGATCATCACGTCCAACCTATCATCCAACACCACCTAATCAACTAAACCATGCGACCAAGCACCCCATCAAGTCTCCTCCTAAACACCTCCAGTGATGGTGACTCCACCACCTCCTCAGGCAACCCATTCCAATGGGCAATCACTCTGTGTACAACTTCCTCCTAACCTCCAGCCTAAACCTTCCCTGGTGCAGCTTGAGACTGTGTCCTCTTGTTCTGGTGCTGGCTGCCTGGGAGAAGAGACCAACCTCTGCCTGGCTACAACCTCCCTTCAGGTAGTTGTAGAGAGCAATAAGGTCACCCCTCAGTCTCCTCTTCTCCAGGCTAAGCAACCCCAGCTCCCTCACACTCTCCTCATAGGGCTTGCATTCCAAACCCCTCACCAACTTTGTTGCCCTTCAAATAAAAATTTCAGTCTCAGTTTTATCTTCTAGAGAGAACGACAATGTTCATTAATGTTTTGATACACTTCACAAAATTTCATTCTTCACCTACAAGCCACAGGTATAATTCATTTCCAGTGAAGCATCTACCACCATTACCACTGCTGAGCTGTCAGATATACTGCAGAAAAGACTTGTATCTTCAAGTATCACAGCTTCATCTGTAACATGCACATAAGAATAGAACCTTCCACTTCTTCAAAAGAGTTGTATCTCAAAATGGAATAGGCCCTTCCTACTTCCTGCTCTAAGCCAAGATAAATGCTTATATTAAACCATTTTTCATTTTTTATACACAAATACTCCACCAAAATCTGAAAAGAATTAATAGAGCAACTTTCAAACTCAAGGATTTCACTTCAAGGATTTTCTTTCATACCAGAAGGACTTCAGCACTGCTTCTTACTCATGACTAGAGTAACAGCAAGTAAAGAGGGGAAGTGTTTGCAATTTTGCAAGCCTTTCCTAAAAAACTTGATCAAAGCTTTGTAGGGCATGTCCTGAAATGCCCCTGCATGTAGTAAACCCATGGCCTTTAAACTCATGGCATTTTTTTTTCCTCATGATTACTTCCCCAAAGCTTTAGAGGAGGAAGGATGGGAAAATTTGTGCTGTTACACCCAAAGATTTCCCTGTCTTGTCTTCACCTAGTGAGAAGGGGTTACAAACCGACAGCGCAGGAACAGTTGATGTTTCACGGTCCCATGGTGAGAGCTGACCCTGTGTTGGAGTGTCTGACACACCGAATCCCACTTGTCAGTTGAGGAAATGCCTCCTCCAGACAAATCTGAGCCCACGTAGCTGCCTCTTGCCCAGGAAACTGAAGTATCTCTGTTCTCAGTGACCTCTCTAATAGTTTCAAAGAAAGCAGGCATCAGCACTACATAATTACAGACTATGAGTGTGCAGACAACAGCTATGAAGAAACACTCAAATCATGAGAGCTCTTTGATAGTCAATAAGGCTTCCTATCAGTTCATATCCTTCAGGATTTATTTTACAGAAGAACAGAGGAGCTTCCACTACTTGCTAAGATTAGAAGTACATTATTATGGTGGAAATACTACCTTGGAGTCTCCACTACCAACTTTCTTCTCAACATGAAGAATGAGAAAAAGTGGAAAAAAAAAGGAATGAAAAAGCAACTAAGTGAAAAATAGCCCGAGTACTTGGACCACTAGCACCCCAATTGTCCATCACGTTTGCCAGGAACTTATTTTGAGAACACTGGCTAATAATAGGATACACAGGAGGAGATCTTAAACAAGCTCTCTGAAATATCATACTGGAAACAAGAGTCTAATTTAAAGATTTAAATACTGGGTTTGTGGTTTTATACTTTTCCTTCCACATTCATCAAAGGTGTGGTTTCCACATCTGATGGAAAAGTTTTATGGTCTCCTCTGGGAACTAAACCCTCTTTACATGTCCTGTACTTCCTAGCATGCACATGGGCACATAGGTTTGATTTTTCTTTTCCCTGACTTACAAACAATTGACTGGGTTGGAAGAGACCTTTGAGATCATCGAGTCCAACCTATCACCCAACACTATCTAATCAACTAAACCATGGCACCGAGCACCCCATCCAGTCTCTTCCTAAACACCTCCAGAGTCTACACTGTAATTAAGGCCCTGTTCTTCCTAAGTCACACTTCTTCATTTCAAACAATTACCTTCACAAAAGAAAAACATCCAAAAAAAAACCCCAACCAACCACACAAAAAAACCCACCCCTCTCATTCACCAAACTATTTGCTTAATCCTCAAACTAGAGTCCTTATGAGATTCCTGGAGTTTTCCCTGACCAGTACATGGAGAGGTAGACACTACATCAGCCCTAGCACTCAGTAAGTACAAGCAGTAGTAACGTTCTGCATCTGAGCTTTCATACATACATTTAGTTACATTTAAAATAGTTTGGGGGCTATGAACTATGCCATATTTAGATCAAAATTAATACTGCTGCAGGGGTTTCCAAAAATATCCTTGTCATCCATGTGTCACACATTCATGCTAAAAACACCTTCTGTGGTACCATTCCCACCAGCCGGACAGTTCACATGAGCACATTTACAAACACTCGACATATCAGACTTCCTTTTGCTCTGTGCAATTTCTACTGAGTGTGATCTTGCCTGCCTTGGTTTCACTCAGGGATCACCTGTTCAAGGAAGTCACTGAACTTGGCAGCCAAACACACCTTGAGGGGTGCTTGTGCTACCAATGCAACAAATAGAAGCTTCACATTAGCATTTTCAGATACACATGGAACACCGTATGGAAGCTCACTGTATCTTCTGAGACATCTAACATTAACTCCCCCAAATTTCCTTCCCTACTGCTGTTTACCTAAATGTCACTGCTTTTGCTGCATCACTATGGGAACAGTGGCTCTTCCTTCTGTTCCTGCATTGCCACTACCAATCACTTTTCCTCCACCAAAATTTGCTGCCAACACATTCTACGTTCTCGAGCTTCAAATATAGCCTCTGACAACAAAATTCACCAGAAACTGTTCTCCAGAAAGCCAAAACATTTCCAAATAAAGACAAAAAAAAAAAAAAAAAAACCTGTTAAGAGAATTCCTTAGATCTCATTCTAGTGTTCCTATGAACTGTATTCACTATAAATGAATGCTTCACAGCCTCAAACTTACTTTTCCTTTTGATATCCTTTTAGAACAGAAAACTATTTCATAGGTTGGAAATGAAAACACTAAAAAGGTAAATAACCTGTCCATGAACACACAAGAAGGGCAAACCTGGGGGGGGAGATCAGTGCTCATTCCTGAAGTTTTCAGCTAGCACCTTAACCTACCTTCTCTTACGGTTTTTGCTATGGCATAAAAACATTTTGTTTCTTTGACCCACATTATTCAGTGCTCCTTTTACGTAAGGCAAGCGGTTCTCTAAGCATGAAAATTAATAAAGCCTCATCCCCACAGCCTGGTATTGGTTGGTGAGTTTTGGTATGACATGTGGGCTCCTGCTGCAACATGCCTGTGGGGAAGAGAGAACATAAAGTTTCTCTCTCCTTCTCGAAAAAAAAAAAAAAAAAAAAACATGTAAAAATAACTTCAAAATCTTTGTTCCTGCTGCATTTGGTTGAAATCAGATGCTGTCAGAAGTTACAGAGCTACACCACAACTTGTGGCCTATGCATTTTTCATCAACAGTGCTGAATGCTCTCAGTCATGCAGTGCATAGAACAAACATAAATGTGAGAATCAGTTGACAATCTTTTTCTACAGGAGACAAAGTCCTTTAAAAAAGTCACAAAACTAACCTATGCTGACAGACTACGTCTGTGCATGCTCAGCCTACCTATGTTCAATCTGCATTAACTATGGGTGTTAAGCTTGCAAAGCCTCCAGCGAGTTTCAGAGTTCAGGGTAAGGTCTTCTTATGGTATTAAAAATACAGATGGCATACATTTCTGTTCTTAAGATGGACTTACACCAAGACATCCATGACCATGCAAACATAAAACTGCCACTAATGTAGCCAGTAAAATTAAACTGAAGTCCTATTTTAGGGAATTTCAGTAAGTATCCTATTTAAGACAAAATGTAAAAATGTTTGAGTACCATCTACTTGATGCTACCATGTAGAGAAACTTTCTGCTCCACTCTATGCCATGAGAATTACAGCAGCTCAGGCATCTCAACAGCAGACAAAGATTGCTGCCTTCCACCACTAACACAAGCTAGTGACACACTTTGCACCTGGAAGTATTTATCACTCAGAGTACAAATTGCAGTAAGCATCATTTAATACCTTGAGAACTCTAGGCACAGTTGGGTTAAGCATTGTTCCTTTTTCACAGTGAACCTTTTTCTTTTTGTTTTCCTGAATTCAGTGATATTAAGAGATTGAGACCTTATTTTAAGATTTATCTGATTTGCTAAGTTGCTCTCTTTCAGCCTTTTCCTGTGCTGTAACAAGAAATAAACTATTGAACAATAAGAGCAGCCTGAAACCAGAGCTAGAAAGCCATCTTGGGATGAAGATGAGCATATAATTACTTAAATATCATTTCATGATTTATGCTACACACCACTGGTGCAGGTTTTAAAGGATTCTGGATGAGTATTTGAAAAAAAAAAAAAAAATGCAATGACATCATAATAAATCCATCAGAGAGAAAGCAGCAGTAACAAAATGTCTGTTAAATAAAATATAGCATTGAGGTATTTGCTACTCAGTACCTTGGAAGAAATGCTTTTTTTCTGATTAGCTGAGTGGCATAAGATGCAATCTTGCTGGAGGTGGCTGCAGCCACCGTCAGTCAACCCAGAAAAGTGTAATTATCAAACTACTGAACCCTACTAATGAACATTTCTTATGTTTATGTTCTGTGACTATTATGCCCTTTCCAGTCTTTATGCCACACATACATAACTGGCCCTATATGCTGCTTTGTGCTACTGGACCTTTTGCAGAATAGTACTGAAACGTGACCTGGCTGTTCAGAACAAGGAATTTAACCTGTCAAGTGTGATAAAATTCAACATACCACCTGGGCTTTGTATCATATGAGAAGAGGACATTAAAACAATTGACCAAATGAATCTTTGGGCTGAAGTACTTTTCTCAATTAAGAAACTACTGTTCAGATTATCTTAGAAAATACACAATAAACTCAGAGATTAAATTCCAATCTGCAGTAAGATCTTTGTTAGCATCATCAGGGCAACAAAGTTGGTGAGGGGTTTGGAGCATGTGACCGGTTTAGGCTGTGCCTTTAAGAAAGGGACACTTTCTGAACACTCTGGGCGAATGTTTTGATATTAGAATGAAAACAATGATATGCTAATTCAATTTCATTGGTGGGACCCGGTTGTAGTTTTTTTGTTTAGTCTTTCAGTCGGGGGGAGTCAGTCAGTAGTCATTTTCTTCTTCCCCCTGTGCTGTGAGCTGGCTCGTTTCTCTCTACGATTCCTTCTAACCAGATAAGAAAACTAACTTTTTTGCATTCACTTTGAGCTTTAACAAAGTTTTCCCCTTTTAATTACCTTCCTTTCTCTCTCTCTCTAACCCTTTTGGGAAAAAGGGGAGGTAGGGAGGGAGAAGGGGAGCGGCAGGCCAAACCCCCTGGCCGCGGGGGGGGTTGGGGAAAGGTTTCCTGTATTACATACATTGCTGTATATTTCTGTATATATTGTAAATATTGTATATTTTTGTACATATTCACTGCATTCCATATCTGCTTGTAAAATACAGCTTTCATCTGCTTCTCCGGCTGAGTTAGCTGTGGAATTCTTTTGTGTGTGGGGGGGAACCTTCCTACTCCACCACATATTTTTAATTGGCGCCCAACGTGGGGCTTGTGGATAATTGCTGTCCAGAAGCTGGGCTAAAAGGTTGCTTGATTTATTGCCTGCTCGAGTCGGAGTTGCAAACATGAAAGTGTTTTGGCTTTTAGAACATTTGGTCTTTTCAGTTTGTTCGGTACTGGTCTACAAGTACTTCATGGGAATGATTTTCGATCGCTTAGGCAGATACTTGATGTATAAATTGTATTTATGGTTTAAGATTTCAGCTTCTTTACGACCGGTGCCTGGGATTCTTCTGGCTTAACAGATACGGGAATGTGACCTCCAGCACTCTGCCCATAGAGATAAAGGAGTTTAAGATTCCGGTCGGCGAAAGGGTTGTTTTAAGTGATGGCTGGGATCCAAAGGTGATTTATTTGATATGTGCAATCCTGCTGTTGGTGATAAGTAATGTGTTCTGGTTATATACGCTGTACCGAGAGAGGAAGATATATAGAGTGTCGAAAGCCTGCTTTGTAATTAAGGGTAGATCGAAACGCAGAAAGCGCAGCTCTAACTCTACCCCAGAGGTATCTAGTGATGAGGAAAATGCAGAATCTGTATCAGTTAACGACAAGGCTAAAAAGTCCATCGGAAAGGCTGCTCTGAACGGTGCTGTTGGTGGCTCTGGCAATCAGCCAGCGGCAGCGGCAGCTCCTAACATGGCTTCCACGCCCTCGGCAGCCATTAATGGGGCAAAGCCATTTCCTCCTTCTTCTTCAGCAGGACCGGAAGTGTCCTCCACAGCAGCTGATTCGTCTCAAAACCTGTCAGCTTCTATTAAGCCAGCTGTAAATCCAAACACAGCTCCAGTTAAGCAGGTAGCTGTTTTAAGTACAAGAGGAAAAAAGGGCAAAGCTGATCCAGATGCTGATGGGGGAGAGCAGCAGGATCCTGGTGAGGGAACTTCTGCTCAAAGAGACCCTGCTGAGATGGAGGAAAAGGTTTGTCTTAAAGATATAGCTGAGTTATTGAGATCATCACTGGATGGAGATGCAGGGCAAATTGCTGATAGCAGAACAACCAAAGGTGGTACTCCTGACCTTAAGCAGATTCTTAGGAGAGTGACAGTAAGATTATTGGGACAAGAACTTCAGGAAGATGAGGCAGAGGAGGAGGAGTCAGATGACATTGAAAGCTGTTCGTCACCCAGGGAAGAATTGAGGAATGTGCGTAAAGATTACATCAGAGCAGATAAGGAGCCAATCCTAGCTTGGCTTGGTAGATGCTATGATACAGGTGCTCCAGCTCTGGTAGTTGGAGACAAGTCAGCAGCCCAACTAGGAACTCTCTCAAAGGATAATGGAATAGATAGACATCTAGGCAGGACTCTCGGTAAGGTTACTCTGTGGATACGCCTTTTAATGGCAACTCTCATGAGGTATCCTTCCCGAGATGATCTTCCATGGAATGCTAAACCCTGGACTACCATAGATGAGGGAATCAAGCGTCTGAGAGAATTTGCTGTTAGAGAGGTACTCTATGGTGGCCATGAGACTCTGAATCCTGATGAAATTCCTGTAGGAACTGGTCTTGCTAAAAAGCTCATCAAACTTGCTCCTCCTAATTATGCAAATATTCTGGCAAGCAGAATTGTGGCAAGAAATTATGGTGGTGCTTCTCCTACGGTTGGCCAATTCACTGATCAAATGAGACAACTGGAGGATAGCATGACACGTGTTTCTTTGGTTTCAGCCATTGAAACTCTGTCTGGAAAAATTGAGAATTGCATGAAAGAGCTGAAGGATGAATTTAAAAATACATTCTCCCAATTGGCACAAAGAGATAATTCCAATTCTTCCTCCAGATGGATACAGGTTTCCTCTGTGAGGAATAGACGTCCTCCAAGGATGTCATTCCAAAACAGGTCATTCCAAAACAGGTCATCCAAAACCAAAACAGACCACCAAGGCAATCACGTGCGAGTATCTGGATAACTCTGCGTGATCAGTTTGGTGAGAACATGAACAGATGGGATGGTCAACCAACTGCTAATCTTTTCAGGAGACTGAGGGAACTGCAAAGTGGCAGAACCCGAGGTAGCAATACCAGAAGGGTAGCTGTTACTTCTACAGTTCCCCAGGACAACTCTAATAGCTCCAACAGTGGCTCCAGTTCTAACACTGCACACTGTGCTCATTGCACATGTGGGCATGTTCCCCATAACTAGGGGTGCCCTGCCTCCCGCCAGGGGGAGGAGAGGGGTAACAGAGATAACAGAATCTATTGGGATGTGTACATCCAGTGGCCTGGCACTTCACAATTTCAGAAGTACAGGGCCTTGGTTGACACAGGGGCTCAGTGCACCATAATGCCATCAAATTATCAGGGATCAGAAGCTATAACTATTCTGGGAGTCACTGGTGGATCTCAAGAGTTAACTAAGGTGGAGGTTGATATAAGTTTAACTGGTAAACAGTGGAGAAAGCATACAGTTGTGACCGGACCTGACGCACCTTGTATTCTGGGAATTGATTTTCTGAGAGAAGGGCGTTTCAAAGACCCTAGAGGTTACAAATGGGCTTTTGGAGTAGCATCTGTAGAAACTGATGGACAAAAGCTGAAGCTGTCTGTTAGACCTGAGCTTTCTGATGAACCTGCAGTTGTGGGACAACACAAGATTCAGGACATTAAATTGCCGGTTGCTTCTCAGACTGTGCATCACAGACAATACAGAACCAACCGTGACTCTTTGTTGCCCATTCAGAATCTGATTCATCAGTTGGAGAGTCAGAAAGTCATCAGCAAAACTCATTCACCTTTCAACAGTCCAGTGTGGCCTGTGCGAAAGCCGAATGGAGACTGGCGTCTGACAGTCGACTACCGAGCCCTGAATGAAGTAACTCCACCTATGAGTGCAGCAGTACCAGACATGATGGAACTGCAGTATGAGCTGGAATCCAAAGAGGCCAAATGGTATGCTACCATAGACATTGCTAATGCCTTCTTCTCTATTCCCATAGCAGAGGAATGCAGGCCTCAGTTTGCTTTCACCTGGAGAGGAATCCAGTACACCTTCAACAGATTGCCAATGGGCTGGATCCACAGCTCAAGCATCTGTCATGCAGTGATCCACGATGCTCTGGAGGAAGGTGGTGCTCCAGAACACATCCAGTTCATCGATGACATCATCGTCTGGGGTAAAACTGCTGAGGAAGTCTTCGAGAAAGGTAACAAAATCATTGACATTCTTCTGAATGCAGGTTTTGCCATCAAGCGAGACAAGGTGAAAGGACCTACCAGAGAGATCCAGTTTCTGGGAGTGCGGTGGCAGGATGGACGCCGACACATTCCAGTGGATGTGGTAAACAGAGTCTCTACCATGGCAAATCCCATGAACAAGCAAGAAACTCTACGTTTCTTGGGGATAGTGGGATTTTGGAGACTGCACATTCCTGGATACAGTCAGATTGTGAAACCTCTGTATGATGTGACTCGAAAGAGAAACCATTTCCACTGGGGACCTGAACAACAAGCAGCCTTTGACCAGATAAAGCAAGAGGTAGTGCAAGCAATGGGTCTGGGACCTGTCCGAGATGGTCCAGACATTAAGAACATTTTGTACACGGCTGCAAGTGACAATGGTCCAACCTGGTGCTTGTGGCAAAGAGCTCCAGGTGAGACACGTGGACGACCTCTTGGTTTCTGGAGTCGAGGTTACAGAGGTTCAGAGGCTAATTATACTCCAACAGAGAAAGAGATTCTAGCTGCCTATGAAGGAGTGAAAGCAGCTTCTGAAGTAATTGGAACTGAATCACAACTCCTCTTAGCTCCCAGATTACCAGTTTTGAATTGGATGTTCAAAGGCAAAGGTTCCACACCACATCATGCAACAGATTCCACCTGGTCTAAGTGGATGGCTCTGATAACACAGAGAGCTCGAATGGGAAATCTTGAAAGACCTGGTCTGGTGGAGGTGATCTCAAGTTGGCCTGAAGGTACCAACTGTACCAAACCTCCAGAGGAGAGAGTGACTCGTGCTGAGGAAGCTCCTCCTTACAATGACCTATCTGATGATGAAAAGAAATATGCTTTGTTCACAGACGGTTCCTGTCGTCTTGTCGGGAACAAGCGAAGGTGGAAGTCTGCAGTGTGGAGTCCAACACGCCGAGTTGCAGAAGCAAAGGATGGAGAAGGAGAATCCAGTCAGTTCGCAGAGGTAAAAGCTGTCCAGCTAGCTCTCGACGTAGCTGAACGTGAGAGATGGCCAAAGCTTTATCTCTACACCGACTCATGGATGGTAGCCAATGCTCTGTGGGGTTGGCTAAAGAACTGGAAAAAGAGTGGTTGGCAGAGAAGAGGAAAGGCCATTTGGGCAGCTGACCTGTGGCAGGACATTGCTGATCGAATCGAGAGAATTCCAGTGAAGGTGAGACACATTGATGCTCACATTCCTAAGAGCAAAGCTACTGAGGAACAGCAACACAACCATCAAGCAGATCTAGCTGCAAGAGTTTCTCCAGTAGACATGGACTCTGATCTTGATCTCGACTGGAAACACCGAGGTGAGATATTCTTAGCTCGGTGGGCTCACGATTCGTCAGGACATCAAGGCAGAGATGCAACATACCAGTGGGCACGTGACAGATCCATAGACATTTCCATGGATGCTATCACACAAGTCATCCATGACTGTGACATTTGTGCTGCTATTAAGCAGGCAAAACGACTTAAGCCCTTATGGTATGGTGACAGATGGTCCAAGTACAAGTATGGTGAAGCTTGGCAAGTTGACTACATCACTCTACCACGTTCTCGTTCTGGTAAGCAGTATGTGCTTACTATGGTAGAGGCGAACACTGGATGGTTGGAAACTTATCCAGTTCCACATGCAACTGCACGCAACACCATTCTCGGTCTGGAGAGACAAATCCTGTGGAGACACGGAACTCCAGAGAGGATTGAGTCAGACAACGGAACTCACTTCAAAAACAACCTTGTAAAGAGTTGGGCCAAAGAGCACGGCATCGAGTGGATATTCCACATCCCCTACTATGCACCAGCTGCAGGGAAGATTGAACACTACAACGGTTTGTTGAAGACCACTCTTAAAGCCATGGGGGGTGGATCTTTGAAAAACTGGGAAAAACATTTAGCACAAGCAACCTGGCTGGTAAATAGTAGAGGTTCAGTGAACCGAGCTGGACCGGCACACTCAGATCTGCTACAGAAAGTAGAAGGTGATAGAGTTCCTGTTGTTAAAGAAAAGAATCTGTTAGGTAAAACTGTTTGGGTATTTTCTCCCTCAGGAGAGGCTAAACCTGTCCGAGGGGTGGTTTCAGCTGAAGGTCCGGGTCACACTTATTGGGTAATGCAAGAGAATGGTGAAATTCAGTGTATTCCACAAAGAAATTTGACTTTAGCTGAAAGAGTTTAATTTCAGAGTGTTGTACAGCTACATCGCGCCCAAAGGAAGAATCCCTGAGGAATCCACGGTGCACGAACCCTGAGAACCCTGAGAGCCCTGAGTCAACTGAGAGTCCCTGTTTCCCTGTTTTCCTGTTTTCCCTTTTCTTCGCTTCATCTGCTAAGAGACAAACTGTTTTCCATTTTTCTTCTTTCTTGGACTTCTGAATCATCTACACCTGAGGATAGCCGGAATGGACTATGAACTTTACTTACAAACTGTGGATGTTGTTTTGGATTGGATGGACAGTATGAACAGCCAATGAAATTGTTTAGCAGGGGTGGATTGTGACCAGTTTAGGCTGTGCCTTTAAGAAAGGGACACTTTCTGAACACTCTGGGTGAATGTTTTGATATTAGAATGAAAACAATGATATGCTAATTCAATTTCATTGGTGGGACCCGGTTGTAGTTTTTTTGTTTAGTCTTTCAGTCGGGGGAGTCAGTCAGTAGTCGTTTTCTTCTTCCCCCTGTGCTGTGAGTTGGCTCGTTTCTCTCTACGATTCCTCTCTAACCAGATAAGAAAACTAACTTTTTTGCATTCACTTTGAGCTTTAACAAAGTTTTCCCCTTTTAATTACCTTCCTTTCTCTCTCTCTCTAACCCTTTTGGGAAAAAGGGGAGGTAGGGAGGGAGAAGGGAGCGGCAGGCCAAACCCCCCTGGCCGCAGGGGGGGGGTTGGGGAAAGGTTTCCTGTATTACATACATTGCTGTATATTTCTGTATATATTGTAAATATTGTATATTTTTGTACATATTCACTGCATTCCATATCTGCTTGTAAAATACAGCTTTCATCTGCTTCTCCGGCTGAGTTAGCTGTGGAATTCTTTTGTGTGTGGGGGGAACCTTCCTACTCCACCACAGAGCACAAGCCCTATGAGGATAGGCTGAGGAAGCTGGGGTTGCTCAGCCTGGAGAAGAGGAGGCTCAGGGGAGACATTATTGCCCACTACAACTACCTGAAGGGAGGTTGTAGCCAGGTGGGGGTTGGTCTCTTCTCCCAGGCACCCAGCACCAGAACAAGAGGACACAGTCTCAAGCTGCACCAGGGGAAGTTTAGGCTGGATGTTAGGAAGAAACTCTTCATAGAGAGGGTGATTGCCCATTGGAATGGGCTGCCCGGGGAGGTGGTGGAGTCACCATCATTGGGGGTGTTTAGGAGGAGACTTAATGGGGTGCTTGGTGCCACGGTTTAGTTGATTAGATGGTGTTGGATGATGGGTTGGACACGATGATCTTGAAGGTCTCTTCCAACCTGGTTTATTCTATTCTATCCTGCTATGCTGACCAACACTGATCACAGTTGACAGTAAGTGGTTTACCACAGTAACAAATAGCAAGATTCACATCCTTGATAAAGACATTATCAAAAGGAATAATTCTACAACATTTCAAACTTGCAAGCAGCTCTCTCCCACATGAATAGTGACCACTGTGAGAAACACCATATAATGGCAACGGAGTTAGACACTGTTCAAACCTTTAGCCATGCATCTAAACTTAAGATGTACTGGCACCATACTGAATAGAATAGAATAGAATAGAATAGAATAGAATAGAATAGAATAGAATAGAATAGACCAGACCAGGTTGGAAGAGACATTCAAGATCATTGCATCCAATCCATCATCTAACACCACCTAATCAACGGCACCAAGCACCCCATCAAGTCTGCTCCTAAACACCCCCAATGATGGTGACTCCACCACCTCCCCAGGCAGCCCATTCCAATGGGCAATCACTCCCTCTAATCAATCTGCTCATCATTTCAATGTTTTATATTAGTATCGATCACTACAGTGATTTTAGAGTAAAACTGCCTACTAAACATTAAAAACAACATTAAAAAGCCACATCCTGGTCAGTGGTATTGTATTGTATTGTAGTGTCAATTTCATTGAAAATGTTATTTTCATAGTTCAGTTTTGATCATAAATCTCAAATCTTTAAAGTTTGCTTCAAATGCTGAAGTCAGGCGCTTATGTCTCTGAAAAGCATCACGCTGTTTAATCAAGGCATTCTCCAAGAAGAATGGACCTCTAAGAGCACTTTTCTTCATACAAATTACTGTGGAAATACACAAACAAGAGCAACTGCTAATAGGTGAAATTTAGACAAGCAGGAGCTAAGCACATGCCCCCAATCTCTGAAGGGGGGATGATATTCTATTTGCAATTCACTAAATGGAAACTTCATTGCAGAGGATTACACAATAACCAAAAAATTCCTATCATTGAAAAGCAAGTCTACCATAATTAACATTCTCCCACTCTCCCTATATATTAATTTAACCTTTCCTCATGACCCTGTCCTTCCAGATGGCCCAGCAAGAGAAAGGTTTTGGCACATGACAGGATAAACAAATCTGAACTCTTGCAAAATTAATGGTCAGTCATATCACACATTCAATGAACCACCACTGAAAGCTCACCAGATTAGAAAAAATTTAGTTGATCTTTTGAGGTGTCCAGGGAGCAGCCTTGGAAAAGCACCCAGAACTGCTCAGCAAGCCTTAACCACCGCTTTCAAAAGCCATGGAACACAACTCTGTGGTATTCCAAAACACAGCACTCACATATATAGGCCATATAAAAAAAAAACACCCCAAACTAACCCCCACAGTTCTCAATGTATAATTCTGATATCAAGTATCTTTTCTAAAGACAGCAAGCACCCATATTCTGCATAACCTAGAGTCTTAAAAGAGGTCTTATAAAGCAAAGCTAAGTAATATTTATGGCAATCTGCTTTTGGTGTGGCACTGATATATGGCAACATGTAAAGATGCTCCATTTTAAGTGTTCATTTTGGGAGTAAAATCTTCAAAAGCAATCTTCAGGGTTTCCTTTAGCATAACAGCTATTGTCAAGGAATAAAACTGTAGATAAATATTTTGTTACATATATATGTTCAATATTGCAGTTAATTACTAATTCACATGGTTTACATACAGCTTTATAAAGGTTTGCTCATGGATCCTGCACTTTGGTCACAACCATCACAAGCAATGGTACAGGCTTGGGGAAGAGTGGCTGGAAAACAGCCTATTGAAAAAAGGATCTGGGGGTGCTGGTGGACAGCTGGCTGAACATGAGCCAGCAGTCTGCCCAGGAAGGCCAACAGCATTCTGGCTTGTATCAAAAGCAGTGCATGCAGCAGGAGGAGGGAAGTGATGGTGCCCCTGTACTCAGCCCTGGTGAGCCACAGCTTGAGTACTGTGTTCAGTTCTGGGTGCCACAGTATAGGAAAGACACTGAGGTCCTGGAACATGTCCAGAAAGGAGCAACAAGGCTGGTGAGCAGTTTGGAGGCCATGTGGTACAAGGAGTAGCTGAGGGAGCTGGGGTTGTTCAGTCTGGAGAGAAGAAAGCTGAGTGAATATCTTACTGCTACTACCTGAAAGGAGGTTGTAGTGAGACCAGTGTTGGTCTCCCAAGTAACTAGCAATAGAACAAGAGGAAAAGATCAACTAAATTGTGCCAGGGAGGTTTAGGTAGGGCATTAGGAAAAACTTTACAGCGTGGTGAGGCATTGGCACAGGCTGCCCAGGGAGGTGGTAGAGTCACCACCCCTGAAGGTGTTCAAAAAGCTGTAGATGTGGTACTTCAGGGTATGGTTCAGTGGTCATGGTAGTTGGGTTACTGTTTGACTGGACCTTAAAGCTCTTTCCCAGCATTAGTGGCTCTATAATTCTACATCTTTTTCCAGAGCATTTAAAAATTAACTTCTTATACAAAGTATTGTAATAGAGCAGATGTACAAATCTCCAACTCATCTTAGATTTGAATTACAACGATTTTTATGCTGAATAAAACTATTTCACATCAGCCATTCAATTGATACAGTAACTGATAAGATTATTCTGTGCATTTAGAAGTACATGGATTTACATCTGTTGTGACCAGTCTACAAAGTTTTGTACCTTTATCAAACAGGGAGCAAGGGAAAAGAGAGGCAGGGAATCACTGCTCCTCATAGCACAATTAAACTAAGGGGAAGAAAGCATTCTACCACTCCAACACTACCCTGCTTCTGAGACTGACTTCAGGCTATAATAGAAAAAGAACTCTTTCTGGTGTGTACTGTATCTCCCTAGGCAGTTTGCCAGCAATGCACTAACAGCAAATCATTTTAAGGAGACACAAGCCCTTAGTAGGAATTCCCCATAGGAACAAGATTGCAACTTTGAACATGGAAAAAACATTTCCTTTCAAATGGGAATGATTAAGTACAACTTTTTGTAAGGCCTTGTGGATTGGATAACTGAGAAGTTCTCTTGCATTAAAAAAAATACTATCTTTTTAATTCTGATTTTTTGTTTTCCATTTTTTGTTCAGTGTCCTTAACTGAAACTTGTAAAGCTAAGCTGTGGGCATTCTCATACCCTTGCACTCCCAACACCCAATTTTACCTGTACTGAAGTAACTAGATCCTAGAGTTGTACTGAAGCACACAAAAGAAAATAACTAACAAGGACTAGTTTATTATTCCCAAATCCCTACAAACCCAAGTGCCCTTTCTACTAGGTGGAAATTACCAATGGTTTTGGTCATATCTTTCTCTCAGTAATGTCTTTCTCTCAGCAATACAATTTCTGCTTCATCCACTGGTAGAGGTGGACTTGATCCATGCAATTAACTTTGCCAACAACATTCAAGAGCTATTTCATACTACTGGTACAGTGCAGAGCAGACAGAATAGGCCTAGAAACTGGCTGCAGGACCAAGTGAGTACAAAACACCACCAGCCTGGGATTTGCATCTATTTTACAAAGCTGTGTATTACAACACAAAGGAAAATACAGGAACTAAATGCATGAACTGCAATGCATAATCATCAGATAATGCATACTACTGGAAATTTTGGGCTGCCAGTAATATTAAAAATAAATAAATTTAAAGAAAGGGCTAAGCACAACAGTACTTATTTTTTAATAAACCCCTTGCAGAAATGTCCTCTATTAAGGAATTCTTGCAGTTGCATAAAGGTTACTTCCTGATGCACACTGTCTCACCTGATATCCATCAAACAGCTCTACTATTCATTTTCAGAAGTCAACTTGCTCCACTAGTTAAATAGTTACTTCATGTTTTTCTTTAATGAGGAAATAGATCTCAGTGTAATCAATAAACATCAAAAATAGCAGAAAAAATTATCCAACTCTTGTATGCATTTACATAAGCATACAAATACAAAAACTGATCAGAGAATTCAAGACTCTTCATTGGTAGCTTCTGTGAACAGAAAATGGACGGCTTTCAGATTTAAACTACTGACCTTCTCACAGGCCCTCCTGATTACTCATACACAGTACTATCAATACATTTCACTGAACTGATTCAATCATAGAATGGCCTAGGTTGGAAGGGACCTCTGTGATCATCTGCTCCATGGGCAGAAGCACCTCTCACCTAGGCTTGGTTGCCCAAGGCCTCATTCAGTTGGGCCTTAAACACCACCAGGGAGGAGGCATCAACACACAAACACTCTAGACAAACTATTCCACTAGTCTCACCACCCTCATATTGAAGAGCAACTTCTTAAGATCTAGTCTAAACCTACTCTCCCTCAGCTTAAAACCATTCCCCTTAGTCCTGTTGCTAGAAACCCTTACAGAAAGTCCCTCTCTAGTTTTAGGTACCGGAAGGCAGCTGTAAGGTCCCCCCAGGTTCTTCTCCAGGCTGAACAACCTCAGCTTACTCAGCCTATCCTCATAGCAGAAGTGCTCTGCAACATAAAATCCCTGTGCCATATCAGTTAAAATTAAAGCCAGTATTTTTAAATCACTTTCAAATTAAACTTTATGACATTTGCCCTTAGAATTAATCTTTAGTACCAGTTCTTAGGTGCTTGACTACATACACACAAAACACTGTAATGTCTCCATCATGTTTTCCCATGTGCAAAATCAAGTATTTTCAGTAGAGTCCAAATTGTCTTGCATCTTCCCTAAGAAGTATGCTTGGGTGACTTTATGACAGCTAACAGAAACATTAGAGAAAGCATTAGCTAAGAATCCAAAGGTAGAAAATTATCAGAAACACGGTATCAAAAAATTTAGAATGGACATGTCCTAAGTGAAGGGAAAGACCCAGGCCCCAAAGACTGAAGCAGTAAACACAGCAAAGACAGTAGATGTATGTAGAAATCTTTCTGAAATATATCACAGAACATTTCACAATTGAACTAATATCCTTACAATTATTTACTACACGACATTAAAATTAGTAACATTCTACAAGAATGTTTTCAGGTAAGCTACATAGAGAGGACAACTGAGTGCGAGGTAAAAACCAACAACCTTGTCAATGGATGGATTAATTAGTCATGTAGCTTTAGAACTGAATGAGTCATAGGGTTGCTAATGAGATAAGGAAGCTTGACACCTCTAAGTCAAGAGTTCAGCCGGTTCTTAGAGTACTCTCCTGCTGTGCCCTAGATTGAAGGCACAACTAGCAGTTCAGGGACAACAGTGGCTTTCCTGTTGCTGAAAGATCCACCCAAAGCTGCTTAGAGAGGAAATCTTTTCCTGAAAGATAGGACACAAACATTATCTTTCTGTAAGAGTGTCCTCTGCTATGGGTCTCCCAGTCCCAACTGCCTGAGAGAAAGAAGAGGTGTCCAGGATCATCACCCAGCCTGCTCTGTAATCACAGGCTGGAGAGACCTACTTTTAAGGCAGAACCTCCCTCTTGGAGAGGGCTCTCCACTGAAAATGGTCATCAGAAACAAGGTGGAAGAATCCTGTGCTCAGTGGCACAGAGTTTATCCCTTGGTTTCAGCCCTTTATGCATGAGGCTCGAGCCCTTTACTCACATGACTTTGCACTTGCCATCTTGATGTAATTTACACACATAAGTACCCTGAAATACACAGGCTGTCAACTTCCTCAAGCAGAAGAGTGCCATCAGTGTCTAGTCACAAGAAGTGCAGTACACCCAAAGCCAACTCAAGTACTTACAGACTCTGCATGGGCAGGTACCTTGCTACTGGTCACATCTACTTTGGGGGGGGGGGGAATAAAATTCATAACAAAACCTGTCTTGATCATGTCCAGAATCCAGACTTGTATTCTGCCAGTCTGCCTGAGCACTGAGAAGTAAGAGGCCCAGTGCAAGTCAGACCTGATGGGAAAGTCAGTAGCTGGCAAAGCACAGGAGAGCACAAGATGGTACAGCAGGATGATACAAGAAGCACTGAAGTGGGAGAGTGAGACAGAGCAAAGTACGCAGCAGAAGAGGACAAACAGGAGAGTAAACACAGAAGGAAGCCAGATGATACAGACAATAGATAAGGAGAAAGAAAGAGGTGGGAAGTTAACGAAGACATGAAGAGAAATGACATACTACAGATGGAGGGTTGGCAGGGGGCAGGGAGAAAAGACAGAAACAAGGGATAGATATATTCAGGAAACCTGTCCTGCCAGAAACTGCTTCTTATCCAGCTCAGACAAGAAGCCCTGCCAAAAGAAGAGCTGAAACAAGCATGGAGAGTTAAGATCACCTGAACCTTCTTAAGGCAGATAAAAGTAAATACATTGAAATACGAATTAGTGATTTTATGAAGATTTCAGCCTAGAGTACACTGCCCCTGTTCTGCTGTAAGAGAAAAATAACTGTTCTGGTTCAATAATAATTTCACACACATTTACCTGCAGAAGAACTGGGCCTACTTATTAAAACAGCTGATTAGAGGCTAATTATTAAGTAGAATTCAGGATCAAGCTCAGTAACTGTTTTTCCACTTCATTAGTCTGTATTACACTCAATACAGTATAGAAAAGATCCCTTCCTCCGGCCTCTCCTGGCACACACTAAAGACACATAAAGGTGTTTTAATGCACCCACTGTGCAAGAAGATAGCTATAGTACATCCTCCACCCTCAGAATGGCAAAAAGGCAAAGCAAAAATCTAAGCTTGTCTACTAAGATGATGAAAATACAAGCAGAAATTATAATGGAAAGGTGTCCTACCCTAAAACATCAATGATCACCTCCTGCTTAATTTAGTCACTAATATCATGAAGAAACTTTTTCTTGCTTCCATAAGTTATTATAGGTACCTTGTGTGCCACGGCACATTGCTGTCACAAATACTGCAATAACAACTTGCATATCAGCAAAGATGAGGTACCAACACAGAGACACACAAGTGTCCCATCTTTACACGTAGCTTGAAGTGGCAATTTTCTATAAACAGGGGTGTGGAACCTTCTCACAGACATCTAGAGATATTTAGGATTGAAAACCGACTCCTGTTCAAGAATAACAGATACTGAAGATATTCTATATTTAAAAACAAAACATAAATATGCATACATTTGATTAACTACTTCTCTCAAGACACCATTTACTTGTTTCTTATAATCTGTTATATTTAGGGTTAATTTGTGCTAAAATTTCTTTTGCTGTTACTCCTGCAACAAATAATGGACTTTGTGTTAACTAGACACCACATGCTGAAACATTCATGAGAAAGTAAGAACAGGGCTCATCAGAGCTCAACCAGCAGTTAGGTGGTTGACATATGGTCAGTGTTTCACTGGCTCAGTCAAAGACAGACTCAGAAATTTTATCTCAGGTTACTCTGACTAGTCTTAAAATTCCATCACACAGAAGCTCTTTACTAGCATCCCATCACAGAGAGGAATGAATAGCACACACCCCCTTGGATTGAGACTGCCATTGCAGACTTCCTGAAGTCATAAAGAATGAACTGCTCAAATTCTCATATATGCAAGCAGTCTTCTCCCTAGCAAGAGCAAAGATGGAAAAGTTTCCATTTCTAGCTCCCACTTACCAACGTTCCACTGTTTTTCTGCCCTCTGGTGTCACTACTTCCTCTACCCATGGCTGATTACAAATTATGTATGTTATGCATTCACAAAAAAAACCAAAACCCCCTCACATGCATAAATATTTAACTCTTCTGCTTATATTTAACTCTTCTGCTTAAAAACAAAAATTTAAAGAAAAACAAATGAGCCAGTTCAGCCTAGTAAATTTCATATACATGATAAGTGGAGTGTTTGAGACCATTAAAAAGGATAAGCACCTTTCACATATATATATATATACACACATAGAAAAAGTATGTGCCATTTATTTTTGCTTAGACAAACCTGGCAGCATTAAAAAAAAAAAAAAAACCACAACATACCAGGGATTAAAATGTCCATTTCTTCCTAAATCCTAGCACACTGTAGAATTAGGTCAAAAATACCAGACGTTAGTCTAACAAAACCAATGCTAAAAACATTTATTTCGAAACGATTAGCCTCTGACACAAGTAACTGCTTTACCCTTTTCATCTAATGCTTTATGAAATTAGTTATTAGTGGATCTCCTGGTGGACTGACAGCTATGGAGATTTGTGCCCTGAATTTCTCAGGGGAATATAAAAATAAAGGGGGGGGAGGGGTTGGGGGGAAAGGATAAAGACTGTTGGTTGGCTAGATGCACAGCTGCATAAATCATTCTTTACATTGACCTGAATTATTCTGCCTATCCCCAGCATTTTGCTGTTGTTCGCATTTGCTTAATCTTGATAAACAAAAAGAAATATATATAAAATGGGTCACATGCACAGCATCACTTTTAGGAAAACAAACAAGCTTTTACACTACAAATTACACAAACATGTTCACAAATGGAAGACTTCATGTCAACCTCAATTTTCCAGGTAAATGAATCCAAAGTTATCTACTTATTGGTATCCAGTTCTTTATTTTGTGAACAAGCCTCACATCCCTCCCCCCCCAAAAGTCACACACAGATTGAGTGCACAGAACCTCTGAACTCCTCTATTCCAAGGTGGTGTTTCATCTAAACAATTAAATTTTTGCAATGTAATTCATTATTACCCTTGAGTGCAACAGTTTTTGTAAGTTAATAGGGGATTAAAACAATTAGTTTTCATTATTGTTTTCAGGCACAATGCCAGTATGCTACTCTCAATGGAAGAAATACATCTCTACACATGACTTAATGCAGTGTCATTCCTTTTCTGAGATCACTTACACCAGCAGTGACTACTTTAAAATTCCCACTGATGTTCCTAGCATTTAAAAACATATTCACGTAAAAATTCTCACCATACTCTCCTTGAAAACTGAAGTATCTAATAAAACACACAGTTAAATAATATCACTCAAAATTGAAAACAGACTAGACAAGTATGCTGAAAAGAACAGTATAAAACTTCAGGACTGAAACAAGTGTCAGAAACACAGTAAGAGCTAGTAAATATATTTAATCAACATAAGTGATGGAAGCTAAAACTTAAGTTTTTGTACCACACAAATAGAAATAGACATGCAGCATAGATGGTGAAAAAATCTCATTTTATACACATAAGGAAGCACACATTAAATACTGAAAAAAAACCCACAGAAAACTATTTCATATACATCTTATAATATCACTATATACCAATTACATTTCACTACATTATCCATAGTTAACACAGTCTGAAATACAAGCAGCTAACCACAACCAAGTTCCAAGCACAGCAAACTCACAAAATAAAAACTCTGGAGTACTTACCAAATTATGATTAGTTGAATTAGAATCATCTTCTGGGAATGGGATGTAAACAGCTAAGGCCACACAATTGGCAAAAATAGACAGTAGTATAAATATGTCAAATGGTCTGGAAAATCTTGTTAAGGAATTCATGAACATTCAGCATCTACAGACTTTTAAGTCTACTTGTCCTTTCCGCATCAACACTTGTGAAGTCTTACTTTTAAGGCACTTTTTTGAATGAGAACTATGACAGACATTCTATCCCCATTAGCTATACCACTAGACTGTATTATTTTTCATCACAATGATATCTCAACATTCTCTAGAAAACTATTACTCTGGCTGCCATGGAGTACTTTATGTTAAATTCCAGAGATGAATAGAATTATACACTCTTCAATCAATTTGTAAGTCATCATGGGGGGTAAGGAATCCTATCTGATCTGTTCTGTCCTCATATTCTCATGTAAGCCTCAAACGTTAATACAAATGTGTTTGTCCAATGGAGGAAAATCATTTGGGATCTAATTTGCAGTAGGATATGAGAAAGACTCCCAGCAAATCACAACTGTTCCCCTGTATGAGAGTTAGAAAGCTGTACAACAGACAGGAAAATTCTGAGCCCCCTTCCTGTCCCTGAGCTAGATTCCTGAACAATTTTGTTCTGGCCAGGACAAATGCAAGTTTAGGTGAGCAGACTGGGGAATGAAGTAATTTTCCTGGCTTGGTAGCCAGACACTGTACCTGACAACAGCATGAATTCAAGCTGCACATCTTATGCCGTATCTGGATGACAGCAGTTGAAACCTAGAGATATCCATTGTCTTCCAGAAAGAAAAACACTTCTTAAAATTAATGCCTATGAAGCCCCCAAGACCCCTCCCCACCCCTACCCCCCATCAGTTTATAATTAATTTGCCTTTCCTCCAATATACTTCATTTTCTTCTAACTACAGAGGTACCCAGATGACCCTACTCCTGGAAGCTTGTAAAGGGAGTATTTTGAACCTTAGCTATAATTCTTGACATCCTTTTCTCAATTCAATGAGCAACTTCCTACTGCATGTCTGTAACAGTACCATAAAAGAATGGGGGAAGAGAGCTGAATATACTCAAAGGCATATTTTTGTTAGTTTAAAATGCTTTTCCTGAAAACAAAAAAACAAGTCCTACAAAGCCCATGTGCCCCTTAAGATCTGTTAAACTTTGTTTGTTGTCTTACAAAAAGTTTGTTACTCAAGGGGTGAGTTTATGTTCACAAAGCCTATCAACATCAACAGCTGCTATGGTGTGTACAAAACACAAGTGGCAACATGAACCTTGACATGCAGCACTTTCCAGACTGAAACGAACAAAGGACACCAACACAAAACTGACAACCTTGTTTTATGAGGTAGTGCTACTGGGACAAATTCAGCCCTCAGTATTCCACTTCAGATCCATAGTAATTTCATTTAACTGACCTTAGCCAAGGAGAGACCAATTTACTGAAATTAGTTGGACTTCTACCAGTTTAAATGAAAGCAGAATCTTTAATTTGCAATTGAATTACGTTCAAAGAATTGAAAAAAAAACAAGCCACATAAATGAGTAACAGTGCCTATTGCCAGGTTGGCTGTTATATTTAACAAAACGAGTTTAACTTCAGTAATCTGCTCTCTTGAGCAGCTGTTTCCTGTTACAGAGATGTTGCCATGGCTAATAGGCAAACATTTTCCTCCTCATACCTCAACAAAAATGTTTTCTATTTCAAATCATTTCTTGAGAATTAAATATACCAAATCGGCACGCTATCAGTTCTGTCAGGAATCCACATACTTCCACATCACAAGCACTGCACTAAAGATAAAGCAATCCTTCCCAGCATCCCAGTCATGACTACAGAGCAGCGTATGTGATCCCCTATCTACAGATGTACATGCTTCCAAATGCGTTTGGTGGTAGACATACATTGTGCAAGTTCAGGAGATTAACATATCTCAGACACTTGTATGCACTTAGAGCAAGCCCTTGGCTTAGTTAAAAATCTTTCCTACTTCTAGTACTCAGAAAAACAATCTTTTAAAAAAGATTTCTACAGCTGACTCATTTGCCCTAATGTTAATACATCAAATTGCAGCATGGAAGGCACAGGTTTGACATTTTAGGTCATCTCCCAGTTGAGTGCTGGATGCATCTCTGTCCACTCAAACTTATTTAGAAGGGCAACAAATGCAATATAGGTATTTGCTGCAATATAAGGTGATTTTATAACTCCATGAAGTTCTGAAAATTTCCCTTTTTTCTTGGAGAAGGTGGAGGAAGAGCTGTGAGCTCCCCTCTGACTTTAAGACAGCTACTCCTGTGAAATTACATTCTTCATCATTATGATACAGCAATTTAAGCAAAATTAACTACCATCAACATTAATGACAATTACCTACAGGTGCAAGTGAACTAATGTGCTAGTTCCAATGCTGTAAGAGATGCTGTAAAACAACCCCCTTGAAATAATCAGAAAAGGCAAGGAACAGGTTGTAAAAAATGGAACTGCGTGAAAGGATACTTCCATTCTACTAGACTAATGCAGGCTCTTCGTATTGGGTTGTTGAGAGATAAACAGAAAAGGGCACGGGGTGGCCGACTATTAGATGTATTACCCTGTTTTTTGCTCTTGGCATATTGCTGGCGTTTTCTTTGGGACAGAGATCCTACAGGCTGGGCTGTGGTAGTACTCATATTTTGGGCAGCCTTTGCTTGTCTAGCAGCATCGATTGCAGCTTGCCAAGATAGAACAGTTTGCTTGGATGGTGCTGAACTGTTTGACTGAATAGCTGGTCCGTCACCAGGGAGAGGGATTCTGGTGCTACTTGCATAGTTCACCTCTGTGGGACAGAAAGGAAAAAAAAAAAAAAAAAAAAAAAAGTACTTGTTTACAAATTATTAATTTTTTTTTACACTAAAATGCATCACTATTTTTAACAAAAAGATTACTCTGAGACCTCTCAGCAGTGTGATGCTTCCATTGTATATAAAACAGAACACAAGTGTATGCATATAAGCAAATAACTGAACAACCACAAAAAACACTCAGGAGTCATCATCGTAACTTCAAGTTTAGTGCAAGCATCAATACACAAACTCTTCACATTTGATTCTGCTTACTGCATTTCTTCCTACCTGGATACCAGCTTTCTTGTCATCATGTGTATCCATGAAAACATAGCTACTCCTTAAGATCAACTTTGCAGTAGCACTGCATTTACTATTTTCTCACTTTTCTCCTCATTTGGGGAAAAAAATATGTAGCTGTTCGAAATTTTTATGCATCATTCAATTAAGTACAACCCACAATGGGGCAGGAAGAGAAGGGAAGTCCTGTAAACACCTTAAAGCTTGCCCTGGTCTGCATTCTGAAAGAAAAATGTGGATGCCTCCCACAAGTGAAAAAAATCCATTATGGTCTGCTGGCAAAGATCGTCATAAACCACTGGTAGCTTTAATGCTAAGAATCACAACCCTGAAACCACTGTAAAGGGATGGGCTTCGAATTTGCTTTTTCACAAGGATCTACAAAACAAACTACATCTTCCAAACAACACTAAAGTCTTCTTTATCCAAATGACAGCCGAGAAGCCAACCACCACCTCCTCGCAAGGATCCTTCCTCGCGAGCTCTCTGACTAGAGCAACAGACTCTACTCCTACATGCACCTGTAGGAAGGAGAGACTCCTAAGTGCAATTCAAAACTTGAGGATGCCTGGGTGGGGAGAAAAACATGGAGGAACGGCACCAAATACGTTCTGGGAATTAGGGCTGGCAAGGCAGGATGACTGTGAAATGGATCTAGCCAGGCAGGGGAGGAAAATAGCTCCCCAGCCATCGCTGCTCGTCAAGCAGCAGAGCCTCAAAAGCACACCCCTCCTCTTCCAGACGAAGGGAACAGACCCGGAGGAAGACGCGAGAGCCGCGAACATGCGTGGATGTGGACGCGGACGAGCCCGGCCTCCGCGTCCCGCCGCCCCGCGCCACTGCTGCCCGCACCGGGGGCGAGGGGCCGCGGGAGCACTTAGATGGCTCCCGGGATGGCGGCGGGGGCACTGAGGGGGGTCACACCGCGGCCCGAGCGCGTTGCCCATGGGGGTGGCCGGGCCGGCGCGGGGACCCGGCAGCAGCGCTGCGAGCGCTGGCCAGCAGCGAGCGGGCGGCGCATCAACAGCTGTGTGACACGGGGGACATAGCCGACACGGGGGACATAGCTGCCTTGGGGGCGGGCTGGCACAGGGGCAAAGGTGGGGATCGTTTCTGCAACACCTCTCTAGAGCATCCTCGCTTACCACCCTCCCCCCGCTTTTTTTTTCTCCTCTAGATGAAAAAAGCAATGGCACAGCCATCTCCCCCGCCTTCCGCCTGCCCTTTGGGATGCCACGAAACGCGAAATAAACCACCCACCCATTCATCTGTCTATCCATCGTCTTTTTAAATCGATAGTTGAAAGGAAAACAAAGCCTGGGTGCCTGCGTTCCCCCAGGGGAGCCCCTGCCCCCCGACACAGGCGAAATCACAAACTTGCTGCTAATTGACAAGAGAGAAATCGTTTAAAAACAACAGTGGGGGACGTGGCAGCGCCGGAGCCTGCCGGTGGAGGGGATTAACGCCAACCGCCCGGGCTCTGGCCCCGTGCTCCCGACAGGGCAGGGGCTGGGCACATCGCTCCCACCGCGCTGTCCTACCCCCGCTGCCCACCCGCCCCTGCGCGCAAAAGCCCCCAGGGCATCTCATCTCCGGACAGGTTTATCCACAATTGCACAAATAAGAAAGGAACGCAGACCAAGCTGCGTCCTCCTGTGCGGCCAGCTGATATTAATGGCCTCAGGTCAAGAGACAGACACGCACACACTGCCGGCAGCACCTCATCTTGCCTTCAACTCATTCCCTGTCCTTCCCTGTCCCTCCTCGAACCCAACCGCTCATACCTTCCCCATCCCAAACCTCTCCCATCCTCAACCCTCTCCTTAATCCCCCCCAATCCCCGACTCCCAAATCCCTCATAAATCCTCCCCCGCCCCCTTCCCTCCCTACAGCTCCGGGCACACCGCTGCCCTTGGTGGTCGCTCCGGCTCTTACCTTCGGGGTGCTGCTCCGGCTGCTGTTGCTGGTGCATTGTTGCCACTTTCTCCAGCGTGAGAGAAAAATGGGGGGAAAAAGAAAGAAAGAAAAAAAAAACCCAAACCAAAAAAGGGCAGAGAGGGCCCCCCCACCCCGAGCCAGGTGTGCGCTGCCCGCTGCGCTCCCCGCTACCCGACCCCCATGGTAGTGACTAGCGACGTGCGAGGGGCTGCTCCTCCGCCTCCTCCGGCTGCTGCTGCTGCTTCGCCGCTGCCAAATCCCTCAGAGTTTGGGCCAACATGACACTCACATCCGGGTGACACGGGATCTCTCCATCCCTAGCAACCCGGCTGCCGCCGCCACCGCCTGCTCCTCAGTCCCCCTCCTGCTGCCGCTGCCTGCTCCTCGATCCCACTCCTCCTGCCGCTGCCTGCTCCTCCTCAGTCCCCCTCCTGCTGCTGCTGCCGCCGCCTGCTCCTCGGTCTCCCTCCTCCCGTCGCTGCTCGCCGCCGCCACAGGGTTAACTCCCTCGCTGCTGCTGCCGCCACCTGCTGCTGCCGCGCCCGGCCGGGGGCGCGGAGCGGCTCTCTAATCGCCTGGAGCTCCGGCAGCCGCGAATAGGGCAGCCGCGAATAGAGCTGCCGCTGCCGCCGCCGCTGCTGCCGCCGCTTTAACCCCTTCGCCGACGCGCAGCAGCTCCTGCCGGCCGGACTCCTGCTCCGCACGCCAGCTTCCCTGCCGCTGAGCCCTCCCTCGGGCACCACTGCGCCACAACTGTACCCTTTTCTTGCACACAACTAGCTGATATTAGTAGTCTTGGGCCCCGCCCCGCCGCCAGCCGTCCTGCTCTCGGGCCACGCAGCGCCTCGCGGACCCCCGCCCACCACGAGCCCTTTCCCTTCCCATCCGACTCGGCAGGTACTGGTTGGAGTAACGCTGGGGACACCACCGAGACCTGGGCGGCTTTAACGTACACACTCACTCCGGCCACTGTGTCCCTCGCTATTGACAACTCACGTCCCACCTTACCCGTCCCACACCACTCCCGGGCTTTGCGTCTCACCACGCGGGGCCCACGCTCAGCTTCTGCCTTCACCTCCCAGGAAAGCCAAATCGATTAATCCAGCCCTGAGCTCTCCTCTTTCCAAGTCAACCTGTTGGAACGCTACCATCCCGACTCCAGGCTACCTCTAAGATTGTTAGAGTTAATCCAAATAATTTCAGTAAATGTGGCTATGGGGGAAGGAAAAAACAAACATACAAACACCACCACAAAAATAAATGTTGTTACCTTTCACACTGCAGAACCCTAAAACGTTCATTTAGGTTCTGGTTTTGTTTCATTGGTCTTTAAATCGCTTCAGCAGTCCTGTGCAGGACACACATGGCTGGAGGGGCCGTCAGGTGTGCTGCAGAGGGAGGATACTCAGGACAGCTGTCTCCACTTACTGCAAGGTGGCAGTTCAATCACTACAGAAAGTAATTAATGCAATAGAAGGTAGAATCTAGACATACACATTCAAGACAGAATTGATGCTTCAAGATTCATTTTCTCTGCAGTGAGTATCTTTCAATATATTTAAGAGTATTTCAGGATACTTTTTTGAACAAGACATGATCAAACCTGGTGGGTTTGAACCTAGCCTTGAGAAAAGTGGTACTTTGTTAAGAAAACAGTTCAGAAAAACTATTTCTACTGTCCTTTTCTTCTACCACTTCCTTACTCAAGTCCTTGTCTGCTGTTCTAGCCATCCTCCATCCACAGCCATCTCTATCTAATTACTAGTAAAAAGCAGCTACATGCAGTAGTTGGAAGAGGAGCAATAAAATCTTGACACTGCCAATAATCTCTGGGGACCTGGTGAAGAATGCTCATCCTCTAGCTTTGTAAGCTCTCTGTTAGATGGAGCCTATCCCTTTTCCTGTTACCTTTGTAACTGAATAGATAAAAATAAAAATTAGCACTAAGGCTGGCTTATAGATAAGTCCTTTGAAGAGAGAAAACCCCAGTGCCACCTCTTAACTTCAGCTTCTGCACTTCTTTTTTTGTAACCTTCCAACCCGATGATTGCAGTCCTGAGTCAATTTGGTTTGGTTTAATTGGGAAGGTACCACTACCACTTGACAGGTTTCTCTCATTACAGCACATGTCTTTTTCCAAATTAAGACTGTCTACTACATACTTAGGCTCTTGCCTTAAATGTCCGTGAAAGTCACTAGAGCTTCTTTTCTCAACAGTCAGATATTTAGGTGTCAAAAATGTTTGGTACATATTCAAAAGTGTCTAAATCAAGACTAGTTGCCTAACAACCACTGCAGGCAGTGGAAATAGGGACCTAAGGCACTCAGCAGGAGTAACTTGACTAGCCTGCTTAGGCACTTTGCAAATTTCAACTCAGGTATCTAAATCATGGTTTTTAAATTAGTCTTATGAGGTTAAGCACAGGGGCACTATTGAGCGATTCATAACGAATAAGGCCTGGATCTAACATAAACAAAAAGCATCCCATAGAAAAGGGCTGCTTCCCTTGCCAATGTTTGAATGAAATTCCTGCACTATGGCCCCACTCACATCTATTTTCCAATCATCAGCCTTTACAACAGTCCATGGCAACATGTACTGGAAGCTACAAACTTCATAACCTTCCCAATAAATCCATGAAACAGAAAAAAAAATTCTCCCTGTTGGTCCAAGCCTGTAAGCATGCATTTCTGCAAATTTCATCAGCTAACTGGCTCTTTATTGCTAGATCCAGTTCTCTACTGTATTTTCAAAATCAAAATTATAGTTAAAAAAGAAATGTAAACCCATTTATAAAGTTTTGAGAAAGTATTCCACAACACTGATGCTATTTAGACAAAAGTGCTAATTACCAAAACCATCAGTCCTTCTCTAAAGAGATATTTCCCTTCTTCTAGAAAGGAGTCAAATTATTTCACCAGGATTCACTTTTATTTCTCTTTTATATCCCTTTGATATTAGTTTGCTCCTTCCTGAATGAGGTGGCCAGCATTGCATGGATGTTTTAGAATATGTACCATAATAAGTGATAACATTTTGAATGGAAACAACCACTGTTCAGAGAAAAAACAAAAGTATCATACACTCTCTGCTGCACCATATTCAGTGTGTTTCCTTTATACACTAAAGGATGGTAGAGCAGGGGGAAAATATTATTGTTATTGTTACTGTTATTATTATTATTATTATTATTATTAATAATTTATTGCAGATTTGCAACTAAATTACTATAATTTCTCCCTGAATAACATCTATTACTTGTCAGGGATTTATGCTCTGTAAGAGATAGGCAGCCATAGAAGCAGCCTCTGGTGGACCTCATAGGAGCAGAACCCCATTAAGAATTTAGGGGCATTGTGCAGAAAGATAAACCTACTTAACCAAAACTTCAGCCACCATCAACTTGTGGAGCAGTGCACAGCATTACTGTGCAGCTGTTCGCTGGAGGGGGAAAACACAAAGCCAATTGCAATGCATGTGGGAGGAACTTATGTAACAAATACATAATTTTATAACAAATGGGAAGCAGCACAACTAGCCTAGTCCTTAACAGGGCAGGGATTCACTCATGCAGGTTAATCCATTATTAATTCTAATAGTCCAGCTGAAGTTATTAGTATGCTAATATATACTAAACGATTACTATCCTTATGCATGGGAGGAATATATTAATAAAATATGGCTATGTTGCAAAAAAGGACTTGCAGGATTCATTCTCTTCCATGTTACATATTTCTTTTTTATTGTGCATGTATTTTCAGGTGCACCCTCTTCTTTTTACCTATTTTCATTCTTCTTGTTTAAAGTCTGGTAGAGCTTCCTTCTGAGTATGAAGATGTTCACATTTTTATCTAAAAATGACCATGCCGAAATTTAAATATATCTGTATATTGTTTATGTCAGATCAGTGAATATCATCTTTCTGATGTCAGTACGAGGAATGGTGAGTCTCCAAAGAACTTAAAATAGCACTTTGTTATTATGAATGTAGTTTATATGGATAGCTATAAAAAGTAGATACTTCTGAAAGCCCATTAACTGGGATCTCAAAAATAGATAAAAATGTGCATAACTGGATTTAAAAATACCATAATCCACTACAGAATAAAGATGATGAGAGGGAGGCTTAATTATCCACGTTACTGACCTTATCCATGCTCAAGGTTTATTAGGTAAAAAAACTTCCAAGAGGATATAATGCTAAAATTTTATTTGCCCTCTGCAAGAAGAGCCTTTTCTGGCTTTGCATAATGTGTTTGTTATTAATTTGTGTGAGCAAAGTATCCTATTACTAAGCAGAATTTTTATTTTATTCTCTCCTATTTAGCATTTGATAAAAACATTCAATATATAAGAAAACTACCCATGAAATCATTTGCATATAAGCTCACCAAAAATACAAACTTCTGAAAGCTAAATGAAAATGAAGTGAGTAACAACACTTCAATCTAGCTGGAGAGCTAGCAGTACATTTCGTGAAAAAAAAAATCTCATTGTGGAAACTTGTACAGAAACAGGGAGGGAGAGAGGGAGTGGGGGAGGAAGAAGGAGGGAGGGAAGGAAGGAAGGAAGGAAGGAAGGAAGGAAGGAAGGAAGGAAGGAAGGAAGAAGGAAGGAAGGAAGGAAGGAAGGAAGGAAGGAAGGAAGGAAGGAAGGAAGGAAGGAAGGAAGGAAGGAAGGAAGGGAAGGAAGGAAGGAGGGAGGGAGGGAGGGAAGGAAGGAAGGAAGGAAGGAAGGAAGGAAGGAAGGAAGGAAGGAAGGAAGGAAGGAAGGAAGGAAGGAAGGAAGGAAGGAAGGAAGGAAGGAAGGAAGGAAGGAAGGAAGGAAGGAAGGAAGGAAGGAAGGAAGGAAGGAAGGAAGGAGGGAGGGAGGAGGGAGGGAAGGAGGGAGGGAAGGAGGGAAGGAAGCAGGGTGCACAGGCAATGCTCTTTTCATGTGTTTGGCTGAGCTACAGCTTCAAGTGTGCCTCAGACTGCCTGTGGATTAAAGAAATGGGTGATGGTCTCCAGCAATGCTTACTGACTCAACAAAGGCAGAACTTTATATAATGGTACCCAGGGAGTAGGGGACAACTGCAAACACGGGTTTGATATGTCTTTCTTGATATGTCTCTGAAATTATGTTTTTCATTATCTCCATATGCAAGTGTAAACGGTGTAATCTGCTCTGAACATACTGAAAATCTGTTAAATTTTAAATCTAGTTGGATTTTTTTCAAAACAAATTGCTAAGAATGTAATGAAATGTGTTTTCCTGACTAATTGTATTCTTTGGCTTTCTGTGGCTTCGATTAGGATGCTATTACTCAGCAACACAGTTGATATTCTTCCAGCAGTTCTTCACTATTTTCACCATTTGCCATGTCTTTTCACTAACATGCTTTGATAATTGGACTGAAAACACAGACACTTAGAGGTTACTGGATATTCTATGGAGTTTTTTTAATCTCAAAGCTTTATTTCCTAGTTGTCTTCTTTTTCATCTTCTCCCTGTTCCCCTCCAGTTTGCAATCATGGGTTGTTTTCACATTTTCTCCAGTGATCCCTTGTTGTTAATAAATATTTTTGACCCTGTGTGTTATCTACCTTCCTACATGCCTAAGCCAGTCGTAGTCATTTGAGGCTCAAGGGAATTTGCTTTGGTGGGCACCAGACTGACTTCCTAGCCAGAAATTATTTCCAAGTATATCTCTGTGCTAGCAAGGTGAACTGAAGTGGTGACAGGAGCACTGCATCACCTTAAATGTAGTGTCCACATTTAGGATAGAAAATATTTTAACTGTTGACTGAAGGAACACATTTCAGACTGTCATTTAAGTAGATTCAAAATTTTCTCTGAAGAGTTTCATCTCTATTTTTAGTGCTCAGTAGAATGATGATTTCACAGATGGGCAACATAGCCAGCTACCAAAAAAATTCCACTACACATAATTGTGCTTGAAAATGTCACAGTAAAATGGATGGATGACTCACAGTATCAGCACATGTGCCTCATGCAAACAAATAACTTTTATAAATACAAGCCACACTCCCGCTTCTGTAGGATATTCTGACGGTGGCTTGTGATGGAGCTTCAAAACCCCGCACCGGAGGCTGGAAAACTACTAAACCTGCTCAGATTTTAGACAGAAGCAAACACGTTTGTGTGTGGGCTCTCCCACAGCGACTGCAGGAGACAACAGCCAGGCAGCAGCAGCCCTCGGCAGCTGCCGTGGGAGGCAGTTGGAGAGGGGGTGGCTGGGTCCAACAGCGTCAAGTGGGAATTCCAGCCCTGGGAGCTTCTCCCACCACACCTCATGGAAGCCACTCAAAGCACTGCCCAAGCACTGCTCAGAGTGGAGCCCAGCCCAAATGAAAATATGCTTCGGGCAAGAATCCTTGCACTTCCTATGAAACCCTTTGATTTCCCCTGTAAGAGTGCACATGTATCCTTTCAAACATAAATTTATCAAACTCCATAAAACCAACTTTTTTTGCTGTGGTATCTGGAAGTGGGTTTGCCAGAACAAGTAAAATTCATTAGTTCTGTATTAAATATTAAGAAAATGACACATACAGAGATTAGGGAATAAGTAAAAATTCCTGTGTTTTAGCATATAACGGAGTACAGAATGAAATCAAATTCTCAGGGTTACTTGTCTCTACTCATTACTAAACACCATGCACTACCTGGGGTTCAAAAAATGTTCCTTTCTTTCCAGGTACTGCAAAACATGAATTCAGCAAATTTCTCTGCAGAATCTTTCCCAAACAGATTTTTTTATGTTACTCTGAGAGGTTCCTTGTCAAAAGCAGCTCTTGAAGATGACTACAGCTGCACTGTTGAGCACACCAAGGTCAAGAAATGTCCTACTTCATTCTGGGGCTGTATCATGACACAGTTTCACATGATCCATTCTTTCTCTTACAGGAATACAGTGTGCAGTGTGCAATACAACCTACACGTACAGCACCAAACCAACAGTAAATACTTATATTTCTCTTTTCATCTGATTAATTAATTTACATGTTCAGCAATGGATATGACATAAAATGTATTCCAAACTAATTTTCTTGGAAGGCAAATTTCTGCTGCAGCAAAGGCATGCAGAATTTGCCCGTACCTGTTTCACAATAAGTAGGAATGGCAGTAAGCACAATCTTTAGGGTAATCAGGAGCAAACAATAACTGCAAAAAGAAAGTTTTCTATCTGTGCTAAGTGGTGTCTACTGGAGAAAATGCAATCATGTCTCTTTGTTGGTATTGGCACCCCACACTGAAACAGGAACCACGGATAATGAGAAAATCACAGGCCTGTAGAATGAGGGAGGAATCACAGTAACTACATTAGAGAATGGGGAAAAAAACATAGAATGCTACTGAAGTAAAACATGAGTCTAGATTTCCAGATGTGAAACAACCTTTTAAGGGCTTTTTTCTTCAAAATTTGACATTTTTACATGTAGATTGAATGAGCTGCATTACTCAGAGAAGTAAAAGGTTACAGTTTTCAGATAATATGACAACCACTTTTAAAATGCCTCACTGGGTAGAACAGAGACCGTCACCTATTAACATGAACATCTCACATATACATTCAATCTTCGTTTTCATGGGTACCTAAACACATCTATAAGCTGCATGTAGTTCAAAAATTCCTTTCCCTGTTTCTCTGAATGTTGTAGGATACCAAGACCGCTACCCTAGCAAACTTTTTTCTTCCTGGCTTTATGGTGGCATTCAACGAATCACATAACCATGTTAGGTCAAACCTCTGACAACTGTGCTTTCACAGGAGTTCAAAAAGTTTTAAAGGACAAGAGCATAAATCAGGAAGCAAAGTAAATATCTTTCCATATCATAAGATTTCACAGTGTAGCTCTTGACACCACAAAGACCAGCTTAATAGACTAGGGAAACAAATCCCTGTAGAAAAACATTGAGGGATCATGCTAGCAGTAGACAAGGCAACAGAGAAGCTTTCAGTCAGTCATAGAGAAGCTGCAAATAATAAAATTCCTTTAGCATACAATGAACTCTCCCTGTTTATGTTTTTCAGCTACCACGTGCAGTTACCAGAAGGTGTTTGTGGGGTATGGTTTGTTACACAGACAATTTGGGGATTTATTTTTTTTTCACCATAAACACCACTGTCCAGGCACACCAGATGAGGACGTGCCACTGTGTTTAATTTAATGGAAATATTCCAGTTTTGCACCATGCTAATATTTCTAAAGCAACTAACAAATTCTGTCACACTTCTGTGCTTTTCTGTGTGCCCTTGACACTAATTGAATATCACCAAGTGCAGCCAAATCTCAGTATTTTATAATCACCTGCCTCACACAGTTTGTTTGCTGATGCAGCTCACTTACAGGTTTGAACTTCTATGTAAAGCTCCTTTCAATGACCATGGAACTGGCATCTCAAAGGAGGGTGCCATTTCCCAGTGACTTATCCCATTACAGATATCTACTTGAGCTAGCCTGTCAACATACTCTGCAATTTCAAACACAATAAGCGCTGTTATGCATTCAAAATAAAATTTAGTATCAGGTGGATTGTGTCTTGGGGCTTTTCCAGTCTGCTATTGTAAAGCAACTCTCCAAGCATTTCTTTATGTAGAAGCCTAGCTGTGAAAACACTGGGTGCTAATATCTTCAGTCATTTAATGTGCATGATGCAGTTTGGTTTGTTTTGGGGGTTGTTTTTGGTTTTGTTTTTTCCCCTCCCTAGGGTCTCTATTTCCTGTCAAATAAAAGGATTACTCCTGAAAATTACTCTCACTAGACTCGGCAACATTTTTATCTGTTTCTGCATCTGAAAGGTTTGCATCATCAAATAAGAAACTAGAGATTATGGCTATGAAAATATGTGAATAAAAGCAAAGAGACAGATGCCAAAGCCATAAAAATTACTAAGGCATAATCTGTGTTTGCTGTTGCATATAAATACGCAGTTTAAACAAAACCAAAACCAACAACAACAACCAGATAACAACACAGAGTACAATCTCAAAATGTATTTTCAGCTTCTAGCCAATTTTGTATATTAGGTTGGGGTTTTTGTGTTTTGTTCTGTACAAAGGCCAGTGATTGAGCTTATTTGTGGGCATGTTTTAATTTTCTAAATATACAGGTTGCTTCCTTTTGTCTTGTACTGAATTTAGACAATTGTAAACAAACCAAATGCTGAATTTCAGTTAGAAGTTCAATTTAGATTAAGTTGATTTAGGTTTAAGGGCACTGCTTGGCTGTGGCACATTTTGACCTACTTTGTGCACTATACAGAGGGTAAAACAACACTTGATGAGGGAGAAATGATTTTTAGTATGCCCCTCGAGAGCTAATATAGCTAGTATAGATACCTAGCAATATAAAATACATTTGAGTGCCCTGTGCATACAAAATCCTCTCCTAGAGGGACACAACATGGGTATGTTACATCTGTACCTTGTATGTTACACATTTCTCACAATTTGCAGCACAATGCTGATAAAAATTTCAACTTGTAAACAAATTTGAATGAGAGAAACACACTTAGTTAAAAAATCTAGCAAAGGCTTTGTCTCAATCATGCCTATTTTTGACGTTTTCATGTCTCAGAGGAATCTCATTACTGCTTTAGCCCTCAGTACATGGTGTTCTTGATGGAAATACAAATGGTGGTGACCTTTGCCAAGTGAGATTCCTGGCTAATGATACGATTTCTTAGCATCCTGCAGTCAGGCATATACTTGAAGAGTCTCCAAGGTAAATTAATGCATGTCAGATAGTAGAGCAGCCCCTAGATGTAGTCCTGGATTGACACAATGTAAAGACATCTGTGAAGTCCCTCTTTGCATCAGTGCCATCTCTCCTCAGACCAATCCTATTTGGAGAACAAATTATAGTTGAATATTTTCATTCAGAGTGGAAAGGAGAAAAAAGAGCTCAAATATTTCAGGCAGTTTTGACAACAGGAGAAAAAAATACTGTAGATCTTTCATTGTTTTAGTATCTGACATGAGAAAAGAAGGCTAGTGCTGACCTTCCTGCTGCCCATATTCTTGAAGACTAGATCTCAGCTGAAACACTCTGCAGGCAGGTAGTGAGGTACACACAACCTGCATATGCCCACACATGCACACTCACTCTAGCTAGGGAGTAGCTTATTATAATGAGATATTAAAACGTTTCTCATTGATGGCCGTAAGGCATGGTGCCAAGATGCCTGGGAGGTACAGCTTCAGAACTATGGAGAGAGTATATGTAAAAAGAACTTCAAAAACAGGTTGTTTTGAATCCTTTTTTTGTTTTTTTTTAGATTAATAAGCTGTTGAAATACTTGGGGAATCAGGCTATATAAAAATAGAAAGGAATGATTCTTCAGTAGGCTGGATTTTTGTCAAATAGTCTACACTGTAAACCCACATGAAGTATTCTTTTTCTCCACCCTTCAACTAATTCTGTTTTCAGATACAGTATTTCAATGTTATAACTTCATCAGAAACACTGCTTGAATTATACTCAGATATGAGGCTTTGGAGTTGGAGTATGCGTAAAGACTACAGATTTGGTCTTGGTGGTGACATGCAGGTGCCCTCTGTAAAACCAGGCATGCATAGTGCCTGTGCTGACATACTCTACAGAAAGACTTCTTCTCGCTTCCTAGAAATTCAGCACATTATCTGACAAGTGTAGTAACTCAAGTTTACTTACCCTCTGCCTAAGTATGCTACTTGCATACAGATTTACATTTGGCAAACAAAATCTGTATCTATTCAGTCTCTGCCTGTTGCATCACCAAGCATCAACTTCTCTGCTGTTCAAATGAGACAGCAATGCTGCAGTGGCCTAGGGGCAAAGGCTGACTCAGAACCGCTGAAGCTAAACATCAATGTTTCCCCTAAATAGGCAGACACTTCAATATCATTGACTTCCATGAGATCTAGTGCTTCTTTCAATCCAGCCACATCCAGTGCTAAATGATGAACAAACCAGGAGTTGGGGCAAGGGATGAAGGTCAAGGGATTTGGAGAGCATGAGCAAGATTGGCTATTCTAGACATAAAAGAAGGATAAGACTGATGTGGATGACTAAGAATATCAGAGGAGCTCTTGAGGAAAAATAGAGGGTATATGACATATATAAGAACATGAAATCTGAAAAGGATTAAGAGAATTATGAACTGAAACTGAAAGGCTGTAAAAAGACCCAAAAGCCACCCAACAAAACAAACAGCAGCACTGTTTAAGGCTGCCAGAATTGACAAAGTGAGAAGATCACTCAGAAAGGGAAGCAAAAGAAAATAAGAATCGCAAGATATTTAAGTGATGTGAAGATCAACAAGGAATTAGCTACTGCACTGTTAACAGAACCTGTGCCTGAGAGGACTTAACAAAACAAAATAAACCTAGAAATGTACAGTTCTATTCAATATCCATGCAGTAAAATGAAATGCCAGAAAAGAGAACATGTCTTCTAGAGAAGAATACTGGAAGAATTAGATTTTAAGAGCAATAAAATGAGATCTAACCTTTGTACCATCTAGAATAAACAGTAATACAGAGAAGCTGTAAAGCTAGATTATTTGTGACAAATAGAGAAGAAAGGGAATTTCAAACAGGGACTCTTTAACAGTGATTTTGCAGAAAGATCTCAAGATGACCTCAAAAATAAGTGAACGTTTCCCCAGCCTTCAAAAACAAAATCTGAAACAGCTAGGACAAAGTGGCCAAAGTGATCCTACCCACATTAAAGCGTGAGACTGGTAACTGTGTATAGCATTAGGAAGAGAGAAAAAAAAAATCCATAACAATCCACAAAGAATAGAATAGAATAGAATAGAATAGAATAGAATAGAATAGAATAGAATAGAATAGAATAGAATAGAATAAATTAACCAGGTTGAAAAAGACCTTTGAGATCATCAAGTCCAACTTATCATCCAACACTAATCAACTAAACCATGGCACCAAGTGCCTCATCCAGTCTCTTCTTAAACACTTCCCGTGATGGTAACTCCATCACCTCCCTGGGCAGCCCATTCCAATAGCCAATCACTCTTTCTATGAAGAACTTCTTCCTAACATCCAGCCTAAACCTCCACATTGAGACTGTGTCCTCTTGTTCTGGTGCTGGCCGCCTGGGAGAAGAGACCAACCCCTGCCTGTCTACAACCTCCCTTCAGGTAGTTGTAGACAGCAATAAGGTCTCCTCTGAGCCTCCTCTTCTCCAGGCTAAACAACCCCAGCTCCCTCAGCCTCTCCTCACAGGGCTTGTGCTCCAAACTCCCCACAAGCTTTGTTGCCCTTCTCTGGACATGTTCCAGCAACTCAACATCTTTGCTAAACTGAGGGGCCCAGAACTGGACACAGGACTCAAGGTGTGGCCTAAACATTGCAGAGTACAGGGGCAGAATGACTTCCCTGCTCCCACTGGCCACACTGTTCCTGATACAGGACAGGATGCCATTGGCCTTCACCACCTGGGCACACTGCTGGCTCATGCTCAGCCTACTATCAACCAGCACCCCCAGGTCCCTCTCTGCCTGACCGCTCTCCAGCCACTCTGACCCCAGCCTGTAGCACTGCATGGGGTTGTTGTGGCCAATGTGTAGAACCCGGCACTTAGATGTGTTAAATTTCATGCCCTTGGACTCTGCCTGTCCAGCCTGGCAAGGTCCTCTGCGGAGCCCTCCTACCTCTAACAGATCAACACCTGCCCCCAGCTTGGTGTCATCTGCAAACTTACTGATGATGGACTCAGTGCCCTCATCCAGATCATCGATAAAGACATTAAAGAGCATGGGGCCCAGCACTTATCCCTGGGGCACACCACTACTGACTGGCCGCCAGCTGGATGTGGCACCATTCACCACCACTCTCTGGGCACGGCCCTCCAGCCAGTTCCTGACCCAGTCAGAGTGCTGCTGTCCAAGCCAATGGGACATCCTTTGCAAACGTAGTATGTTTCCAATTTCCTTTTCCATTACTTCAAAGTGGAGTCAGCATGAGACTATGGTCCACAACCTCCTCTCAGTTTCTATCCTTGTGTTTTCACATATATTAGTCTCACTACTTAGGCAGAACCATGGAGTGTGGCAGAACCCACATGCACAACCTCAGGGAAACTGTAAGACTGATTCTATTAAAATGTGGTGGCAGATCAAAAATAATGGGCCTTCCAGGGTCAGTAATGAGCCCTTTTTCAGCACTATAAAATAATCCCAGATGTGAAAGACATTCACACCACCTTGTGTTCCATCAGTTCTTTGTATAAAAGGTCAGCAGGCTCATCCTGCGTCAAATCACTGGCCCTAGAAGCAGGGGACCCACTGACCCTCTGATTCATAAGATACTATTAGACAAAATTAAAGAACATAGTATTTTGTTGTAACTTAAAGTTAATTTAATTAAAAACCTTTTTTATCAATTAATTTAGTCAGTCACAGAAAACGAAAGAAGCTATTGCCTTCTTGGCTTCTCTGCACCCAAGTATGCAATTACACTGTTTACTTTCTTTGATCAATTAACATGTTTTCTGCTTTGAAGAGGTTATTCAACTGAAGTCTGAAGCCTAAGAACTGCCAAAATAGGCTGCAAAATACATTTTATCTAACTATTCTCTTCAACAAATTCAGAAAGGTTCTGCCCAGATTTTGCACACTAAATAAGCTCACCACTAAGCAAGCTGCATTGTGGTTTTTTCACCTTTAAGTCATGGAATGGTGCTTAATTTAAATGTCTGTGGATATGATTCTAAACTGCTTGCTTCCCCTAACAGCTTTCACTATCTTGTGTTTCAGTCTGTACTGAAACTACTATGGATGCTCTATTTGATGACATTACATTAAAGAGATTCATGCCAAGGCTCTTTGGCCACCACCATGATTGCTGATGTCAGCATGGCTTTAAGAACAAGGCTAGTTAGCTAATTGCTTTCCAGAGGCAACACAGAACTTGGAGCCAAGTATTTTGCTGGAGCAAGCAGGCAAAATGCCATTGAAGACATCTATTCCAGCAGGCCAAAATTCACCCTTGAAATGACAGCCAGCACAAAGGTTTATGTATGTGCTTATGAAACCAAACAATAAGGTTTCAGTAGGCTTGCATCCCATGCAAGTACAATGCTAATAATCTGCATCAGACTGATGCATAATTACAATCAATCTGATGATTTGTGGGCCCTCCAAAACAGTATATTAATTTTATCAACATCAGGAAACTGTGCAATTAGAATAAAGCCATGGAACTACTGAAACCAGAGGGAGCTCTGTTGCTAATTTTAATAGCTTAGGATTTAACTTTCTGCTGCATAAACTATTCCAGCAATGTGATTAAGTGGAAGAAACCTCACTGATGTTAGATAGCAAGCCAGTGACAATGCAGTGTACAAGCAGGCAGAATTCATATCCATGCTTTTAATAGCCTTATTTATATCAAAGGACTCATTTCATAAGATTTGTCATAATAGATTCTATACACTACAAATCACAGCTAAAACTAGTCGTAAATAAAATGAGCCATGGCAAAAATTATTATCTGAAGAGATGAAAATAGTACATTTTAATATTAAATAAATTTTCATGGAAAATGAGAAGGGAAAAGTTAAATACCTCTATTAAAGACTAAAACTGTGATAAAAAGATGTATAGTACTCCACAAGCCCTATGAGGAGAGGCTGAGGGAGTTGGGGTTGATTAGCCTGGAGAAGAGGAGGCTCAGGGGAGACGTTATTGCTCTCTACAACTACCTGAAGGGAGGTTGTAGACAGGCAGGGCTTGGTCTCTCCTCCCAGGCAACCAGCACCAGAACAAGAGGACACAGTTTCAAGCTGCACCAGGGGAGGTTTAGACTGGATGTTAGGAAGAAATTCTTCATAGAGAGAGTGATTGCCCATTGGAATGGGCTGCCTGGGGAGGTGGTGGAGTCACCATCATTGGGGGTGATTAGGAGGAGACCTGATGGGGTGCTTGGTTGCATGGTTTAGTTGATTAGGTGGTGTTGGATGATGGGTTGGATGCAATGATCTTGAAGGTCTCTTCCAACCTGGTCTATTCTATTCTATTCTATTCCTATTCCTATTCTATTCTATTCCTATTTCTTTTCTATTCTATTCTATTCTATTCTATTCTATTCTATTCTATTCTATTCTATTCTATTCTATTCTATTCTACTATCGAAATAACTTATAACAATTTGAAGACATTACAATGAGCACTGAAGTGAAATAGATATATATAGAATCAAAATTGTATAGATAAGCCAACAAATCTTATGGAAAGTACATTGTATTGAACAGTGTAATACTTCTTAATGCAAAAACAGCCTTCAAATCATGGTATTTTGGCAATGAAGTTGCAGCCGGGAGAAACATTTGAGCTTAGTTTTAATCATCTACTATTTAATACAGGATGTAAAGTATTAAAGTAGTAAATCTCTGGAAATCTACAGAGAAATCTAAGGGGCTATCTTTATCCCATTTTAGAAGTTTCATAAACAATTTCTTCCCTTATTTGTTCTGCAATATGTTAATAATGTAACGACTTTACTCATTGTCTGTGACAACAAGGTTACTTTAAGCACTCCTAAAACTAACATTTGATTTTCTGTGTCTAGAGCAAAGAAAGAAAGAATGGGGCCATTCCATAAAAGCTCTCAAATGTCTTTTGATTCTTTTATATATAAAAATGCAATGCAGTGCTCTGTTGAACCAGAATGTTCTCCTGAAGGGCATACACACTGAATTCATAAACAACCTATGATGGTTTTACATTCTGAAGATTAATTTTCTCTTGTGAATTACTTAATAACTAGCAAGGTGGTCCTTCTCTGTTTAATTTGTTAGCATTTGACCTCTAGATAAACTATCATAAATCTTTAATTAGGAATATAATCTATCATCCAAACTTGTGCAGAAATTCCAGCACTGCAAAGTCATTATATGATCACTGACCACAGAATGGAACGCTTCAAGGGAATAATTCCAATTCTTACTCTGACAAAGCCTGCTCTTAAACAAAAGATAGCATACTTTTAGCTGTCCTCCACTGCTCTAGAGTCATAGAATCATAGAATCATAGAATCAGTCAGGGTTGGAAGGGACCACAAGGATCATCTAGTTCCAACCCCCCTGCCATGGGCAGGGACACCCCACACTAGATCAGGCTGGCCAGAGCTTCATCCAGCCTGGTCTTAAATACCTCCAGGGACAGAGGGTGGGGGGTTTATAGACACAGCTTCACTATTTAGAGAAGATTTATTATCTCACCAACATATGCATGATGTGAACAGTACAGTGTCAGTTATTACTTTTAAAATTTCCAAGGACAATTTCCTAACTTGGAAGGACAATTCAAGAGTAAAATTCAGCTTGACATGAAAAGAAAAAAAAAAAAAAAAAAAAAAAAAGGGAAGGAAAACAAAAAAAAAAGGCTAAATCATGCCAAATTTAAACAGATTAAATGGAAGGACCAAGGTAATTATAAGTCTGTCCTCTTAACAGCAATCCTGGGCAAAACAATAGAAAAGCTAGCCCTGGAATTTTTAAGTAAGAAAAAAATTTGAAAAGGTAATGTAATTCATGCAAGCTGGCATAGGACAACGGAAAATAAATCTTTCAGACCACCTTGCCTTTTTTTTTTTTTTTTTTTTTTTTTTTTGAGAGTAAGAAATGTTTTGATAAAATAACTTCTTTAATGTATCATATGTAGATTTCTCTATGGTCCTTTTGATTGCTAGAACAGGATGATAACATCAGGGTGGTACACAGCGTATTCAAAATCGCTGCTGTGCCGTACAAGGAAGGTGTATACTGTGGGCCTGCAAAGCACTTTGTGTCACTGAAAATCTTCAAGGTTTGGTATTTTTCTAAAAGCTCAGCTCTTTTTCAGTTGTGTTATGTTGGACACGATACAATAATTCGTTCATGAAAATCACATAGATCAAAATAGATGCAGTCAAAATGGTCCCTGAGAGTTTTAAATCTTTAAATCTGGGAACTAACCCCAAATTGCAGGGTTTAAATTTTCCATCAGATATTAATTAACTGATTATGTGCATTTGACACTACTGAGTGTAAAAGACAATGAGGGAAGATAAGAATCCAGACTATTGGCCAGCCAAACCTCAATAGAAAAATGCCTCCCAGCTCACAGACAAATGACCTTTTCTTAGCAGTGAAATGGTTTCACACATGTTTAATAACTATCTGTCTCTTTTTCCTGCCTCTCAACTCCTTTCTAGTCATTGTGGCTCTTTATTAAGTCATTCTTCAAACTGCATTCACAACAGCAGGTACAATTTACACCTCAGTGTATGTGATTTTGATTCTCGGTCATCACAAGAAAATTATCTCTTCCATTTGGTTCTCTGAACATTGCTTCATGTCCATAAAAAGAAGGCTTTATTAAAGAAACTAAATGTTCTTGCTTAGTACAGTCCTTACTAGGTTTCACCCCTACTCAGAGTTTGTGCAGAAATTTAGGATTAGCTCTGACACCAGCGAAGCAAGTTGCAGAACTGGCCATTTTCTTTCACCTTCATTCTGAACTGGGTTAAGAACTGAGTTTATAATCCCAGTAGACATTTAACTTCAGGCTCACCCTGTACATCAGTCTGAAATGGAAATACAATGTGCAAAGTTGTGCAGCAGTCAGAAGAATTCTTTTTCTTAACTGCGTTAGAGGAATGTCTCAGAAGGCTCCCTGAGACGTTTTTGTGAGCCCAGCTGATGAAATTATTGCCTGATCTGAATAAAGCTATTGTTCAAAATCAATAAAATGCTAGATTCTTAATGAATTTTATTGACAGGCTGAAAGAGTTGGGGCTGTTCAGCCTGGAGAAGAGAAAGCTCCAGGGAAATGTTATTCCAGCTTTCCAGGACTTAACGGGGACTCAGTGTAGAAAGATGGGGCCAGTCTCTTTTTGCAGGGCCTGTTGTGACAGGACAAGAGGTAATGGTTTTGAGCTAAAGGAGCATAGATTTAGATTAGATATAAGGAAGATATTTTTTACAGTGAGGGTGGTGAAACACTGAAACAAGTTGCCCAGGGAGGTAGTAGATGCCTCACCCCTGGAAACATTCAAGGCCAGGTTGGAAGGGGCTCTGAGTAACCTTATCTGGTTAAAGAAGTCCCTGCTTACTGTGGGACGCTTGGACTACATGAGCTTTAAAGGTCCCCTCCAACTGAAACCTTCCTATGATTCCATGAATTGTGTCTTTCAGGAGACTGACTTTCATTTCAGTAGCGGTGCCCACAACCTGTCATTACAAACAACGATACTGCAAGGTCCACTGTGTGTAAGAAATAAATGTAGAAAATAATCTCTTTTTTGTCATTGGCTACTATAGAATATATCTGCATGTTCACCCATTGACACACAGTAGTAAAGCAAAGGTTCATGAAGAAATGAAACACATATTTGCTCACAGATCTGTGTAAACTGGCTGGCTGTACAGCTTGAATGGTGGTGTCAAAAGACACTTTCCTTCTTACAGCCCAAGAGCATAAGAGTGACTCGATAGCTGAACCTCATGTTCTGTGAGGTTTTTGGTTGGCATACTACAAAGTGGGTGTAAAAGATATAACCAGAGTTTAAGCTTTTACATTTTCTCAAACACACAGCATTAACACTTTAATATTGGGGTATAGCACCATTAGGAAAATGGTGTGGGTTTATTCCTTTAAACTTGAGCCACAAATTACATATCGTTTGTGTAAACACCACACATCAATTCAAACTCTCTTGTGCACTGCATACAGTGCATAGTGCATCAGTGGCTCTGATAGTTGTAAAAGCAGACAAGGTAAACAAATAATTTATTAAATCACCTATAAATACAGAAACTAGAGGGATTATAATTGAGAAGATAAATAGTTGTGTGTATTTGCTAAAATTAAATGTTCTGGACAATGGGAATCCTTTTTCTGTCCTTATGCACTGAAAATTGTGGGGGAAAGGGCAGGACAGCTATTCCTTGGAAGAAATGCTTCTAAAAGGAAGGATACCACATCTTCACTAGAAAGACAGAAGAGTCTCAAACACTTTAGGAAGAGGAAAATAAGCGTTCCAATGGTGGTTGTCCCAGTTTCCACCTATGCCATTAGAATAAACTCTTCCACAAGCACATCTTTCTTGCTTCTCTCCTCTGCTCCTAGTTTTTGTATTAGCAGAGTGGTTTTGTAGGCTGTAAGTATCACAGAACAATTTGTACCGGTGAGGAAATGGAGTGGGCTGACCAACAAGATCTCTCCCTCACTGAAGTTTGTATTTTTGTGCTCTCTATAGTCATGATGAGAGAGCATTATACTATATGAATGGCTAGGTCACAAGGGAATTAATGTACCACAGCAATGAAGCATGATATGCAGATCAGAGAGGGAGGAAGAATGTGGAGCTCAGCATATCACTTATTTCTCACATAAATTGATGCTCAGCTTAGAGAGGAAAACCATACTAATGATGCAGCTGATGTCTTGTTAGAAAACATCTGAACTGTGACCAATTTTTCTTTACAGGATTTTTTATTCTGTATAAAAATGAGATGCTTAGTCATTTGGAAAATAAAGACTAAATCAGTGATGTAATTTCATTCAATGATGGAATTTCAAAGAGAGGGTGTTTTTCCTTTATTATAAAAGAAAATCTTTTAACAAGTCTATTGAACCAGCCCATTAATAAGCCTCTTTCCCATCAGCATCAAAAGAGAAGTGAGAGCACAGTGCCTAGAGGATAAACAAGGATATAAGCCCTTTTCCTACCATTTTAAAATTCAAAGTTTCCATGTCTCTGCACAAGGCTGTATGAGTGTGTCCATGCACAAATAAGTGACAAGCAACAAATGTCCTTGACAATTTTTAGCCTCTTGCCGTACTCGAATGAAGGGCAAATATAGAAGAAAATGTAATGTGTCAGACATCAACACACTTTTTTTTTCCCTGCAAGATACATTCTACTTCTCCACAGGGAAATTCACAGGAAAGTAATTCTCAGAATAGAATGTAGACATGCTGATGATGTAATACATATGTTTTAGTGGGGAAGCAGGAAACAAGCTCAACGGGTTGGGACAAGTTTTAGCAGCTTTTAATCAAAGTTGGTGAGTGAGCCCCAAGACAGGGAGACAGCTGAGGGGACTGTTTTCTCCCACGAGCTTCTGCCATGTGTCCCTCTGTTCTATTTTCCTATTAGCATCCAGTGAAAAGGAGGCTGCCAGAAAAAGGTCACTGGGCAGAGACGGCTGAGAGCACACCCACATACCTGTCTGCCTCTGCAAGGCATTTCTTTCTGTAGCTGTCTGACTGAATCACATATACAGTGTCAATATCAACCATCGGGGTCTACATGTTGCTATATATATCAGAATGTCCTAGTGTCAAATACTGCCTCTGTATTCAAGGCAGAAAAAAATGTTTGGCTTCTTGGGCAGAGTATATATATTTGGTTTTCTAAAGCTTTCCTCTTGACATAGTGGACTTCCCATAAGCTATTTGGAAAAGTGGTACAAAGGACAAAAAGTATAGAATTTATTATGCTTATGCTGGTGGTTTGGGAAGTTTTCTCAGAGTTTACTAGACACTCAACAAATCAGTACTTTTTTATACTTCAGCTCACATCTGTCTCAAAGAACAATCATCATGAAATCAGAATAAGACCGTAACTCTCAGGTCTTATTAATCACTGCAGAACATGCAAGAAAATATGTCTCCTGTACCTATATTGCCAGTCCGGGAGCTACTGAGATCATCATGTATCTGTTTTGGAGGCACTATAAAACTGCATTTTCTGCCAAGGTTTGTTTATGAACTCTTTACATCACACTGTGAAACGGGAGTCCAGAAAAGCATTCACACACAAAAACCCACACATTTAGATTTATTACCATTGGCACCCAGCTCAGCAGGCTCCTAACCTGCAAACCTTTGGACTCCTCTAAATATTTCTAAACACTTTGCAAAGATCAGTGGATTAATCAGCTAATTCTCCTTTCAAATATAAATCAGAACATTGCATTTTATGTTGAGATAAGATGACACATGAAGAGATAAAACAAGTTCTGTTGCAGTTACAGGTCTGGCGTAGGAAGAAAACCCCAAAGTTCTTACTTTCCTTCATCTGCTGTGATCTGCTCAATGATTGTAAAGCAAAACAAAGCAAGCAGGTTACTTGGATCTTTTCTCATAAAATTTCTTATGCTCATATGCTTTATGACCTGAATAAAGTTGTCAGTAAAGATTCCAGAAATACAGAAGAGTGTTCTAGCTGAAGAGTCAGACGTAATCCAGAGAAGGCTGTTATCAGCTGTGTTGCAATTCTGACTCTCAGAAGCTTCTTCAGATTTTTTACCTTCTTTAATCAAACCTGACTCAGAGAACCATGGTATCACCCCCACTCTACCGTTCTCACTTTATTAGCATTGTCCTTCAAAAGATCATGAATAACTGGTGATAGAGATCAGCTCAAGAAACCTGCACCAGCTGTATAATAGTGTGTCTGCATGTCTTCTTTAGGTAGTGGAGGGGAGATAGACAATAATCTGAAGAGTTTGTATTGTTTCTTATGGAAAGCAGCTTGTAGCAGAGTTTTCCCTGGGAAGCCACATCTATGCAATACAGTTCCAGGAACTCTGCAAATCATAGCCTAGAGAACCTGAGTAGTGTGTGCAAGGTCTGAGATGTAATGCTGTCACATGTGAAAAGCAGAAAAGAAAATGAGAGCAAAGGCAAGTGTGATGCACAGTAATGAGCTAATCTGCTGCTGAAACAACACTTGAAGGGTCTTCCTTTAATAATGCTACCTCTAGGGAGGTCTAAGCACCTACTGATCCAGTAGTTTAGTCAGTTAAAGGAAAATTATTTCACTACTAATCTTGATTCTAATAGACGAGATTCATAGAATAGTATCAGCGGGAAGCATGGGTCACCTGGTCCAATGCCCTGCTTACATCAGGACCAACTTAGAGCAGGTTGTGCATGGCCTTGCCCACTCTAGTCTTCTCCATGTCCAAAGATGAAGGTTTCATTTCCTCAATGAGGAAATGAGGCTGAGCTTCATGAGGCTCATGTCAGTGGATGTCTGTAGGCTGTTGACACCCATCTGCACATACATCTTTTTTAATATATGCATACTGTAGTTATTTTTTTCAAATTACCAAAGTTTATCTCAGCCACCATGAGAAGAAATATGGTGAAGCTAAAGGGATTATTAGCATTACCTTGTCACATGGTGCAGCAAGACCCACACAACCACCCACACAGTTATTACATCCAACTGGAATCAGGCAGATACTGTCCACAGGCAATTCTCAGAGCCAAATCCCTGTCTAGTGTAAAATGGCAGGGCATATTCAAGATGAAAGTACTTCTGTCATTTTAGAAAACCTAGTGATCTAGTCCAACAGGCTTCTTGAAAATTTGCTTCTGCCTTCACTGAAATCAATGGGAAGCTTCACAAGATCATAAATTCCTTCACTGCAATGTCAGGTAGATGCTCTCTGTGAGTGGACACTTCAGTACAGATTCATACCTAGTCCATGCATTATTCATGCTCTGGTAATACCAGAAATGTTTTGGACGGCATCCATGCACACGAGAATGCAGATATTCTGCTTCAAATGACTTATGGTCTAAAATATTAATGCCTACATCACCCACTAACACTTCTGTACTATGAGCTTTACTTTCTCTTTCTTAAGGCTTCACTCTTTTTCCCTCTACAATACAAAATGTCCTGTTTCTTCTACCTAGGAGGACACTGACCTTACCTCAGCCAGAGGTATATAAAATAAGATGTCATTTAGAGTGACTGGAAAAGGTGATGGCAGTGCTGGAATGGCAATGCAGTATCAAACATCTTGCTAAGTGTTTCTCCTCCTTAAACCTTAAACTTTTCCACACCTCTAAAATGAAAAAGTAAACCCCCAGAGAGGAATCCTTCCACCCCACTGAACATCTCACTCAACTGCACAACTTCTAAGCCATAAACCATTTGAGTAATCCCACTGCTCGACCCAGGATAAAAGAAGAAAATAGCATTAAAGATTTAAAGTAAAGAACACAGCAAACTCAAATGATAGCTGCACCATTCACGTCATTACAGCTAAGGGTTTGTCAGCACTTTCATTATAATGTTCATTTCTCTGCTGTCACTCCAGGCTAAAATTTGGCAGAGCATAAGACTTAAAGCACAGACAGACACAATAAGAGCACAGTGAGAAGGAAAGCAAAGGCTTCAAGGACAGCATCCTTGATACCTTCATGTCAGGAACAAACAGTATCTTACAAAGCATGATGCAATAAGTTAAGCTAAGAGAACTATCCCTCCTCTCATTAAGATGGTGTGATAGAGAGGGAATGGCAAGGAAAGCTCAGTGAGAAATATGGTTATGAAACTACTATGAATGGCTTAAAAGATGCAGGTGGCTACATATTAATACAATAATTCAAGTTAAATTTATGCTACAGTACAATGGAAATAATAAGCTAGAAAGAAGAGACAGACCACACACAGATCTTACATCTGAAGAGCTGATACCAGACTTCACTTAGGGAATGTGTAAAATATGTCTTCTTGGACTGGTTTAGGGAGTGGAAAGTGCCAGTAATATAAGAGATTTGTCTCGAGCATTGTAGAGTACATTTCTCCCTCTTTTCAGAGTTGAGACTACTGCTCCAACAGATGTTCAAATATAAGGAGAAAGCAGGACTGAGTCTAGCATCAAAATATCTCTTATACTCCAACAGTAAGCCTTACACTGTAAGGTAGCATGAATTAGTACTACCACTGAAAGAAATCTCCCTTGCCCTTCTGCCTCAACCCCTCAGCTCCTTTGTCAGACTTAATCATATGGATGCAGAATGACCTAGAGAAAAGAACTGAGTTAAACTAAAACTAAGCTATGATGATGGGTCAGTTTTAGCTCGGACAAAGCCCTGAGCAGGTTCGTCTAAGATCAGTACTGATCCCTGCTTTGAGAAGGAGGCTGAACTGTGTAACTTCTCGAGGTCTCTTCCAACCTGTGAGATCTCCATTCCTATGGGTCAGCTCTTAGGCAAGGTCAGAGAGGTTTAGGGCCTGCAGTAACAGAGAGACAGCTATTGATAGATTAAAGCATGTATAGAGCCACAGTATCACTTATAATTTTTTATATTTTTTGAAAGATTTTTAACAATTTTGCTTACTTTCATAGGAAATGGTAAGAACAATAAAGATGCAGTTACTGTTACACAGAAAGTGGACTGGATGGTATATTCACTCTCCAGCTTTGTCTGTGGGTGCTGTGGGACACAGCACAAACCAGTTAGTTTTGTTTCAGCACGGATGAAGATGCTTCTTATCTTTAAAAAGCACTTAGAAGTGAACTGTACTATCTTTGCAACATATGATTGTGATTATTATCTCAGTAAAGTTTTATGATTTAGAGAATTCCACTAAGTGCCTAGTTCCCATGTTCAGAACTAGTTATAATAAATACTTTAAGATAACAATTATACAGGTCACCTAATCCCACTGAATTTTTTAGGGTAGTGCTTTCGTTGACTTCATAATTGAGTGCAGGCTTGGGCTGTGATAGTCCTTCAGCAGCTCTTGAAGAAGGGCATCTGCACATCCTTCATAATATATGTTCCAGTGCTGAGGAAAGTCTAGAGCATCATTCTTAAAGCAGTGCCACTGCTGAACATGGGAAAATTATATTGTGCTCCTCATATGAGATCTCTGATGGTTGTAAGAAATGGGGAATTGAAAGCAATATTAAACACATGTCCACACAACATGAGTTTAACTTGGTAGCAAAGGAATTATTTTCATTGTAGTAATTAATACTGTTGTTGTTCTTGCTTCTGACCATACAGAGCCCTGAATCAAAACCACGTGTTTCCAGTCCTCTGCTTCCAGGCCTCCTCTGCAAAGTCTAGCACGGCCCTTCTGCGTCACTGACACCCCACAAAACACCTGGGACAAGGGGTTTAAGTGGGTTTAAACTGCTTGGGGCAAGGACCTTAGACTCTGCACTGACTCTTTATCCGAGGTAAAAGCTATACAAGGATTAAGCTTCTAAAGAGAAACAAAAAGACAAAATAGTTTGAAAGTCTTCAAGACAGCTTTCAGATGGATGGCCACATTTATCCACTCACTAGCCATGAGAAGAAAAGACAGTGGATTTAAAAAATTATTCATACCCACAGTAACCTGGAAATAGCTGCAATATAAAACACAAAGGATAACTTCTCTCCTACAAGTTAAAGATCACCGAAGCTCAGCAACATTCTTGCATTTAGTTAGACCTCAGGCAGCTGTTTCACAAATTTTACTAAGTACAGAAAGGAAAGAGTGATACTCTTAAATACCAGAGTATGTTAACATGGGTAGAGGATGTATCAGGTGGAAAGTAAATTATAAGCTCTTCAAGTGCAGGTATTAAAACAACAAGCTATGAAAAGCACTGCAGTGTTCTGTAGTAACAATCCCAATATTACAGTCTAAAAATGTTACAGAAATGTTTACATAACCGGATCTAAGGACCTAATCCAATGCTCATGGACTCCAGTGAGACTAAAAATCTTGATGCAACGTCCCTTTTTTCTTTAAATAATCCCTTAGAACGGTAAAAAAAATGGTTCTGTGCTGTGCATTTGGAGACCAAGGGCTTTCCACCGATAAAAGTCCTGGGAAAGATACTGTTCTCTGAAATTATTGCTGTCTCTGCAGGTTAAGTAACATTGATTTGGTTTAGTTTTAAGGTGAAAAGAAACACAATTTCTTTTAATATTCATTTCCTTTGATTTTACACAATTTGTTGCACAGTTCTTATGTGCTACCTATTTACCTCATCTGACAGTTCACCCATTTTAATAGTCTTGACTGCAAGAGGCGGCACGCTGCTTTGTGTAATAAGGACACGGATCCTGCTTGAAGGAGCTCTGTGGCAAAAATGTTTCAGATAGGGTAATAAATTGTCTATTCTCTGGGAAATGCAGGCGTATTTTCCTTCTAAGTAGATCAAAAGTACTGAAACCCCAAAACATTTAGTAAAATGTGGAATGCATTATCTTTTAATTTGGGAATATCAACCAGGCCCTGTCAAAATATTTCTACAGTAGTATTGAAATACTATAATCTGTCTGTCTAAAAGTTTGAACATGAAAGGAAGATCCAAATGAAAAATGGAAATGTTGAAATAAATAATGTAATTTTATATCTAAAATGTTTTGGATGTTTTCCATATCAAGTTCCTCTTCCATATTCATAGAAGCAATTTTGAATTAAGTATTTTCCCAGAGTAAAAATTCTTTTTTCTACAGCTGATTGAGAATTTTTATTCTATCAGCTTGCAAATAAACAGTACAATTAAAAAGAACTACTTGAAGCTGTCTTGGCTTTCAGGAACATGTCTGCACTTGCACACATTCTATAACCTGTCTGTGATCCATATTCATGAAGGAAGAAAAAAAAAAAAAGACACCAGAAATAGCTGCTATGAATGTAATGCCTGCACCAAATTCAGAGAGTCTGAAGTTTAGAGGTGTTTAAAAGCTAAAGCACTGGGTATTTTCCTGGGTTGACATTTTATTCTAAGAGAAAAAGGAATTACACTATCACTCTTGAAAAGGCATGGGAAAATAGTTGTTTTTTTACAAGCTTTTTCCTCATGAGTGGCTAAAGAGACCAAAAAGTTGTTTTTATTCCAAACATAGCTTCCGCATCACCTTTGTTTACATCGGTAGTGTCAAAGCCTGAAATGACCTACCAGCCAGTCAGAAGTTATTCAGCATCTGTAACCATACTATTCCCCAAAATCCAAGCCCCAGATTTTTTATTAGGATTCTGAGTGTGTAGAAGACATTCACGTGTTAAGTTTGAACAAGATCCAGTACACTCTGCAAGTGCCTCTGCCTGGGCCGGAGATTATGTGGGAACTACTACATGGTTGTAGACTCAGAACAGAGCAAGAGGGAGTTTGATAGAAGCAAGGCCATGGAGGACATTCTTCCATAGCTCTGTAAGGTGGGAACTCTCACACTGAAAGGCGTTATTAGCTTTTTCTGACATGCACCAAAATTTGTATCATGGAAAGCCTGATAGGGATATACAACAGCAGTGGAATGACCTCATGCTGGATGCTTCATCCATTTCATTCCTGTCCAAACCCACTTGTGGCAAGAGGAAAAGAAGCCATTTTCATGCAGAATGCAGGAACAGACAGACCCACTACAGCTGCTCCTACACAGGGACTGACAGAACAGAGGAAGTGCCTCTAACTCAAGGTGAGTACTCAGTACTTGTCCACAAATGCATGAGTCAGGAGAGAGGTTTTTTATAACAGTTTTGCAATTGTTTTCCCAACAGAAAGTTGTATTAATTACTTCCTAACAGCCATAAGATTTTTAGATGTAAGATCCATGAAGTAGATAGGAATTACAGTGAAAAACCAACACCCAGAACAATCCATTCCTAGCATATACTTGGAGAAGGTTAAAGGCAGTTTAATCTCTGCCATCAGAGTGGAGATTGTGCAGTTGTAAACCCTCTCACGTCCAACTCTCTAGCACATCCTAAACCAACACCATCTTAAGGCTGATCCCTCAGCTGTGGAAACAGGCTAGTTTAAAGGCACCTTTGATCCCTTGCCACATAGAAAGAGCTTCTTGGGAAAAAAAAAAGGGGGTGGGGGGCAGGACTTTGAAGATAATAAATTCACTGGAGGAAAAAAAGCCTCTGAGGGTTTGGCAGGTCCTTCTCATACATATGGAGTGTCTGTGCAACATAAAATGTGAGTGAGATCAGTCAGCAAGTCATTATTAATGCATAATGGGAAATACAAAGGGAAAGCCAAAGCCTGAGTGCAATGGACAATGACAGCTCCGATGAATTTTTTATCTCACAAGTTATAGGTGTGCTTTCTAGAATATCAGAAATCAAACTGAGTTACTGAGACTGCAATGCAAGATGCAAGTGTTTTGTGACATCAAATGTAAGGAATCCATGGAGTTGCTTCTCTCAACGTAATGACCTTTGTGTTTGTTGCTGAAACACTTGAAAGTGTGCATCAAGACAGTGTAAACAAGTAAGGGTGAAATAAATCTTGAGCTAGCTTTGCAAAAATCAAAGTCAGCAGCTCCAGTCAGTGAGATGTAAGTGCTACAATAGAAACCACTCTAACTGCAATCCTCTAGATCTTCATAGAGAGCAAACTGGCACCATCATCTGAATGTTTTCTGAATTCGGTGTAATCCTTTACCTAATTCCAGTTAACCATTTAATTTAAAAACAAACAAAAAACCCCAACCAAACAACAACAACCACAAAAATCCAAGCAATACCCCACCCCCTAAAACCCCACCATTCTAAATAGCCTTTAAGAACATTTCCGTAAGGGAAGATTTTTTTCCAAATGAAAAATGAATAATCATTGCTTTAAAGGATCTTCATTAATTCCTTCTACCCTGAAACCCAACTACTCCTTCAAATACATTTTTTTTTAAATTAAGTACCATGAAGTCCTGCTTTACCTATTAAGACTACTTTAATCATGCTGTTCGTATGAAAAATGCTCTGAAAGGACTGAAGATCAAGCCCACGAAATCCCAAAGGTGACCTGGTTTGTGTTGTTCAGACCCATTATTTCTGATCAGGAGCTAAGCCAAAGCCCCAGTTTTCATTACATTTGTCTGTCTACATACTACTTTGCAAAAAAAGGGCTCTCTTCAAATTCATTGTCTGTAGCATATTAAATTATTCAGTATATTGTGATATGGAGTTAATCCATGTTTTCCCCACAGAAAGGCTGCAACAGATGAACTACAGTGCTGAGCAGAATAATGTTTTAACATACATGTGTTCAGTTTTGCAGGAGCCATGTATTGGGAAGAAGTCCCTGAAAAACTGAAGTGTGCTTCCTTCCCAGTTAGCATAACCCAGCACTAAAACTGACTGTTGGTATTACTCATGAAGTAATACCTTGGAAATATCTGTATGTACCCTTTGTGTACTAAGATACCTTAGACATTGTGCAAGAATTGGTTCTAAAAGAACAGTGTTAGACCTACCACTGAATCTACTTACCTTCCACTTTCACAATTTCTACAGCAGTGTATTTTATAGATATAAACAGCAAATCATCTGGTAAGGCATTAGAGTAACAGAGAGCATGTGCTTTTTTCAAATTGCTGAGAAGAATGACTATGGTACATAGCCTCTCTTTTCAAAATAACAGCTGTCTCTACCCTGCAGGAAACAGAAGAAAAGAACTTGGGCTTTTGGACTCCAGGGGGTTCAGCAAAAGAGATAAAGACCTGGCAAATTTCAAAGCACTGCCTTAATACCTACCTGCTTGCACTGACCAGCAGATTTTTTGTTTATGAAACAACAACAGAAATCATTACTAGGGAGAGGTGGTGGAAGGCAAGTGTGGTGGTGTGACTTGAACTGACAAAAGGAGATGCTGATTCCAGACCATATGTTCTAAATTCTCCCCAGAAACTGAAAGAACAGTCACCGAGTCCATCTGCTCCCCACACCACAGAATAAAGCCTCCTTTGCTCACAGCACTTGCTGTAGCACATGTATGTGATTTAAATTCACCTTCCTGTAATTATCTTAGTACATTCCCCAGGAAGCTTGTCTTATCCACTTGACAGCTACCAAGTGATCTGGGCAGATCCCAGCGCTCTTGCAGAGCCAGTGGCATGTTAATGGACAGCCACACCACAGAAGATGTGACAGGGGAGCTGAGCAAAAGGTTTATCTTCGCTACATTTCCCAAGCCACCACAAAAGTATCAGCACTTAGTGGAGCTGAATCTCCCTATCTAAGCAGCCTTGCTTAGGCTATGACAGTGATTCCAGTTTGAAATGTTATGCTGCATTCCCAAGCAGGCCAAGAATGCTTTAACTGTGGAGGAAAAGGATAGTCAATAACTCCTCTGAAATTATGCCACATCCTCACTTGAGGAACAATGAGATCTAATCCACTGAGCAATGTGAAAAGAGAAAGGTGTGACAGAAAGGTTCATAAGAAAATGAAAAGACATGCCCTGTATCTCCTTACATCCCTTTTTGCTATTAAATATATCAAGTAATTAGTGCTTTATTATAAGGTACTACTGAAGCTGCCTGAATAGTCTTGTAGTTATTTAATAAATTACACAGCAAATGAGTGAGTTTTAGCCAGGCATCCACTGGTGAGGAGACTGCTAATTAACTGATACCCAGGCAGGCCACAATTATCCTTCTCCTCCCAGACAAAAAGAATATCTCAATTACAAATATGTGTCCAGAATGAATTAAAAGCTCTGAAACGTACATCTCTTCCAGTACAGAGTGATTTGGAATGGCATAGCAATCAACCCAAAGATCTCAAATCATTTGAACTGAATAGAAAACAACATAAAATAAATACTCTGTTCTTTATGAAGAGAGTGAACTGGCTTCAGAAATAAGTTTCCAGCTGGGACCAGATTGCAAATGCCTTTATTCACTCTGCAGGAGTAGTTATTCACATGAACAGTCCCTGTAAAGCCAGGGAAATAAACTCATGTGAGCACGTAGTCTTGACTGCAAACATGAGGCTTGCCATCTGACCTTCAAAACCAACAGAATTTTATGGTGCTTTTACTGCAAATACTACAGGGACGATGGGGGTTGGTTTTATTTTCCTTAAATATGATTTTGTTGTCATTTCATACATAATGTCTTAGGAGGAAATTAACTGATTTAATTTTTAATTTATGGAGAGCTTTTCATTCTGATACATTTGCTCAAATAAGCCTATTTACAGGTTGATGTCTCGGCAACAGATTTCTAGCAACCAGGGTGCTGGGATTTATTAGGCTTCCACTTGGTTTGCTTTCTGGAATGTCCAACAATAAAGCAGACTTCCCGTGGCCACTTGGAGCTGAAGCTTTGCTGACAGGCACCCATCCACCTCTATGTAGGCCAGGGGCCATCCTAACAGATAAGTGTGAGCAAAAAGGTGACCAAGTAACCACCCATGTTGAGTAGGAATCAAGGATTCCTGAAGGACTGTCCAAACATCTCTGCAACCTCAGTTTAATGACTCATAAGAGAAAAGATGCATTTAGAATTGAGCAACATTGAGCTGTTCTGATACAAGACTAAGGCTGGAAAATAAATGTCAGAAGTACATCTAGTCACCTAAGGGGAACATTTAAAAAGCTTAAATAAGACTTAAGTGCCCAGCTGCAATAAGCAGTTAAAGCTAATATGTGAAACCAGAATCCAAGCCTAGGACAAGAAGTGATTTGGCACTCAAAGACCAACAATCAGGCTAATACCACAGGTCAAGAGCCTGAATCAGAAACCAAGATATATGCCAAAGGTCAGGACTGAAATAGGTCCTGTATGCAATCTGACGGTCACAAAATGAACATTTTCAAAAGACCACACACTCCAGCTACTGACTGCTCAGAGAATAAATTTAGATACTCCCTTAAATAGCACTGATGTTACCACCAGTGAGCATTCACAGGGGTGACTATAGCCACCATGACTGTCGACCTGTTGAAAGGGTTAGCCACAACAGCAGTCCTTAGCAGCCCACCACTGAGGTCAGATCCAGAGTAAGTCTGGTAGCAGCTTCCCCTGATCAGAAAGATGAGGAAAGCCTCTAATTGCCACACATATGCTTGCAAAGTTTCCCATTGGAAAATTAAGTTATGGAGATTTGCAATGTTCCTCTTCCATAAGCTCAGTGGAAGTAAAAAGAAGGCAATTTCAGCTGAAATATGAGAAAAACCTGGGTCCCAAAGAGACAGCAGAAGCTGTTTCCTATATTACCATTTTTCTGGTTATAACAGAAGTACAGACAAGCCCTGCTGCTAGTCCAGGCCTTTGACTGCATACAAATAAGCAAGATACTCTCTTTTGATAATTTTACAGAGTAAACATTTTCTAGTATTAGATTATTTTTAAATGTGACATAGGTAACAAAAGTATCAAAAATAATCTTTTTATGTATACATTAAAATAATAAATTCTTCTTGATGTCCCATTATATGCCTCATTAGCATGTCCTCTGGAGAACACTTTATGGCTTTGGGAGCCTTTCAAGAACCACTACAATATTGCTTTGTTAATTGAAAACTACAGTTTTGAGACATCTTAAATAATCATCTCAGTGAATAGTTTGCAAATAGCCTATATACCAGAATACATTTTTGCAAACATTAATAATTCAATTCTGACTAGAGACGCAAATGAAAAATCAACTCAAATAGACAGACCATAAACAATTTGTTTATATTGCACTCTGATTTTTTGCCAAGGTTATAAAGAACTAATGGGGACTGGAGTTAAGTTTAATAAGCCTTTCTGTCTGCTCTGTTGACACGGTAGCAATGAACAACATACATTTGTATAGTTACCTTTATTACACATTTACTTATTTTCTTTCTTGAAGTGTTTGACAAAATGCCCTTATACTGTCAGCCATGATCCTGGTAAAGTCAATGTTTCAATTCCTGGCCTTCACTTGCAGTGGATTTTACTTAGCGGGCCTCTTGTTGTTTAGAAACAAATAGCTACTCCCCTTCAAGGGTTTCAGCAGTTGCCCTAGAGTCACTAAGCCATGAAGAGCACTTGGCAGAAGTGTGACCATTGCACAAGCACCATGAAGTAGGTTAGGGCCTGAAAAAGGACTATCTGAAGCTGAATAAATGTAAACTCCCTGATATTACACAGTAATATTTTGGGGATTTTCTAAAGGAGAAAAAAAAATAGATTGTTAGTCCTTTAAATTAAGTATTCTCCACAACTGGTAGTAAGCCAACGACACTGGCTAGCTCTCTTGTCATGGAAACTCATGAATCACTGAAGGGATCAGTCTCAGAAGTTTACACAGCCTACTTGACCAGCTCCCCATTACAGCTGGAATTTATGATAGGGCCCAAAATAACCATGAAAAATAACAGAAGTGAACTATAATGGGAAGATCTAACAAAAGATAGGTACCCATGCTATTACCAAAGTCAGTCCCCTTTCATAGCCACCTTTGCTTGCTAAGACCTTCCATCAGCCTTGGCTCCCCTGTATGGACACTCCTGCTACTGAGTGGTAAAGCAAAGAGCAGGAGGATCAACCTCCCAGCCTAACCCCTTGGCTGGTCCCACACTCTCTCTCCATGCACTGCAGGTATACCAACATCTCTCCTTTTGTTTACCTCCTAGACTTAACCACTCATGAATCACTCAGGTGACAAATCTATCATGAAAATGGAGCTGAGCAGATTTTTCCTTAATTAAAAAGAAAAAAAAAAAGGCAAAAATACTGCATGCCAGTTTTATCCCAGATTGAAAATGTTTCAGAAAGGTAATTGTTCTGGGGTTTGGTAATTGGTTTTGCATTATGTTCCATTACCATAAATAGTGATATCTGGTCATTTCTGCAGGTCTGGTTTATCATGTAAGTGTCAGGCCTTCTGAAAACACCCCATCACTATCTAACCAATGTCAGGTGCACACAGGGATAGAGGAACGGCTAATATGGCAAGTCTGACCTACCCATCATTGGTTTCTATACCAGCTCTCATCAGCCACAGATTGCAATGACAGGTAGAGGAGGAGCTGGGCAGCTACATAGGAACCGGGTTCAGACCTCCAAGACTGCAGAACTCAGCTGAACTGGCCAGATGGGAAGGAAAAAATGAGAGAAGATGTGGTCCTTCTGCTGGTTTTGCTTATGTGCTTTGTTTGCAATGCAGCTTTCAAAGTGTTAATTTTAATTGTTTTCTAAAAGCATGTAGCTTACATAGACTTCAGAAGAAGGAGTAATTTTTAAAATGAGAAACAGTCATCATATTGGCCATGAAAGTTTTGAAAGAACCTGTTAGAGCCTGTCAAGAAGACAAGTACTCCAGAGGTGTTTTAATAATTATTTGTGATTATTACAGTCTCTTGGAGAGATGCTCATAAACCCTTCAATCCTTACCTGACAAAATGTAGCACCCCTACACAAGCTCCTCTGATTCGTCATCTAAGCAGACTTATTCCACATGTAAAAGTCATTTTATCATGAAATACCACTGGGGGAAATGGAGGAGAAGTGCTGAATGAATGCAGTGGATGATATCAGCACACAGCATATTAGTGCTTTTCCCTTTGAAAACAAGCCAAAATAAATAATCTAATTTGTAGATTAATCACTAAAGTTATATTCGGTTTCAAAATGAAAATTCAGTAAACCTGTACACATAATTCTGTAGAAAATGGTTTATGAGTTGACATTTTGCTTCTGCACATAACTGCACACAATCCATTTCAAATTAATTGTTACTTCCTTTGTTCTTAAACAATTCACCACAATCAGATCACTTACTTTCTAACACTACAGACAAGGGACATGAGGTCCAAACATTAAAGGCTGCAATTGCACTTCCATTACAGTCCTCAAGCCCACCTGAACTACAGCAGTTTCTTATGCTGAGTTCTGTGCTAGTTTGGTTGCAAATTTCCACAGCATTGCATGTTGACGCCTTCCCCTTGAAACACCATTCCAATGCCATCCCATGCACATCTTAACCACAGGGCTCCCCAGAGGATCTTCAGCAGACAGCTCTATGGCTCTGTTCTGAGTGACTACAGCAAAGGAATTCTCCATCCACCAGAACTTAATTGGTGAAAAGAAGCCAGGCAAAAGGTTAGGCTCCCATCCAGTTTATTTACTTAATCATGATGTGCTTCCCTTTTCATCAGCATAGTGACTCCTAGTAGCCTGCCTGCCTTACTGCTTGGAGGAAGGCCATGAAATCCCAGACTGGGTAGGTCTGCATCATATTTTCAGTTCAAAGCAGAAACATGTTCTGGATTCTTGACTGCAGCAGTTAGGGGCAGAGTTTAGCACACAGACCACATTAGATCCACATTATTATGCCACTGAATATTCTTGGACATGACACATCCTGGAAAAAGCTGACAAAGCAAAGAGCAAGAGGTACATGTGCTTACAGTATGAATTAACTGGTGCTGTGCCTTAAGTCTCTGTCAACATGTGAATCGTCCAGTTTGCAACCCAGCCCCAGTGGGCAGACAAGCACCCAGAGTAGTTTTTAGTTGGCAGCGAGGGGCCTGAGGAAACCCACCCTGCTAGCATTCCTGAACCTGCTCCTTTGTCAGCATTAGGATGACATCAGCCAAGGCAGATGCTGCACTCACCTTCAAACAAGGTCTTGTGATATTTCAGCAGTCCACTAGCTCTTCCTTGGATAAGTGAAACACAGTCATAATGCCTACTGTTTGTATTACTCTTCAAAACAGTATTTCAATGAAATTTTTAGTGATGAGCAAATACATTGTACTTATTTTGTATCTGGGAAAAGAAAGGTACAGAGAGCTAAGGTGGTTTAATATCCGACAAAACGAATGCAGCTTTACCAATTCCCATTCCTCTGCCACTGAAGAACCAAAGAAGCATAAAAAGCAGCCAAAAGAACTGGGCTATTTTACATTATATTCATTCCCAGTCGTGTCTGAGAAGGTCTAGAAGCTATTTACTCTCAGAATTGTGTTGCATCTTTATTAGTATTGCACCACATCACGAAAAGCCTATTGAAAAATACACATTTGGTCATTAAAAATGTATCTAACCTATTTCAAAGATGATTGCTCTGATATGTACATACTTTGCAGAAGGAGCAGCTAAAAATATTAAAAGGGAACTCTGCTTTGCTATTTTACAGCAAGGCTTTGGTGGATAAGGACGCATATAAGCCTGCATTTTAACATATATGTGTGATAATCTCAATATTTAAAGGGCTAGAAACCTAAAGACATCAGAAGCGGCTTGGTAACCTTAAAGGATGAAAAGGGATGTTTACAAGAAAACAAAAACACAAGCACACAACAATGCCATGAAACTGACACACGGTATTAAAGTAGATTAAAAGTTCAAGTTAAAAAGCAACATAGTTCTACTAAAGCATCTTCTCAAGGTATTTACTGTGATGCACAATTATTCCTGATGTATTTCTTAATTCCATACAGAGCAGAACCTGGCTAATCTAATTGTCATTGTTTTATCAGTGCATCCTATAATCTGTACAAGAAGTCTTAGTAGAATAGGCTACTCTGCCTAGTGATAGAAACTGCTTTTTTTTTCCCTAATGGTACTATATCAATAAAAAAGAAGCTAAGGAATAAAGAACCCCTGATGATGCACCTTTGTTACTGCAGTATTTTGTCCACTTGCTAATTTGCCACACTGGAGATTTGCAACAGAGTTCATTTTCAGTGATGACATCAGTACAGTTCTAATAAATTAAGCAGCGGGCCTTGTATCTATTGTTGGATAACATCTGACAAAACTGGCTACAGATGTATGTTCAAAGCCCTGTATGTTACATTAAGTATGGAAATCAACAAAGTCAGGCTGTACCTGTGTCTACCTACAGAAGCTGCCATCACTGGAAGGCTGGTATTCAAAACTAAGTTGCATTTACAACTTTAGTCAAATTTAGTCAAAAAAGAATGCATTGGTGAATATTTATGCAGCACAGAGTCCCAAGAATAATATTTTCTCTCTAGTTCTGATTTACAGCAATGATAAACTTTTCTTTTACTCTGTTCAATGATGGATTACAGCTAAGGGTGAACATAATTTCTGAGCCCAACGTCTGTGTTCTAGTTTTAGAAAGTTCATTTTACCTGTCTAATTTCACTACCTACCTTCATCAGAGAAGAGCTGTAAAATTTTGATGTAAATTCCAGCAGTTTACATGTTACAAGCTGTCAGGCAATGTGTTCCTAGTAAAAATTGCCACCGTTCCACAATCCCCTGTGAAATGGCAAACCAGGTTAGAAAGATAGAAGAGATTGGATTACCTGTCTGTGCCAGATCATTGTTTCTAGGAGATAATCCATAAATGATTAATCCTTCTAATGTTATTGAGCAATGTAAGGAAGGCTGCCTGTGACCTATTTCAACCTCTTGCACTGTTGTTGTGGGAACAGCTTTACTGTATAAATTGAGTATTTTCATTCTTTTGAGTATATTGAATTGTAACTGCAATTTAATTGCTTTTCTTTATGCAATTTTTTTAGCATCTTTTAGAAGGACCATCATTGTTAGCAATACTCATGTCCAAAATGACAGTGAACACATAGCTAAATTGATAATTTTTTTGTACTTGATTGATTTACATTATTTCAGTAATTCACTGTTGCTTTTAATGCTTCCTGCTTCACATTTTCTGAAGCATCTTGCCAGCTGTACAAGGAGAAAAAAAGAAAAGGAGAGAGAGAAAAGTAATCCAATCCCATTACAGAATCATGACTGCAATGATTACATGACAAAATGAGACCAAATCATTTAGTTAAATTAAGGTTTCAGTGTTGCAAAACCTGAGAAACTCATGTACTCAACGCAGTAGTTATGACCTCTCTCTATTTGTTACACAGCACAGAAATGGGGGAGGGGGAATATACCTAGAGCTATGTAAGTCAGCAGTATACCTTGTCACTTCAACATGATGACCCTGCAAAACCAGAGTCACTTTTCATACTATTCTGTTCTATGGGTTTTAATTGTTTAGATTACCACTGCAGAAAGAGAATACTGCCAGTTGGAAGATCTACAAAAGAGCAGAATAATTGCCACAAACTGTACACAAATATGGTATAAAGTGCTGTTGAGTAGCATGCAAGGCCATTTCTGTGCTAATCCTCAGAAGGTGAGATTTTTACAAACTCCGTTTACAAAGAGATGGGTCATAAAGCTCTAACTGCAGCAGTTTTCAGTTATCCTTTACCAGCTTGGAGAATCACCACGGGAAGAACTGTTTGTATAGCAAGGTATATTAAGAAGCCTGAGTATCAGGAACTGTGAGTCTCCCCAATAGCAAAGATCAACTGTGCATGCACAGTAGAGCAAAGACACAATTGCTGTAAACACTTTAATAAATAACAAGCTAATAAAAATGCTCAAGTAAAAATGCTTCTGTGAAATAGTATTTCTTAAAAAAACTGGGAACTTCTGCAAAATTCTAGCATCCCCTCCACCCTTACTTTAACCACTTGAAAATAACAGAGAAATTTGTGTCTCATTAAATAAATAAATAAATAAAAGACAGGCTCTAAAGACTTGCAGCCTTGCTCAGAGAATTAAAATGAAAAATAAAAGTTCATTAAATTCTTTACTGAGGAACTTATCATCAGGACGTTTCACCCTAGCTAGGCCTAAGCCCAAATAAACAGTCTGGAGAGCTACAGCCATTATCACTAGAATTTAAGGTATAGATAACAATGCAACTACTAAACAACAGTCCAAGAAGTGTCTACTATTGGAATTCAAGAAAGAATAGCTGTAAGAAAAACAATACAAATTGTGTCATTTGCAAAATGTCTTGTGAAACCAGAAACTTCTGAGAATTGTAGAAAACAGCAAAGATAGAATATGAGCTCTATGAGTCACTTGGATTTGCTGGGCTCCACTGGACCCCAATTCACTTTTTAGTAATAACAGAAAATGCACTGACTGGGAATGCTTACTGCACTTTTCTGTCATCTTAACAGCAGCAATATATTCTTTCCTGATGATATTCAGCTAACAAGGGAAAAACAAAGGGAGTGAAGATTGAAGAAGACTTTTTCTGTATGAAGTCAGAAAGGAGTGACTGCAGCCCAAATAAACTTTGGAAATAGGAAGGTAAAATCTGCTGTATGAAAAACAGGAGTCAGAAGAAGCTGTGTAACTTAACTGCAAATAGCAATAGAGCAACCCAGCCATACTATGACAAGCATCTCAAGCTGTAAAAGAGGGTCTTGATTATTTCACCTACCTTAGTATTAACATATATCAAATCGATAATAGTACTTAGGGTAATAAATCATCATATCCTGTCCTATAAAACCTCATCTGAATAAGCAAAATATAGAACGTAATGTTCTCATCACTTGTTGAAACACAAATGGAATCTGTCCCACTCAGAGAAAACATCAAAAGGGCATTATGTACATCACTCCACCCCTGCCTGGTTCAGTGCAAGAATCAGGAACAGAGTGCAATACATGAGCATTTCCCAAGCAGTAACTGCTGCACAGTTTCAAGGAGGACAAAGAAAACCAGCCTGAATGGATACAACCAACATTTCAGTTCACACTGAGGTCACGGGAGTCTAAGTATACTATATACTCTGGTGTACTTCAAGGCGGAGGAAGCAGATGGCAGGCCATATGACTCCTTTCTGATATAAAATATTTTATTCCAAGGCAACAACAGTGAAGAAGGGCAAGGAGAATAAATTCACTAAAATGCAGAACTAGAATCAGCAGATGGAGGAGAAGAATCCATAACCAGAAACCACCGCTTCTCTTTCTTTATCGATGCTCCTCGTGTTTCACTTTTAATTCAAGATGAAGCCAAGGAGTTTTCACAGTTGAGAAGATCTCACATAGCAGAAGGCTGTCCCTTGCCAAGAGGATTTTTACTTTGAAAGACACCTTCCTTTTACAGTTATCTTGCAGAAAGGAGCCATTTGATGCCATTTAAAACCAGCTCTTTAAAAAGTTTTTGTCATTTCCTTTCTGTTTCATTTGAGCCCCTAGAATGTTGATTGTCTCTATAAAAGATTTTTTCCAAACTTCTTTATACTGTGTTTTCCTAATATTTTAGCCTGGAGAGGAGGAGACTGAGGGGTGACCTTATTGCTCTCTACAACTACCTGAAGGGAGGTTGTAGACAGGCAGAGGTTGGCCTCTTCTCCCAGGCAGCCAGCACCAGAACAAGAGGACACAGTCTCAGGCTGCGCCAGGGCAGGTTTAGGCTGGATGTTAGGAAGAAGTTCTACACGGAGAGAGTGATTGCCCATTGGAATCAGCTACCCGTGGAGGTGGTGGAGTCACCTTCATTGGAGGTGTTCAGGAGAAGACTTGATGGGGTGCTTGGCTGTATGGTCTAGTTGTTGGGTGGGTTGGATTGGTTGATGGGTTGGACACGATGATCTTGAAGGTCTCTTCCAACCTGGTGTACTGTATTGTATTGTATTATTGTATTGTAATATAGAATGTCACAGAATCATAATTTCACATTCTACATCCAGGTATTTGTGACATCATAGTAACTGTCATTGTTTGCCCTTGATGGAAACAGTTTTATGTGTTTTACTAACAGAACCAGTCAAAACCCCAATTCTGTGGATTAGATTGGGTCTTCCTACAGTAAAACCACTAGAAAGGGATGGAAGATTCATGGAGTCCTAAGACATTCTGTATGTTTGGGGGTTTTTTATTATATTTTTATTAGCATTTATTGTTATTTCATTTTTACTGATGCTTAGGTCTTGGGATTCAGGGGTGAGGTACTGAGGTGAAGTACACGGGAGGGTTTTTTTCCCCCTAAGGAATTACTTTGACTTTATATTAGAAGTGTTTGATATCAAACCAGGTAAATTAATTTTCTCTCCAAAAACTTTACTTTTAAAAAAATATTATACTGGAACTTGATATTCCCACTGCTTGTCAGAAAGGCTTTTCATGGCATCACCCAACTGCTGGATCTACACTTACAGCTTGTATATTAAATCTCTGCCACTGTGGGAGAGGATTATACTGTAAAGCTGTATAAACCCAGAATTATGTCCACCTGCAATGGAGAATATGTCCTGTGGTAATACAGACCTTAGTGGAAATTCTTTACATTCTCAGTATGGTCAGAATCTTGCCATGAATGTGGTTTTGTTTAGAAATGTACCATCTATTTCCTGTGGAATCTTAGTGGTCTTATCTTGGAATTTGCTCATGCCTTGGTCCTAATGAATATTCTATACTTTTTGGTTCCTAAAATCCACTCTTGAATTTTTTAAAAAGAAAATAAAAAAGAAGGGAAGGAAGGGAAGGAAGGGAGGGAGAGAGGGAGGGAGGGAAGGAAGGAAGGAAGGAAGGAAGGAAGGAAGGAAGGAAGGAAGGAAGGAAGGAAGGAAGGAAGGAAGGAAGGAAGGAAGGAAGGAAGGAAGGAAGGAAGGAAGGAAGGAAGGAAGGAAGGAAGGAAGGAAGGAAGGAAGGAAGGAAGGAAGGAAGGAAGGAAGGAAGGAAGGAAGGAAGGAAGGAAGGAAGGAAGGAAGGAAGGAAGGAAGGAAGGAAGGAAGGAAGGAAGGAAGGAAGGAAGGAAGGAAGGAAGGAAGGAAGGAAGGAAGGAAGGAAGGAAGGAAGGAAGGAAGGAAGGAAGGGAGGAAGGAAGGAAGGGAGGGAGGGAGGGAGGGAGGGAAGGAATGGCAAGCAACCAGGGTGAAGATCTGTGCACTGCACAGTACCTCATTCTTGTTCCAGAAAACAAGTATGTACCACATAGAACAGTTGATATGTTTACTGCATCTGAGAAAAATGAAGTATTTAGTTATAAATGTCTTTAAAACTATTGAAAATCCGACATCCCACTGCAGACTGTTAAATATTCAGGTACCAAATAATGATGAAGACATGAATGAACAACATCACCTCCCAAGTACTGGAATTCCTCCAGCCTGTTACCCTGTTGTCTCTCTTTGTATGCCAGTCTGTGGTAAGCTCAGAAGCCTTTATATTACTGTCAGGAAATAAATGTATATTTTTTTAATGACCTCTTACAGTGTAAGCAATACACAGATCTTTAGCTTGATGTCTTCCATTCAAACAGAAGCTATTTCTCCTCTCCTCTCCTCTCCTCCTCTCCTCTCCTCTCCTCTCCTCTCCTCTCCTCTCCTCTCCTCTCCTCTCCTCTCTCTCCTCTCCTCTCCTCTCCTCTCCCTCTCCTCTCCTCTCCCTCTCCTCTCCTCTCCTCTCCTCTCCTCTCTCCTCTCCTCTCCTCTCCTCTCCTCTCCTCTCCTCTCCCCTCTCCTCTCCTCCCCCTCCCCTCCCTCCCCTCCCTCTCTCCTCTCCTCTCCTCTCCCCTCTCCTCTCCCTCTCCCTCTCCTCTCCCTCCCCTCTCCTCTCCCTCCCCTCCTCTCCCTCTCCCTCCCCTCCCCTCCCCTCTCCTCTCCTCTCCTCTCCTCTCCTCTCCTCTCTCCCCTCTCCTCTCCTCCCTCTCCTCTCCCTCTCCTCTCCTCTCCTCTCCCTCTCCCTCTCCTCTCCCTCTCCTCTCCCTCTCCCTCTCCTCTCCCTCTCCTCTCCCTCTCCTCTCCCTCTCCTCTCCCTCTCCTCTTCTCCTTCATACGACATGCTCAAGCAGATGAAGCACTGGGGAGTGGGGCTGGTTAGCATGGCGATAGGATCCCTTCTTCAACAAAGGGCCAAAAGTCCTTTCCGTACAGCATTGTGAGAGCCGAGCCCGAGCATCATGCCTGACAAACCTCCTGGATGGAGCTACAGCTGGCTGAAACTCAGGGGGCGGCAGGGGAGGGACAGCTCTGCTCGGCAGGGTGTGGTGATGGTAGGTGTCTGCGGACACTTGGCCGCACGGGAGCGTGGAGGCCATGGCTCAGCCATGCCAGCCCGACGGGGGCTTGGCCAAATCTTGCAGCTGGCGGAGGCACAGCCACCGCAGCCGCCCACCGCCCGCTCCGCCGACACCCGCAGCCTGCCAACTACGCATCAGGTCGAATCCCACGAAGCTGGTTTTCCGCCCCTCCGCTGCCCTGTGGCTCACAACCTTGTGCCACAAGGCCACCAATCTCTCCACGGCGGCGGTGTGTGAACGGCAAACCCCAGCCTTGGGTCACGCGTGGCACCAGGGACTAGGGACTGCGTCGGGCACAGCCGATGCCCAAACCCCACGGGCCAGCAAGGCGTCGGGCACAGGAGCTGTGAGGCCAGGGCAGGGAGCTCTGGTTTTCGAGGTGGCTGGAAAAGCCTCGCTGCTCCAAGCTGGCGGGGCCGGCTGCTGCCTTGGCGCAGCCCTTGCGGGGCCCTAACTGCGGCGCGGAACTGCAGGCGCGGCGCTCGGCGTTCCGGCCGGCGGCAGGGACGGGTGCGCCGGTGACACCGCACGGCTGCTTCTTGCCCTCCCCCGCGAGTGGCTGCTGGGATCCAAGATGGAGTCGGTGAGCAGAGCGGGGCAGGAGATCAGCTTGGCGGCTCTGAAGCAGCACGACCCATATATCACCAGCATCGCCGACGTGACCGGCCAGGTAGCGCTCTACAGCTTCAGCCCGAAGGCCAACGAGTGGGTAAGTCCAGGGGAGGCGGCCTTGCGCTGCCCACGCCGCGCTCCGCTGGCCCGTACCCTCGCCATAGCAGCCGCCTGGCTCGGCGCCGCCGCACGGGGCCCTGTCGAGGGCTGCTCCCCGCCGAGGGGAGGTTTGGGGTTTCGGTCCCATCTCCCTTTGGAGGTGACGACCTCGGCAGGGCGCTGGTGCCGGAGGGAAGGGAAACCTGTGCTGGGGCATGAGCAGGCACAGCGTCATTCGCCTGCTCGGGGTGGCGGTGCCCGAAAGCAGCTGTGGGGACCCAGATTTCTTTTGCTGGGTTGTCTACTTTTATTTATTTACACACATACACACACACACCCAAATTGTAATTGGTTGCTACTTGCGCGTCTTGAACAGAGGAGGAATTCAGGAATTCAGGAGGAGTGGGATTTGAGAAATGTTAGTGTTTGTCATTGCATTAAAATGTAGGGTTTTTTCCCTTGGCTACCAGTTTTAATACAAAACCGTAAGAATTCAAATATGCCGAACTTCACATTGCCGAAAGCAGCGCTGGAGTTCGCTCTGAAAACCGAACAGAACCAGAGCCACGGTTCATAGTTACATTGCTTTGGGTTTGGCTATGCTGGCATTGCTGTCCTGTAAGTCACATACTGTAAGACATTCTGTCAGGTATGTGCAGACTGAGGGACTGTGGTACATGTTTAAGGAATTGTGAGAAAGCCTCTCGGGCTTAGAAAGGTTGTGAAATATTGTATGTCACATCGTCAGAGTGGTATACAGAGTTGTTCATGGTTTTTTTTAATCTTCCTAAGGAAAAAAAAAAAAAAAAAAAAAAAAGGTAGTTTTTGAAAGTAAGAGACATTTTTAGTCCTATGGTGTCAAGCCTCATGGAAAGATAAGGGTATTGCAAATCTCTGGAATTAAAATGCTATGCAAAAACTACATAGCTGTGTGAACAGGCATATCTCTTAAATGCAATTTCTGTCTTTTATAGGAGAAAACCGATATAGAAGGGACCTTATTTGTATACAAAAGGTAAGGACTGTTTGTGGTTTTTGGTTTGGTTTTGGTTTTCTGGGGAGGGTGGAGGGGCATGTATCTTTCTTCCTTAAGAAGCAGACCTCCAGTGGCATCATAGCCATCACATAAACTCACAGTTACATATTTGTCCAGCTGTTAATGTCTGTGTATTCACTTGAAAAGAATAAACTCTGCACATAAGTAAATAACTCTGTCAAAAGCACCTAATAGTACTGCTGAAAAATCATAAAAGGTGATAAACATTGCATAGGTACCCACATGAAACTTAGTTTGTCAAGCTTGTTTTGTTAATCCAATAGCATTTGTTAAATGTTGAGTCTTCCATTGTCTCCTAAAATACAGAAAAGTTTATTATGAAAACAATACTGATGGCTTATTATCTGCCCTAATTTATTGTTTAAAAAATGGCAGAAATTGTTGTAAATAGACAAAGCTGCCCAAAAACTGAAGATCTGCTAGTGTATGGTTTTTGGGGTTACTTGATTTCCTCATCAAAACTATGCAAAGAAATTTCTAGCTATAGGGGACAGGGGAAAGGGGTTGGGGGGAGAACCAGCACAGAACACCCATCATGGACATACTTTTTAAATTACAGACAAATAAAAGAATCTAGCAATGAAATAACACTCTGTTGAATGCAGTAAATAAAAATAATGCATCTTAAAATAGACTCTCAAAGACTAGGTCATTAAAATATTCTATCCTAGCACTGTCAAGGGATACTAGTAACCAGTTCTTGTCTACTTTGCTTTAGCTTCTATCTTGGAAATACTTAGTATAAGAAAGACAAGTAAACTAAACCCCAAAAACTAAGCAAAAAGTTTCCATGCAACTTGTGATGGTAAGGGTTGTTTGTGCTCTCCTTAGAAGCTGGCGAGAGACTCTGTAGGTGATAATTGGTAAAGGTGGCCACATTGTTGCAAGAATATTATCATCCAGGAGCTAGTTATAGCTCAATTTTACTCTGCCTTCATCACATTGGTGTGTTGATTATGTGACAGGGACAGTAGAGTATGCTGACGTGACATTCATGCAGCAAGAGTAAACAGATCTGAAACTATCTTGAATTTCCAGTGCTTGCTTGTTTGATGTTTCCTTTTTCCTCCTGGTATCTAGCAAAAATCTGGATAATAGAAATTGATTCACAGAGGAACACAGTTCTGAACAATTTAATATATACTTTGAGCTTGCAGGGTTAAGTCCTTATTTTAAGAGAGTCCCTTTAGGAAGAAATTACTGCCTAGGATTCCCCTCCAAATGTATTTCATGTTATTTAAGCTTACAGCCTTTTTAACTGCCATACCATCCTACATTAATGTAAATGTTGCTCTCTGAGTGGTTTGATTTTATTTATTTTTATTTCTCCTCTAGTGAAGGATTCTAAAATGCCTCAAAAACTATCGTAGGTGAAATATTGAATGCATTTGTATTTTAATCCTGGATCTGCCCTAGGTTTTTTTTAATAGATTATTTTTTGAGGCATATCTTTGATTCAGCAGTACAGGAATATAGAATGTAGTTTTAATCTTAATACTAGTTTGAGACAAGTGGAATATTAAATTGGAAAGAGAGTAATTGAATGGCACCACATCCAGCTGGCAAGAAATGGAATAACTGGGCCCCATGCTCTTCAACATCTTTATTGATGATCTGGATGAGGGCATTGAGTCCATCATCAGGGCACCAAGCTGGGGGCAGCAGTTGATTTGCTGGAGGGCAGAGAGGCTCACCTAATAAATGGGCAATGGAGATTTGAAGATTGGTTCATAACCATTTCAGAAAATCATGGGGGTACTGGTTGATTGATCAAGCCTGCATACTAATCCTTGTCTTTGTTTTAATTGCAACAATAGGTCAGCTTGGGCCTTATCATGGTTTTTGGAACACAAGATAGTGAATCGACTGAACATGCACAAGCTTGGTTGAACCAGTAAACAAAGATTTGGAGTTTCCAGCTCCATTGAACCTTTTCTTCTCTACAGAAATGCTAGCTGTGAGTATTCTTTCTTTTGAAGATTGGTTCTCCATATAAACCTCTTGATTACTATGAGGTTTTACGATGTGAATCGACTAATGTAATAAACAAAGATTTGGGCTCCAGGTTCCAATATAAACCTCTGATTACTATGAGGTATCCAGTGATCTACCACTGTTTACAGTGTTGGATTTACTTAAATCCTCAATAAAAAGAGGATATACTAAGAAAGTTGAATATTGCTATATTCTTTTTAATTAATGGTCTGACAGGTTTAATCTAGACCTGTACACAGTGCTATAGCATTAATAAAAACTGTGGAGTAATAATGAAGACTGATAGATTTTGAAAGTATTTAACACCAAGAACAGGTGAGCTTCAGAGTCCCAGTGTACTGTGTTCCAATAAGGTACACAGTAGAAGTCCTATTACTCCAAGAGCTCAAAGTATAAATTATGTAGCCCTTAGAGAAAGAGGGAGTATATGTGTATATGAAATTTGCATTGAGTTAAGGAGATAATAAAAGGCAACACAGAGAGTAGAGGGTCCTCTTGATACAAAGGTATTATTTCACACCCTCTTCTCTAAGTGAAGATCTTTAAACTAGTTTGGGGATGTCTAGTGACAGGCTGTCTTTACTGAATTACTTGGAGAACTTGTGCTATCTGGATATAGTAATTCTTCAACTCCATGTCTTCTTCCTATCCGAATGTCCCCTTGAATTACATATAGGACAGCTGCTTTGGCTATATTTTGGTGTACCTAAAAGAGCAGTCAAATGTTAATCCTTTCCTGTTTCCCCCTTGGAAATCCTCTAGGATCTCTAGGCAGTAGGATAGACTCTATTATGGTGACTAAGAGCAGAATAAAGTAGGTGGTCTCCACCGTTTAAGTCTTAGCAATCCTCCTTCTGAAAGTCTTTATCAAGAGGGAAAAGTCAAAACTTGTCAGTAAGTTGAGAAGTCTAGGAAGTTAGGGAAGTAAATGACTTGTTAAGAAAGAAGAGAAGCTGTAGATGGTGGTGAGGGTAGGATGGCTGATGATATGGCAGTAGAGGAAAGATGTAATGGTGAAGTTGGTGACATGAGGAAAGCAGGAGGTTGATTCATTTGTTTGTTGGAACTGCTGGTAGTATGAGGAAGCAGGAACTGCTGTGGAACTACTGTGGCGTATGCTAGTGGGAGTGGCTAAGGATCACTTAAAGTAAGAAATCAGAAAGGTAGGCTGTGTGTGAGTTCTTTAGAAATCCCTAAAGCTAATTGTATGCCTTTCTGTCATCGATGAAAGCTCTCCTTTTCCTGTGGGACATTATTGTGTAAGATCTGTGGGAGGTTCATGGGAGTTAGGATAGAGATGACATAGAAAAGAATGTGAAGGAAATTCATACAGAGGTGAACAAGGAAAATATTTTAGACTGGATGTGGGAACTAATTGCATTCTGAAGTAATGTAAAGGTGCTTTTGTTTTGCAGGGTTGTTTTCCTCTTATCTTTCTAGCTGTAATTTTGGCCAGATCAGAGGATTCTTGTGGAAGTTCTTTTAATGTGGAAGGTTGTCCACTTCTCAGCTACCTTCTGTCACGGATATCTTTGTTTTTGTGGGAGTAATTTAAACAGGAGTTTTAAGCCAGTGGTTAGTGTAATGTGTACCTCTATGAGCTTAATATGGTGTATCCCTAAGGAATTAATGTGAAGCTCTTCTGAGATCCTTAAATTACTGGAAGAGGATAGGTTGTGCAAGGGAAAACTACCTCATTTTACAGAGTGCTGGTAATAGCTTTCTTGTATAGTGTGGGGGTTTTGGTGGTGGTTTGGGGGGGGGTGTTTGGGTTTTTTGGTGGGTTTTGTGTGGTTTTTTGTTTGCATGTGTGTGTACCCTGATTGAGGACATCCACTGTGAACACTAGAAACTCAAGTTGTCCTGCTAAGACTGGTGAACTATTGAACTGATGGTTCTATTTCCTTACCTTAAAGATGAGGAATAGTTCAAACTAACTGATTAAAACTTAAATTGATGTCTATTAATACTGCTGTTTGGCAGGGACAAACATATTCTGTGCCTGTATATTTGCATTGTAACAGGATCCATGTCAAATCATGGTTTACCCTTCCCCCTACAAGGCATTGTAGAAGTAGTAGAACATGATCAAAGCAAAGTTATGCCACCACATATTCAGGGAAGGTTTCATGTCAGCAGTCTTTACAACTGAATATGGCCTTACTCTTTTAGAAACAGTATTTGGTCTTGACTTAAAAAGATAGCAAGGGCAAAGTCTGTCATGTATACCAGATCAGACCTCTGGCAGTCTAGTCTTAAATGGCATGAGAGCTGTTCTAAGTATATCAAGTGACATCCTCCAGTCTGTGCAGAGCTGCTAAGAAGTTCTATGAGTAACTTTGCGAGCAGTATGTAAACATTGTTTGTGCTTGGCTGGAGGCTGTAAGGGTGCTTTACCTCTCATGAGAGATCATAGTGTTTTGGTGAGTTTTACCATTCTGTTATTATTTGATTTGTTCAAATACTTGTTTTTAATATACAGTGGAATTTTTGTTTGCTGCATATCAGAACTTTACTTTTAAGCTGTGGACGTGATCCTTTATAGATTTTGCTCAGAGGCTTTTTCATAGTCCCAGAACAAGACTGGGTAATTGCTCTTTTATGGGGAAAGGAGACTTGACTTATCTTTCATAGTTGATGGGGAGTTTCTCCCTGTTTTTTTCAGGGTGGGATCTGCCAGAGTATGTCATGGCTATTCTGGAAGGAGGACAGACCAAGTGATACAGTGCCTTTCTTGTATCTACCTTTTGTTGTGTTCACTGAATGAAATAGAAGACATTTGAGTCGATTAGTTATTTGTTATTCTAGAGATGCTTTTTCCTCCAGAAAATAATACTATTAAATGTTTTAGCCATTAATGGGGATATCATTCCCAACTCCAGAAGTTTGTTTTTTTCTCCAAATCATTCTGTCTACATGATACAGTTCAAGCTCCAAAAGAGTACCTCAAGATTTTGATAAAGGGTATGTTTAAAAGTTGTATATAATGCTGCCTGGAAACTTACACCATTATTCATGAGGCATGGGATCCTAAAGTAAAAATGACAGGGGATGTGGCTGATGATTAAGCTGTGCAACATTATACCAGTTACAGTGATACATAGAAAAAAAAGGTATTCTACTTTTTTGTGGAGAACTAAAGAAAGCAAGTGTCTCCAAATATGAACAAATCAAGACATTACCAAAATAAAATTATTTGACTCAATGTAACATTTTTAAATTTGGAACTCCTCTTAAGAGGTAGAATTTTTCACATTATGCTTCATACTTAATGTGCTACTTAGTGTTTAATCTGGAGTATGTATGCAAGGTTCATTTGATATATATCTTGCTTTCCCTCTGTATGTATGCATATTCTTAAGAGTATTCAGAGTATTTGTTTATGAAGCTCTGAATCTCACTGACTTTTTAAAAGGAATTTCAGCTTTCTTCCTCTTGTCTGTATTTTATGAGAAATATTTTAGACTGTGTGTAAAAAAAAATAAAAAACGAATGCAGTTCTGCCAATAACAGCAATAATAGTCCAGTCTGAAAGATGAGTACTTTCAGTCTGTAACAGGAGACTTCGGAGCTGATAGTTTTCTTAACAGAGGAAAAATTAGTCAAAGTTTTAAACAATGGCTGTCTTACCTCTTAAAGTCTTCCAGAAGGAGTCTTCTTTCTCATTTATAACTTTCCCTCTGTATTGGTGATGTCGGTCATGATTAAAAGGCTTTTTAATCCAAGCTAGTTCACTTGGGAGGTCAGGCAGATTGATTTCCATTGTGCTGAAAAGAGAGATGCTAAGCATAAAACTCGGGTATTGAAATAAATGGTCCTTGTTTGTTGTGGGTTTTTTGTTGATTTTTTTTTTTTCCTTGCTTGCTTCTTAATTGTGTCCAAGAGTAAGAGTTAGTAATTTCATCTTTAAGTGGAGAACTCAGTTAGCAAATGCTGTCTTCTGGGTTTGTTATATTACCATTACATAAACAAACTTGAATTCAGAAAAGCAAAAGCAAAATGAGTTGCATTATTTCAAATAGCTTTTAAAATTCTTGGAAAGAGCTTCTGGCTGGTTTCAAAACAGGGCATCTTTTAGTAGCAAGGAAAGTCCTTGTTACCAGCTTTGCTCCCGGCTGGCAGTGCATTAAGTATATAACATATCTCTGTGATTGCTGAAGCTAAATGGCTCCAGCAAGCGTATTAACCCAGTGGTTTAGTCTGAGATAAGAAAGGAGCCTGTTCTTGATACCTTTATAGCAGAAGCAGTAATGTGAGCTGGGGGGAGGGGAGGAAGCATCAAAAGCTGTTAAGATGTTCTAAAAATATTTTCCTTGACCTGAAAGATGCCACTTTAACTGGAAGGGGGTTTCCATGCTGGTTCAGTGTTGGAAAGCAGTAGCCCTTCTTGCTGCACACCATACTTTAATAGTCTGACAAAACACGGCCTTAGATACTCAATAAGAGAAGGAATGACTTATTAATTAATTCTAATGATATATAAATCTATGTGGCAGGCCAGTATTTAAATTGAGGAAGAGATGAATAGTGAATGAGGAATGTCAGTGAAAAAGGTATTAGTTTGAGGAGAGTTGGCATTTCAGCTAACCTTAATACTGAAAAATAAGAGCTTTGAGAGATTGCTTTATGTGCTTTTTTCTTAAGGTGTATTTGAATTTTAAAGTGATTCATATGCCATATGCACATGATGCATGTATGTGCTTTTCTTTATGGGAGTAATACTGGGTTAAGTTGGGTTTTGTGATTACCTTGTAGCATGGGTTTCAAAACTTGAGTTTGTTCTTTTCAGAGAGAGTTTGAAAAGTCAATGTCCTCCACTTGCAGTTGTTCTGCTTCATTGTATAGCAAGATCTAAATTTGCACTGTAAAATGAAACTTTTCTCTCTTCTGTCATCTCTTCCCACTAGTTAAGGTAACTTTTGAACAGATTTACTTTTTGAGTGAGATGATGCAGAAATGGCTGAAGTGCTTGAGGCTTAAGACTGTGTCTGGAATCTCTGAAACTGGCAGTACTGCTGACTCCTATGTACACTTCTGGCATGGCATTTTCTGGCTACAGTTTCATGAACATTTCGACAGTTTGTCTTAGTGTGCTGCCCAGCCTTCAGTGTAGAAAAAGCTGAATGAAAAGTGTTGAACTAGATGGAAAAATGAGTCAGTTTAGTGGCTTCTACTGGATGAAACTCTTAAAAGAGCTGCAGTAGAATGATGTGCCATTAGAGCTATAAACATTCAGCTAACGTTTATACTGGGTGTAGTAGAAAGATCACGGGCTTGAACTGGGAAGTACCAACTCTGTTTTTAATAAAGGGTGCTCATAGCTAAAGTTTAAGAAATATCAAATACAGTAATGTAGTTGGGAGACACACCTATACTTGTGGGGCAGGGGAGCTGAACTGGTACTGTGAGTCCTCTTTTGAAGAGAAAGGTGAACATTCTAGCCTATTGGACCATGTGTAAGTTAATGCCCAAGTTTACTTGTTCATAATCTGCTTTACATCTTTGCAATACTGGTAATATTTTGAAGTGACTCCCTGTGATTGCTTGCCAGTAGTACAAAGTGGAAAAAAGCCTGATGCACTGTACAGCAAACTGAGGTTTGAATCTACTTCCGGTCGTCTTGTGTAGGCCCATTTCTGGCAGAATTGTTTTTATTCTCTTGGCAGTTTGATAATGAATTCAGGGAAGTGAAGGAGCTTTTCTTCAGTGCTACAATATTCTACATGACTGAAGTAGCTCAAACTGGAAACTTACAGGTTTCTGTGCAGTAGAAAATCCAATTGTATTTGGTATATATTTCATAAACATTTGGCACATGTATGAAATGCTTTTTTAAATTGCCTTATGTCTTTTATAAGAAGAAGGTTCTTTAAATTGTTCTTTCTTGATTTCATTTCTGTTACTTCAGCTTCTAAAGAAACTAAACACCCAAATAAATATAGTTGAGGTTTCTTTAATTAAAACCCAAAAATGGCAGAGGAGAGCTTCACTTTGTCTTAAAATACTGTTATAGACATGAGGTGGAGGCTTGGCGTCTTGAAGGTTCCAGTTGAGTGCAGTAAGGCTAGGATAAGTGGAAGGCCTGGGAGAAGGGCTTGGAAAATAATTGCTCTCTTTGCCATGGCTTGACATACTTTTGAGTAGGCTTTGGTTGAGATTTCTTTTTCAGGGTGGAAAAAAAAGTGGTGGTGGGTGAGGAAAAGATTTCACTTTGAAATAAAAATCTGTATCCGGCTGCAAAAGGTTATGTATTTTCATTTGGTTTTCGTTGATTTGTTTGGGGTTTTTTTAACATTCCTTTGCTTTCAGCCCTATTTTTATAATCACTTGGTCATTTCATTACAACATTGGCATGAACTGAAGTGTAAAGATGAGTTTTAACAGGCTAGAAGTGTCTTTTCTTAAACTAAAATATTTTATTGGTAAAATACATGAAGTGTCCATTTGCCTTCGGTGTACTTGCATACTATGCAAATATAATAGGTGAACCAAGAATTAAAATAACCTGCTTATAGGGTTGGATTAAATACAGTTCTGAAAGGAGTTGTTCAGTTTGTGGTGTTGGTACAACTGTGGGGGACAGTGAGGAGATGAGTATATGTGTGGGTAAAAATGGCCGATTTGAAGTGGGGCTGATGAAGAAATAGTACTTGGCACTACTGATAAAGATTCTCCCTCTGGAGTATCTTTTAATTCAGTGATAGAGCTTTCTGTCAGGTTTCAGTGGAATTTTAGTTATTCTGAAAGCTGGGATGGGGTTTAGTATCTTGCTGAGCCAGAACCCTTTTGCTCTCATTGCTGTCTTTGATACCTTCAGATTAAGGCTTAGTATGAATCTGTCTAGTTGTAGGCTGCTCCATGAATGCCATAGTATGATCGGAGCTTTGGTACTGCAGCCTTCCGGTGCCTCTGACTGAACTATAATACTGGAATTCAACCTTTACTTTTTTTGCTGCGTTTCAGAAATTGACAAATTTTTAAATCGGTGTATTTTAAAAAAAATAACCTCATAGGAATAGTAAAGTCAGTAATGCAAAACGTTACAGGTTGCAACTGTAGTGAGAAGGCATCTGGTAGTTAAAACTTCATTTTCCTACCGCTTCTGTTTGCAAACAGTATAAACATTTGGAAGTTCTTGCATTGAATCAGACTGAAGTTGTAGCTGTGTTTGCACACATGCTATTTCTGAATACTTTATAAATAGTAGTCTGTTGTACAGAGAGTATTTGAATAGGAAGTGGTGATAATTCATACATTGCAGTTCTAATGGACTGTGGGGGTTTTGTTGATTTGTTGTTGTGTTGTTTTTTTTCCTGTTGATTTGATTTCTTTTTTTAAAACTATTGCCTTACACTTGCTTTTTTCCCCCTTGTTTTCAAGTGTCGATTTACAGTATATGGTTTTATGACAAGAATGACTGTCATCGAATAGCAAAACTCATGGCTAAGTAAGTATTGTGGTCTTACTAATCTTATTTTATGCAATGCAGGAAAAAAAATTAATGTACTAAGCATGCTTTGACTTTTTTCCTCTCCCCTTTAATAGAAAAATATCATAATCTTCTGGTACCAGTTTTTGAAGTAATCAGAACTTTTTTTTTTTTTCCTTTAAAAAACCCCAAACCTACAGCATTAAAATTTTTCCCCAGCCATGTTGTACTTCTTGTTGTTACTTGTTTTGCATAAACATAAGGCAAATTGATATACAAGGATTAATGGAAAACAATTGTGTGACACTGACTTTCAGAAACTGTTACCAAAACAAATAACAAAATACCTGTTACCTCAACCTCTTTACAAACGGAGCATCAGAAGGGCTTTCCTTTTAATGCACCTTTTAATTTAAAGCTATGAATAATGTTTGAAGTGGGAGACAGAGATGAATCTTTCAGATTCTACCATGTTGTTATTCTGTCATACATAGCTATACTGCAGATCTAAGTGTCATACCGCAAAACTTGAGTTCATTTAGTGTTAAACTAGTCTAGTCACTCCTCCAATCACAAGCTATAGATACTTCAGGGATCTTTAAAAGTGTAGTCATGTAACAGACCAGTCTTCCCATGACAAAGCACTCCATGAGGCATGTGTACCCTTTTTGCTGTATTCTGTAATATTCTGGAAATAACTGTAGCCCAGCAGGCTCCTTCAAAGACAGTCTGGGAACAATATAAGCTTTGTTGTCATCTCCTTTGTAAACCGCCATAGTCTGCCTTTTCTTGGATCCCTGATGTCCATGTTGCAGCTTTGTTAAAACACGGGTGGAAGTGCCAAAGTTTGTATTACTGTTTCACCCCATTTATGGTGCAGAGACTCACAGTCTCTTGTGATTGTAGCATCTCAGCATCCTAGAATGTTTCTGAGAATATAAAGTATTTTGTAAGGTCAAGAAACTAAAATGTATTTTTGAAATGTTGGAGTTTTTATGTGGATTGGTTGTGGATTAAAAGTATCTTTGAAACCAAAATGCGAGTTACTGCATCAGGCAGATTTTGGGGGACATATATTGAGCTTTGTAACTTCAAACTTATGCAAGTGAATCCAGAGAAATCAAATGTGTACATAAAAAGATTTATTGATTGGATTTTTGACAGAATATAGACAGTTACATTGTGCTGACCTGGCTAGGACCTCACTTTAGTATGTCTTTTAATCTTTGGTGCCACTAACTTGGTCAGAAAAAAGTGTAAGTGATCCTGGCTAGTATTGCCAGTAACAAGTCTTTCATTATCTGAGTGCTTTGCAACGTCCAAATATTTCTGGTTCTTTTGTGTATAGGTTTGGGGGTTACAAAAGTATTGGCAGAAGCCATTTCTATACTGAGAAAGTTATTTAGTGCAAATATATTTACTTGTATTTGTTGAAAAAGGCATTATAGAATGAAATAACATTTCCCTTGATACCACATGCCTTACAGCTTCTGAGTATCGGAGGAGTCGTATTAGTGAAAGTGAAGGCATTCTAGTTGCATACTGCTGTAGGATGGAAAAGCTGTGCTTCTGAGGCTGCTCTTATAAGCTTGATGAAAAGCAGAGTGATACAGTTTTGTTGGTTATAGTTTTGTTTCCACAAACATCAAGTTTTTTCTCTCTAAATGGGTAGAAGGCAGTCTGAAGGAAAGTAACATTCCTGATACTTCTCTGTGCTTCTCTATACCGAAGAGGCTACAACTGCAGGAATTATTTCATCCTGGGATGAAAGATGTTTTTAAGAAAATACTTAATATATATGCAAAATATTTATATTCTCTAACTAAAAAATAAAAGATTCTTAGAGAAGGAAAATTTCATTTCAGTGTGTGATAGCAACATTTTGAAATAAGTATTTACATTGTCTTTCAAGAGTATTAACTTTGTTCCACAATTTTTTGTGTCTGGAAACGTGGATTTACAATCTTTAGGTGCTGGATTTTGCTTTACCACTGATAGGAAAAAGTACTGCCTTTATAGTACCTCAGTGCTTCAAAAACATAACCATAAAAGGTTCCAAGGAGATTTGCATTCTCATTCCTGCTGTTTGACTTGACCTTATTGTGCCAGACTGAATTAACAAGACTGCAGGTCATCTACTTATGTATTGGTGGCTTATCTTTCAAAAGAAAAGTAAATTAGTGTTTGTAGGCTTTGTAATCACAGGCTTCACTTCTCACCTTCTTTCTCTCTTGTTTTCCCCCTGCCTTCCCACTCTCCCCCTTTTGCAAGGTTGTGCCAGGTACATTTTCAATGCTATAACTGCAGATACTCTTAAAGTGTCACAGGAGCTAGTGTGTCCCTGAAGGAATGTGTGCCTCTTGCACTGATATAATGGAAAGGAACAGCAGGCCTTGCTTAAAAAAGATTTAATCCTGGATTGCATACAGAGCATGTTCATGTACAGATCTGCATCAGTTTACCTTTTTTTCCCAGCAGAGTATTTAGTTTGCAGATTTTTTAAAATTTTATTTTGTTTTTAATTCTAGAATTTTCTGAAGCAAAAATTTTGAGTCCTCAAATTTAACTCTAGGAGGAATTAATTTTGGTCAGGCTAAAATGATTTTTGTTGCAAGTGAACTTTCTAGAAGACAGAAACTAGGGGTTTTCAAATAGTTTTGAAACTGTGGCACTCTGACATGTAAATTTGTAGGGGTTTTAATTTTTAGGCTAATTTATAGATTTGCTTTACTCTGTTGCTTGTTGACTGGTTCAACAGTAAGACCTAAACTGGCTTCTGGCAAGCTAGCAGTGGGTGAGTCTCCCAGAGAATTCTGCAGGTTTACTGTTTCACGTTTACCCCATTGCCACCATCAGAATGTAGCCTGTACAAGGCAGAAGATGGAGGAAGAGCTGTTAGACAGTTACTTACACGATAAAATAATTTGAGTTTTTAAAGGAAAAAAATAGAAGCTCTAATGAACACTTCATCATGGACAATAGAAAACTACTATTACCTGGCTTTGAGAAATCTGTGTGAAACATTTCTCTGAAATAGATGTGCTCCTTGAAGATACCTTGCTGTGAGACCAGTTAGTACTATTGTAGTGGGAAGATGTTATATTGAAACCTTCTGGACCAACTAGTTCAAGAGCAGAAGACCTTTACACTAAAGCCTTTGCTTCAGTAGAAGTAGAAGGCAGTAGAAGTAAGACTTCAACAGTCCAGAATTTTTCTTTGAACCAGTTTATTTTTGCTGATACAGTTATGCTGACACTTAAAGTCTCAACAAAGTATTGGGTTCTTTTTACCTTGCCCTTTCTCATTCCTAGCTCTGGAGTCGAGTTTCGATAGGTCCTAAGTCAGGACTGTATGACCATGTGGGGTGCTAGAACAACTTGTTCTCTCTGGGTGTCACCATAGAAACAGTTGTACAGTATTGAGCTGCCTCATCCAAATGAGCACATTCTGCAGTTCTTAGAAATTGTCAGAGGGTAGATTGGCTTCCCTCTTCTGAGTTAGGTTTGCAGGTGAATGCTTGCTTACAGAGAAAGCTGTACTAATGAGAAGCTGATTCAGTCAGCAGCTGGTATGATTAAAAGCTTTCAAAGTAATTTTGAAAGCAGCATTGAATTATTAAAAAGCCAAATCTAACCTTTCTTCACATAAACACCACGAATCTCTAGCAAAGGCGCTTGGCTGCTAGGAAACTAGGAAGAAACTACCAACTGTTTTCTTTTTCCTCAGAAATGACATATAAATATCTACTTACTCTGCAGTCTATAAAATCTAGAGTTTGTCCTGAATCCTAACTGACCCAAAGAAACTGGAGGCTAGAATGATTGATACTTTCTGTGATTGTTATGATGGCACCTCTTGGCTCCCCCATCAGCCATTGGATCCACAGCATGAGAGTTCTCAAGTGACATGCTAGCTCCAGAGCTCTGCCCTGTTTACAGTGCTCGGGTTTTTTCTTAACGTATTTGATTAATGCAGGCTTAAAAAGAAGGGATTACAGGCTGGTGTGTGTTTATTTCAAGAGGATCAGCTTTAGCACATTGCCCAGCCATGTATATCTTGTGAACTGCGTATGGATTAGGAGTACATGCTGCCCTTACTTTTATTAATGAAACATACCAGGTATACATCATCTTCTTGCATATCTCAACTGCCTTTTAAACTGAAGTCTTTTTGATACTTGAAGCAAGTAGGGATGGAGTAGAAGTCATGAATGAAGCATAGGTACCAAAGGCCAGAGGCAAAGATGTGTTGTAGATCTGCAGGTATTTAGAATGACCACAGAGCAGCTATAGATGGACATGGTTTGCCCTTTTGTCCAGTGCTTCAAATGGGGGAATAAGGGGTGATTTGCTCTAAGTCTTCTTGAAGACTGACTTCAGAGACCTCTTGTGTGAGCCAGCTCTCTTTTTGTTTTTCTCCCCACTCTCTGTGTTTTGTTGTAGATAAGGTGATTTATGATAAGGTGGGCCTTACCATAAATTAGAACTGTTTCATATTTGGTTTTGTTGAATAACATAGCTAAATTTGGCTAAATTAAAAAAAACTGTGTTAGGAAGTAAAGAATAACAAATGTATATTACAGTCTGTGATATAATACATGTGTTCACTGTATAACACATACTTGAATGCCCACATATTTTAATGCAAAAATGTCTAAATATGACAAGTCTTACAGGAGTTTTGTTTACTGTAGGCCGTCTTTGTGAAAGACAGACCAGTGCTGTGTGTATCAGAGCTAAATTGTACAGACCACTTGACGGTTTAATTTGTATAAACCTCGTAGCAAATGAGAACTTGTGTAACTTTGGTCAGCTCTGTGTTAGATTTTATCCATGCAGAACAAAATATGTTAGTATGCCAGCAGTAAACTTTATTCTTTTTGCAAGATTTTAACTCTATATAAAACGTTAAAGTACTGTTTTTCCTTTCCAGAGTGGTAGAACAAGAAGCTCAGAGATCACAGCAAGTTTCCCAGGACAGAAAAAGTCCCAGCAGAACCAATGGCTGCAATGAAAGCAGGCCCATTGACATCCTGGAAATGCTTAGTAAAGCCAAGGATGAATATGAACGAGTAAGAAAACATCTTTTTTCTTCTTATGAGCAAATAAAAACACTGTTTTTACTTCTGAGCAACGGTCTTAGGACATCATGTAGAGTCTACTGAAACAGCATACACTATGATTTATGAGAGAAAAATGAGACAAAATTGTTCTTAGATATTAAATTGTCCTGTTCAATGTTACTCTGAACCCAAGATTGCAAGGCAGTGCAGACCCATAATGTAATGGGTCTATATATTCTTAGTTTTGAATTGCCACTTACAGGGTGGGAGGATAAAATTTGGAAACAGATACCTGGAGATGCAGACACAACAAAATATTTTTCTAAAATAGGTGTATGGGATGCTTAATCTCAGTGTTTATCTACTGTCTTGTTTTGTGGGATCATTGTCAAAGGAAATGTGAACAAATAGGTATAGGTAACCCTGCAAAAGAACATGCCCATAAACATAACATGCCACGTTTGGCTTTGTGATCTTGAAGTTCCATTATTGTAAATATATTCCACTTTGGTTTTTCAGTTCTTTTCCTTTGTGCTGAAAGTCTCTGCAGGAGGTCTGCTACAATTTATTACATAATCAAGAGCATTTATTGAGCTCTACAATAATTGACCTGTTGAATAATATAATGGAAGCCCAGAAAATTTGTGAACTGTACAGTGACTTGGAGAGAAGGGGCAATAGGGTGGATTTTCACGTTGCATTAATTAATAAGTTTTATTTCTATAATTATTACCTTAGATGGCAAGTATTTCCCTGGTTTTTTTCATTATTTTTCTGTTTTAAGAAGATTGATCTAGAAACTAGTTTTTAACGCATCAGCTGTGCTTTGTTTAAAGAGCAGGCATTTTCTGCTGTTATTTCAGGAGCCTTGTTTTCAGAGTGATGTCTTGTACACTGTATTAGGAAACAGTCTCAGATTTCAGGCAAGATAGGTTGAATACTGGTTGTGTGGTCCAACTTCATACGTAGCTTGATAGACCCATTTTACAATTTCTGCTGCTGTTAGAAAATTCTCATTGAGAATAGCAAATAAAACTTGTATCCAACAGCTTCTGCCTCTTAGTTTTGCGGTATTAGAGAATAGGGATTCAGTCCACCTGTAGACTCTATGAAACATTTTTAGTAGCTGTTCTGAAGCATCGTGGATGAAGCTCTGTAGACAAATAAAATACTGCTAATCAGGCAGTTTCCTTTTTGTGTATGTGAACTGTAAACTGAATCTGTTGAACATAATCCCATAGACTGCTATGATTGTAGTGGTGTAGAAGTTGCCAGGTAAACAGAATTGAGCAATGTTGGTTGTGTTTCAAGCAAACTTCTTTGGAGTATGTTATGTTGACCACTTCAACTTTGACAATAGTACTCTGGCCTATTAATTCTGGAACTCTAGTAGCCAAGGTGTGTCCATCTTGACATGATTAGATAACTTGTGTTGAAGATGGCTTCTTGAGAGACAGAGATCTTTGCTGTCTTAATTTTTCTTTTTATATTACTTTATGGCACTCAGTAATTATGCATGAATTTGTATTTAGGAGCAGAAAGTACTTATCTGCCTGGTACATTCCAGATGGATCATACAGTAATCCTTGTGTGCAGCCCACATGAGATTGGCAGAGTGTCAGCATGAGAAGGGGGCAGAGAGAGTGAAAAAGAGATTTTTGAAGGTCTGAGTGATTTAATCTAGGATTCCATATCGACTTAATCCTTCAAGTACTTGCTACATCAAGTGCATATGTGAAAGTGAATGAATTCTGAGATTATTATTTTTTTTGACAAAGTGAATGGATGCTTTTTATAGTGTGGTGTTTTGTGCTGTGTTCCAGTGTGAGCATGGAAACATACTGCACCTCATCCTCCAGTGACAAAAAACTATTCTTTGTCTGATTTTTTTGTAATCAGCAGGCATCCAGCATTTAAAGCACAAAGTTGTGACCCTCAAGTTAGTGGCTGAAAGTTGGAAAGATGAGATATGTTGTTTCTTTCCTGTGTCCCTAAATTGCAATAAATAGTTTTGGGTTTGTATTTATTGCTTTCAACTGGAATTTGAAAACAAAAGAATAATAGAGATCAGATTGGAGGGGGGGTGGTGGTGGTTAACTTGTTGACAAAAAAATTAACTCTCATTTTGTTGTGGTGGGTAACCACAGCAATCATCATGTGTTGTGCTAATGTGGAGCTGTATCATGTGTATAAGGTGTACCAGTTGAAAGGTAGATTGTTCTACAGCTGGGAGTTTTTCACTGGTCATTTTAACTGTAATACAATGCCTGTTTTCACTTATGTATAAATGTATTAAAGATCAAAGTCATCTTTGATCTGTAAACGTTCTCTCTGTTGTTATGCAGCTCTCTTCTTCATTTTCGGCCTTGTCCACAGAGAAACAAATTAACACCTCTGAAAATACATATATACAGTTAATTAAATCTGGTGGAAGTAAGTCAGTGAAAAGCTGTCTTGCCAGTCACTTAAAATTATTTCTGACAGGGTGTTTATTCGAAGTCATTTGTAGTTGTGGTTCTTGATTTAGTGAAGTAAAAGTATAGCAAACTTCCTCATTAGCTAACATAGATAAAGGATATGAAGAGCCTGTCCTTTCTATTATTATTTTCTTAATGAAAAAAGTATGAAGCCAGGATTTGGGAGTTTGTTTTGTTGAGGGTTTCTGTTGTTGTAGCTGTTCTTTTTTTTTCTTTTTTTTTTTTTTTTTTTTTTTAAACTGGGTTTTTTTGTTGTTGTTTCCCATTTAAATAGAGTAAAAGCTTTCTGAATGCATGCCAGATGGTGGATGTCTCGATACGATTTTTATTTCCTAAAACTTGTGAATTCCACAGTGTCTTACAAAAATCGATACTCTGTATTTCAGTCTGAAGTGCCATGTGAACAAGATTGTAGTAGTGCTTAAGCATAAACTTAAAACTCATGTGTTTGTGTTAAGGGGTTTTGGTTTATTTATGTGTTCTGTTTTTTAGAATCAGGTCAGTGATTTAAGTGTTACGTCAAGTTCTGGAATGCAACAAAATGCAAACCCTCCAAAGCCAGAAAGCACGGAGCCTTCAGAACAAAAAACTTCATTACAAGTGCAAGAGCAGGTATGTTTCATCCAAACCTAAATAAGATACTGGGGTTTTTTAAATAACTTTGTTTTGGTACCAGATTTATTTTTTTTTTCCTAAGAATACCTGCAGTGTTGTCTGCCGATTGTATTGCCACTGTGAATAAACCAAAGAGCATGAAGACTTCTAGGATCCTAAGTTCTGTGTTTTGCCTTAACCTTTAGAGATACGAGGCTGTGTTCACACTCCTGTGAATATCCAAGGCTAACTTGGATTCTGGAAGAAGCCAGTGGTAAAGTGCTGTTGACTTGCAGTGCCAGGAAGCAAGAAAAAAGTTATTTTTGCCACATGATTGGACTGAATATGGTATCAGTCAGCTGTATACTGTGTTGCAGCTTCTCACACATGAACTTCTGTTCTCCTGTTGAATACACTTACATATATATCTGTGCAGCCTTCAGTAGTTCCAGTCCCGCTAACTTAAATCAAGACTGCATTGCTAGACAAGAAATGGAGAGCTCTTCAGTCATGGCAGCATAACTGAAAATGCCTCTCCCACACGTCCACAGCTTGCACTGAAACTCAGTTTGTATGTTTGGTAATGGTATCAGTCAACTTGGCTGATTCCTTCATATGTGGACTGTGGGAAAAGTGTATGTGGTTTTCTGCTGGTTTGCTTCAGGGGGTTTTGTTTTGTTAGGGGTAAGGGAGTAGTGGTTTGGGATTTTTTTGCCTGTGCTGAGAACATTTTGGCAGTATATCCATTCCCTTGCAGGAAGGGAAACACTGTTAAAAAAACAAAACAAAACAGTGTTAAGGGTTGCTCAAATTGTGGTATGCTAGCATTGAGATTTTACCTGAAAGGTTAGGCAAGTGTTAGACTGGATCAGCATGTATCCAAATACCTACAAATTCTGCATCTTGGTGTTACTCCTATAATTTAATTATAAAGCACTCGAGAGAAAATAACCTCTGCTGCATGTAAATCTCTCTGAACATGGCACACACTTTGAAAGACCTAATCTGTCACTACAGAGGCTGGAATAGGTAGCAGTAGTTCAGTCTTTGGCCCCATTCATTTCTGCACAAGGCAGCTGTAGCTTCATACAAGACTTTTTAGAGATAAATTTAGAAAAGAAAAGAAAAAAAAATGCAATAACTAAATTCTCTCTGCAACACCCAAGGAATTTGGGTCTGCTCACAGTGCCACCCAGTGGGCATAGAAAGGTAACTACTGTTTCTCCTCCACAAATACCCCACTGAGGTAAGCTGCAAGGCCTGCCTCCTGGCCTTGCCGTAGCTTACTGTTGCTTCTGGTGCAATAAACCATCGTGTCTAAAAAATGAAATGCCCAATGAAAATGTCTGCAACCTTGCACTTGGTACTTGTAAACAAAATACTTCCTTTGTAGCAGTAGTAGTAGTCATAATTTCATGTGATGGTTTGGGCAGCAGGAATCTCTTTTAAGGAGTGGGGTAATAATAGCTAATGAATAAAAATGAGGGGTGGGGAGTCTTTAGGGATTATTAGCTATCACAGCCCTGCAACCCCCTCTGCAGCACCTCTACTTTTGGATCAGTACAAGTGACAGCCTAACTTTTGGCAGCCAGCTCTACTTGCAGCAAGCCTGGTCTCAACACCTGGCAGCAGCATTGCCTGAGGCTTTGTTTTAAAAGAAGATACTTTCTTCTTGGTCACTCCATGTGGACTGTACAGTTGAAGTGCCCCACCTGACAACTTGGAGTTGCAGAGAAGTCTAACACATTGTTCTTTAGTAGTAATTAAAAGGAAACAGTCAATTTATAGAACAGGTGACATGGCATACTTGTAATTCTGCTGAGCTATTTAAAAGCTGGAGAGATACTGAGAGGGGAAAAAAATGGGTAACATAAGTGTTAATAAGTGTGTAAAGCTAGTTAACTGGGTTCAAATATATCACAAATGTGCTTATTCTTAATGGTGTTTTTACTAACGTGGGCAACTGGAAGACTACTTGAAAATCATTCCATTTCAACTGTAAAAGTACGTTTGTCACCTAATCAGCAAATTGGTGATCAGCAGAACTGAACCAGAATGCTGAAATTCAACTTGCTAGTGCCAGCCGTGACATCTAATTCATGTTTCAATATATGTGAAATGATTTCTGCAGAAATCCTATGAGCAGCATTTCTGTTCTATCAAGTAAAGCAATCAGGTTGCTTTTTTGGAGTCCCTGCTAGTAAGGGTCTTCATAACACACTGAGTTGATCGCGTGATCAAAATATACTTCAGTGAGAGACAGGATAGGACAAAGATATGTTTTATATTTAAGGCTGGAAATTAACTTTATGTGTGAGACTGTTTCCACATAAGAGGCTAGTCTGACTTGGAATAGAGTGTTGCAGAGATACCTGTGTATTACTTGAAGATTGTAACGTATTACAATGTAATACAGGAAAGCTTGTCAGTTTATCATACTGAAGTGAAAAAAGCTGAGTTTGAAATGAGATGCAAGAGTAATTTTTCCCTTAATAGAATCTTTAGAGTTGAAGGACAGGTCTCCAGAACAGTAAGATCAGTGGAGAAAAGTAAAAACAACTTTCTGGGAAGAATTCTTCACATAATTAACAAAGTTTATAAACAATAGAACATCTCAGCTGCAAAAGGAAAGTGTGCCTGACTTTAACACCAATGGCAGTAGGAATTAGTAACCTGGACAGAACTCAGTGTGTTTTCAGGCTCAAGGACTTTGGGGCTTTTTTTTTTTTTTTAAGCTACTTGCATGCTGCTTGCATTACCATAACTTCACTACTGTTATCTGCACTAGTAAAATTAGAGCTAGCACAGCAATGTCACAGTACAGTAGTTGTCATTGTAAAATAGCATCTTTGTTTAGACACTCCATCCAAATACACTGGAATTGTGCTGCAGGCCATTCAGTCTTCTGAACAGAATGTTGTATTTTAGTGCAGCTGTTTTACGTAACTTCTGGTCCTGTGCAACCTTCTTTCATCTTATCTTTTTTTATTATTTTTTTTTAATGGAAAAGAGAAAGAAACAACAAACAGGAAAATTTTGAGATTAAGGGTGTTAATAGCTGTTTCTCTTCTCTTAAGCAAAACACATTTTTAAATATCTTGTGCAAAATATTAGGAAAACAGTATCCTTAAAATAATTTTTCCAACAACATCAGTGCTGTAGACTAGATGTGTGTTTTTGGGAGAGACTAAAAGACACAGTTTTCAAGGAGATACATATGCTCAAGTTTATACAGATGCGTCTATCTATTGCAACATCTTTTGCATTGTTAGTGAAAAGGGAGAGAAGAACTGTCTAGGCATGTATTGCTGGATCACTTGTGTGCCCTCAGGTTTCTCCGTTCCTTTCCCATTTTTTAAGCCATTTAATTATTTCCAATCTGTAGATTCTATGTGGATTTTGTTCAACATGTATGTTGTTCCCCACCAGCACCCTCCCAAAGTGCCTTATGTAGTTAGGGCTGATTGGCAAGGCAAATGCCATCTTAATGACAGAATCCATGTCCTTCACCCTTTTTAACTACTAGCACACAGCTTGTCCATAAAAGCCTGTAGAGGAGAAGCCTACATAGACAGAGCATTCCTTGTGCATTAAACTGATTTCAAAATTCCTGTAAATACAGCACACTTGGTGTCCAAACTACATTCTGAATGCATTTGGCCTAGTCGTCTTTCATTGTTTTCTTGAAATTGTAATAGATGGTATGAGATGCACAGTGACATCATTTCTAAACTGAAAATGAAAACTTCCTTTTCTTCTAGCCATTTCCATCAAGGCAGAAGCACCTGACTTTGGAGGAACTCTTTGGAACCTCTGTACCAAAGGAACAGCCCACAGCTCCGTATCCCAATCCCGAGAGACTGGAGAAGTTGCAGATGGACACCTCTGCCAGAGAGCAGCACAGTTTGCTTTTGCCTTTTTCCTTTGACCAGTCAACAGTAATGCAGCAATCCCTAGGGAAGTCTGAAAGTCCCAGCGTTAAAAGCAGTGCCAATCCTTTGACTCGTCAGGAATGTCTAACACCTATGCTAATACCTCCAGCATCAGTCTCCCAGCCTGATATAAAAAATGTTTCAAGCTATTCGGTTCGTTTAAGCCCTGTTCTTAATTCAGCCTCAGCAGTGGAAGCTGGCTCTGTTCAGATGCTTCCTGGCCTAAAACAAAACAACAGTATAATGCAAGTTATGCAGCAAGCTGCCAAGCAGATATCCCCACTAGTGAATCAGCCGCCATCTGAAGTGAACCACGCTCCACAAAACCTAATGGCTGGTCAAAGCCAGCTTATAGCACCCTTGACACCAACAAACACAGGAACTGTCTCAAATACATCCCATACAAGTGTTGATCTTCTTCAGAAACTCAGGTTGACCCCACAGCATGACCAAATGCAACAGCAGTCTCTCACTAAGACTTCCTTAACACCAAACATCTCTGCCTCGATTGGCCAACTTGCAACACCAGAAAGCTTCAAAGAATCTCACAGTAAGCCATCAGCCTTGAACAGCAAGATAATCTCTCCCCTTCAGGTATTCTGTGGGTTTTTATATCCATGAAGCTTTAGACTGTTTTTAAGACTACATGTATCTTGGTTTGGAAAATGTGCTGCTTTGTATTAGCCTTTTTAAAATAATTAAGGACTTTGCTGTGTGATATTGATTGAATTGGTAACTTAGACATCCAATTCCATTAGTTTTATATCATTAGCATCTGCTATCAGTGGCAGACCTGTCTGTAGAGGAGGAGGTTTTTCAAGCTGTTGCTGTTAGGGGATGATTAAGTCATCAAGAATTCATCTGTACTTGTGTATCAGAAAGATACTGTTAAGAACTGATGATCTGAGATGGGACGGAAGGTTACAGACTGATCAGTGTTACGAGAGTTGATGCAGTGGAAGTCTAGTCTGAACCTTCTTTGAAGGTACAAAATTGACAGTTTTTCATTTCTGGTTATTTTGCTTCAGACGTTTTATACTCCTTCAATTTTGACCCCCATTTGCTGGGGATATCTCTGAGCTATGTTAGGATATTGTTCATTATCCAGTAAAATGGATCATAAACTGATTTATCTCATTGACCACCTTGGTTTGTTTTATCCCAGTATCTCTTACCCTTAAACTTTATTTTTTGGAGGAGAATCTACTGTCTTTTCCTTAATATAAGCCAAAGCAGTAAATTTGTTTGGAGAGACTGGGTGAAAATGTCACTGCTAGTTTAAAGTTAATGCATGTGGCTTTTTGTTATAAAGCAATTTCTACCAGTTAGTGTTGCTCTACTGTATAATTGGCTACCTCAGTAGTAAAGACACTGAGTTTGAGTTACTGGATTCCGTTTGTTGCCAAAGGGAGTAACTTTCTATAGTTCTCACCTCTGAGGTTATCCAGTCACTTCTCTTAATTTCGTTATGTTATTGTATTGTATTATATTATATTGTATTATTAGTTTAGTTACATTTATGCAGACTAAGCCAAGGCTGTATCTTAGGTACTGTGATAATGCAAGAACAGAGAACACCAAACAACCCTTCTTACATATACATCTGCATTAATTTTCTAATGTCACTGGGTTTTAGCAAGATCTTTGGTAGCCCTGTATGGGTCAGCTACTACTCTTTGCCATGAATAAGGCAATGATTTACTTACAGGAGAGCTAATCAAAAACAACTCTTCAGCCTGTAATTTGTCCTAACCATTATTTTTAAATACCCTATATTTTTTTAAGTGGTGCTTTTCTGTCCTCAGAGTTATCCTTGTCTTAATGTGCAAGAAATGGGTGTGTACTTACTGTGCTGTCTTTCCAATTACCTTATTTCTCATTTGCTGTTCTTGAACATTTTCAAGGAGGCTGTCTGCTATATGCTAGGATTATTTTAATATCAGTCAGCTTTTGGAGGTATTTAGACTGACGCATTTGTGAAGGTAGGAGGAGGTCCAAGTACAGCACTGAGCAGCTTTAGCAATCTGGTATTGAAAAAGTGTACATTGTGAGCAGTACTTTTCTATTGTGTGCTACTAAACCTTGGTACAGATTTGACTGAGGATTGTGACATCTGAGTATATAGAAAAGCTGGATGGGTTTATCCTTGACTGCTTTTATTTAACGTCTGCTCAATAGCCTTGGGAATTAGCTCTTCATATGCCAGTTTTGCACTCAGCATGCCCACTGTGTTTACATATTTCCTTTAGACAGAATTCTCTGTAGTCCAAATATACTCTCAAACTAGCAAAAGACTTCCTGACTCTTGCATAATTGGACTTAAAAAAATTGATCTTGTGCTTGTTACCATTTCAAAAAGCTATTTTTATTTTCATCATTAAGGGCTATCAATTCCCTGAGTGTTTTTTATTGCAGTTAAGTACTGTCTGTTGCAAAGGGCTGCTTCTTGCTCTGTGTTGCCAAGAGGTACTCCAAATGGCTGCAACAAGCCCTTCTTGTTCTGTGTTGCCAAGAGGTGCTCCAAATAGCTGTCACAAAGAATGCCATAGAATTTACTAAAGTACCTTCTCTACATGGCTTGTTTTCTAGTATTTTATAGAACTTGAATTTTATTATATTATAGTCTTGAAAGCTCACTTAAAGAAGTATCTGAGGGCTGATTGTAATGGTATAAAATACTTGTGAAGTTCTAGCAGGATATGCTGTATTCAGCTTTTTTGGTTTTGTTTGTGGGGGCTTTTTTGGTTGGCTGGTTAGGGGTGTTTTTGTTGGCATGGGTTTTGTTTGTTGTGAGTGTTTTGGTTGGGGTTTTGGGTTTGGTTGGTTGGGTTGGTTTTTTGTTTGGTTTGGGGGTTTTGTTTTCTGGAGGTGATTAGATGAAACTCCTAGGAAAAAAAGTCTGAATTTAGCCTTCCTGGCAGCTTAACCAAACTGATTACAAGCTACTGAACTCTTCACCTTGTAGCATTTGGGTTGTTTCCAGTTTCAGTGTTTTCATGTATAGATTTTTATTTTTTTAGTTGTAGTGATCTTTCTTCAGAAGTGGGTTGTTACAGGTTTGCTGTAATGTTGAAAGCATAACACGGAAATCCAAATCTTTCCTCTTTTTCTACTTTCCCATTGATTATATCAGTTTTACAAAACTAATTGACTTGCATCTAAAATCTGTTGACATTTGCATTTTTAGGCTTTCATAGAAACAGAGAATGGAGCTGTGGATGCTAACTTGTGAATTACACTTTTCTTTTTAACTTAGACTGTACAACAAAACAAGGACTCAGAAGTATTTTCACAGCCGAAGACTCTGTCTAAAGCAAGTCAAGTAAGTGAACCTCTGCTAGTTGATGGTGGTTGTTTTAAAAGAAGGGGAGGGTATAAAACTGCTAAGCCGTTCGTATCTCAAATAGACATGGCCCAATGACCACATTTTAAGTGCTGTTATGAAGCAGAAGAAAGCTGTACTGAGCAAGAGGGAGTTTCTGTGACTGCTATGAGGGAGTAATGTCTCTCTTTTTTTTTTTTTTTTTTTTTCTTTTTATTTGTGGAACAGTGCCTCTTATTGTTGATGCTAATGCAGAAATGAGAACACATTTTTGGATCTGCAATCTTGCATTGAATTTGCAGCATTTGAACTGCTTACAGGCAGTACTAACGCTGCAGGAGAGTCTATTGGCCAGCCTTAAGCACTGCACAGGCATAAAGTGCAACCCTTGCCTTACTGTCTCTTCCCATTTTTCTGAGATACCTTGTGTTTTATGGAAAAGATACCAAGTGAAACACAAGAGGAAGAAAGCTGTAATAAGCATTTGTTACTGCAAAACTTACTGATAGCAAGTTTTAGTGATCTAAATGCAGATTTAACATTATTGGAAGTGCCTCTGAGTAACTGTTCAGATGAATGTCAATACAAAATTTCAGGTCGCAGTTAAAAAAAACACCTGGTAATATTCTAGTCTTCAAGAATTGCTTTTAATTACCTTTTCAGGGTAACACCTGTGACTTAATTCTATTTTTCCTTTACCTACTCTCTCTTTTTTTCAAATCTGTTGAATTGCCTCATTCTTGTCCAACCTGCACAACAAAAACCAGTTCTTAGTAGCATGCCCAGATCTGATTGTGAGAGCAGTAAAATTGGTCCTGCTGTTTTAGCTGCTGGCCTGCTATAAGACAGGTTCTACAGTCTGTTATTGACATAGTTAATAAATAATTACCTAAATAAAAGCATTTAACATGGCTATTTTTTTAATGTTAAGAAACCTGTGCTTGCTATGTGGTAAACTGCATTTATTGGTTTAAACATGTTCGTCTTCAGCTGAAGTCTCACACTTGAAGTCTCACACTTCAAGTCTTTGCAGTTTTGACTATGACAAAATCAGTCTGCTAGTGCTGCCGTTGTTGATATTAGATACACATTAGCTTGAGATGGCTTTGCAGTGTTTTTTCTTCTGAGTATTTTGATTATCCAAGGGAAATTCTTTCTGCTGATGTATCAAATGCCTTTACATATCACATTTAGTCTAGCTTTCTTTGAGTGAGATGGGCTTGTTTCTTTTCTTTCTTCTTTCACCATTTAGTCTTTCTGAAAGGCCAAGCAAGATGTGGGTTATCATAATGAGTAATAATTGCAGTTATTGGGAGATGTCAGGATTTCTCAAAGCTGATGTCTAGTCACATCCACTTTATGCAAATATATTCCTATACATTTGCAGTTTGTTTAAAAGGAAAAGTGGCAAAAAGCCAACATGTGAATTTCTGTAACAAAATGGACATATTCCTAGGAAAGAATGAGGTGGGGAGATGGTTCTCAAAATATTCCTGTCCCTTCTCCTCACAAAGAAAAATGTGCTTAAAATTTCAGTGTACTCTAATGCTTTTCTTACAGTTTGTCAGTCATTTTAAATATTTATTGGAGACCATAGAAGCAGGGGAACAGGAAGTAGGATCAGCCTTTCTATAAACTCCTAAGGAAAATAATAATTTGCAAAACAATTGCAGGCTCCTTTGATTACCTGGGTGAAAAGCTCATCTTTGATTCTATTTGTTACGTTCCAAAGATTCTGGAAGGTAGCAACCACATGAAGAAAGTGTCTGCACACAAGAAAACTGAAGACTCTTCCCTTCTTCAGCTTTTAAAATAAGAATTGCTATTGATACTAATCTTCATAGGTAGAAATTTCTTCATTAAGAATGGCTATTCTTTGACACCTAATTGAAAAATAATAGCTACAATTTTCTTTTTTATGCTCCTCTCTCCAGCCATTATGACAGCATTCATCTTTACTGGACATGATGCTTACTGATCTTTCTAATTTTGATTTGCAGGTTGCACCTCCACAGTTCGTTACAGCGACAACTACAGCAACATCTTCGGTCCTCTTGTCTCCTAGTGTTTTTCAGCAATCAGCTACAAAAGCCACTGAAGTGGAGAATAAAGCCAGTTCTTCTTCACCTTTAACACTTGGATCAACAGAAGTTCAGACTATACCTCCTACTGTTCTCAGTAGGTCTCAGCTTCAGGAAGCACTGATACATCTAATAAAGGTACTGTCTTTACAAAGTTTACTTCCTGAGGGATGGGTTCCAAGAAGTTGGAAGGGGTAGGTGACTCTGCATATAGCATGGCACAGCTTGCTCCTTTTGGTTGTGAGATGGAGAACTTTGAAAGAGCTGTGCATTGGATTTGTTCTTTCACATCCATGTGAATTTGTGGAAAAGTGAGGAAAATGTTACAGTAGTAGAAACCCTGTTATGGGGATGGGGGGTTGGTTTTTGTCAAATTAAGTGTTCCTGCTTTTCTAAGGAAGGTTTTCCTATTCACAGTTCTCTAGAACTGCTCCTAATCTTTAACTGAAGTATGTATCTTTGAAATGGAAATTGCAAAGTTCTGCTATTTCAAGGAACTAAAAATTGCAGTTGAATTGACTGTGATGTAGGGAGCAGCCATGCACTGTCATCAGTTTGACTTCTAATGTCATGGTGAAGTTGCCATGAATGACAAGCTCTTTTCTTTAACTCAGGTTTCTCTTGCCCCCTCCACGCTGATGATAGCAGAACTAACACTTGAAATGCAAGTCTGAAAACAACAAACAATATCTTCCCAGCAATAAAGTTGTTAGGAACAAAAAGGGCCATTACCACATCCCATTATTAACTAGGTTGCCTGATTTATGTTGTTCCCTTTTGAATAACTTTTTTTGTGTATTGTTGTATATGGTATTTCCCTATGAAGACTGAAACTAGATTACTTTTCTTGCAACTAGCAGTAGTCTTAGTCTCATTAGAGACATAGAACACTGATTTTTCACCCAGCAATCTGAAGAACATCATTGTGGTGACTTGAAATGTGACTGATTAAAATATGTCTGCAGTTTTCTCTTTAGATAGATGGATAGCTGGGGGTGCTGGTTGATGGGAAGCTGAACATGAGCCAGCAGTGTGCCCAGGCAGCCAAGAGGGCCAACCGCATCCTGGCCTGCATTAGGAATAGTGTGGCCAGCAGGAGCAGGGAGGTCATTGTGCCCCTGTACTCTGCTTTGGTTAGGCCGCACCTTGAGTACTGTGTCCAGTTCTGGGCCCCTCAGTTTAAGAAGGACATTGAGACACTTGAACGTGTCCAGAGAAGGGCAACAAGGCTGGTGAGAGGCCTTGAGCACAAGACCTATGAGGAGAGGCTGAGGGAGCTGGGGCTGTTTAGCCTGGAGAAGAGGAGGCTCAGGGGCGACCTCATTGCTCTCTACAACTATCTGAAGGGTGGTTGTAGCCAGGAAGGGGTTGGCCTCTTCTCCCTAGCAACCAGCACCAGAACAAGGGGACACAGTCTCAAGCTGCACCAGGGGAAGTTTAGGCTCGAGGTGAGGAGAAAGTTCTTCACCGAGAGAGTGATTCGTCATTGGAATGGGCTGCCCGGGGAGGTGGTTGAGTCTCCATCCCTGGAGGCGTTCAGGAGGGGACTGGATGTGGCGCTTGGTGCCATGGTCTAGTTGTGAGGTTGTGGTTACAGGTTGGACTCGATGATCTTCAAGATCTCTTCCAACCTTGGTAATTCTATTCTATTCTATAGCTGAGTAAGACCAAAACAGGCGTAGCTGCAGCATGGAAGTATTTGCACAGCATACCAAGCAGGATACCAAATTTGCTTTGCAGATCTTGTGAAAAGAATATTACATCTTCAAACTAGCTGATAAGATACCAGTTTTGTAAGGAATTGGACTCAAGAAATATGTCTAACTATTGTCTATAACTTAAAAGAATTCACTTCTCAGTTATGCTTTGACATGAGTATTCTTCTGTAACACACTGCTGTCTCTTTCAAGCTGCTTTGACACAAGAAAAATCACTTCTTGCACTCATGCAGACTTGATTTGGGAGCCTGTACACAGAATGGAATTCTCTGTCTAAGACTAAATTTTGGCCCCTGAGGGAAGTGGAAGTATGTGGCCATGGTTGACTAAATGACCTCTGTTTTGTTTCCGTGAGCATCCGGCATTCTTGGTGATCTCTTTAGCTGCCTTAGTAGCTTCATGATTCAATCTGTATGTTGCCCAAGAAGCATTGCCTTCTGTGCGACTATGCTGCTATTTCACTTAACTCCTAGATAATAGCACTGTAAGGAATCCTTGTGCACAACTTAAATGACAGTATACTCTTTTTTGCATCGTTTTACTGATGTTTTTAATGTGTTGGTTTTTTTTCCTGCAGAATGATTCCCGTTTTCTCAGCACTATTCATGAAGTCTACTTGCAAGTCCTAACCAAGAATACGGATAACGTTAAACTATAATCGAAGCTAAACCTACTTAAAATGTCTCCATTTTAGAAACAATTGCGCCTCGTCTACAAAACTAATATTTTTGTAAAAGAATGTTTAGTTTTCAACGTCTTGAATTTCAACCTGTTAGGAAAGACTATTCCTTAAATACTTATGAAAGTAATGTTCTCAGACGTGATCTAGGTTTTCACTGTGATCATCACCAGCAAACCTTTTGTTTTTACTGGGAGGGAACTTAAGTTGCATTTGAGCTCTCTCATTAGCATTAAGTGAATGTGCAAATGTTTGCTCTGGCTTTCATTCCAAGCTGTATTTACTGTTCAAGGATTTACAGACTCAATATTATTTAAACCAGCAAATACATAGTACAGTACACTACACCATGCCAGAACAAAATTCAGTTGTGGGAACCTAGTTCCAGTTTGAAAAACGGAGGGAAAAGGAGATCACAGTATCTTGTACTTAAGGTGACAGGTGCGGGAAGGACCAGATCTGGAACCCAGACCTTTGGAGCTAAATCTATAATAAAAGGTTTAAAAGTGTGATTTATTCCATACATTGACAGTCTCTAGCTAATGCATGTGAATTCATCTTTTAAATATTCTATTAATCTTACTTGCTTCTGTGTCACCACCATTAAAAAGGTATTCAAGTAAGTAATGCCATTTTCTCTAAAGAGGCAACATTTGAAATATGCAAGATCCTCAGTGATTGTATCTTTTCTTTTTCCTTTGTTTTTCTTTTTAAAGCAACAGAGTTGCATGTGAAGTTCTCTTGTTTAAAATTTATAGTTAGGAGACCACCACTGCAAGACGATCCTCTTCCTGTTCAGCAGTGTTTTGATATAGTTTGAACACTTTGTTACCCTTGTAGCTTACTGATGGACCATGTCATAGTTGGCGTTCATTCCTCAGTTGCCTTGGAACTGCAGTGTTGGAAACTATGCAGATGGGGAACAAATGTGTGCTTTTCTTCTGGTGCCCTCTTCATAGTTTGAAGTTTAGTTAAAATGTTCTCACTTCTTAAATGTGATTTAGTAATTCACTATTAACTAATGTGAATTTAACTGGATACTTTCCCATTTGAAATCAGAAAATTTCTAATTATAGTTTCTTATGCTGCTGTGTTGGTTTACCCATGGCTTGTATTTATTTCTTAAAGGCATGCAAAGGTAATTAATAAGACTTCAGGTCCCAACTTTCTCCAGCAATAGTAGTTTTAAAGGATGCTTTTCCAGTAGAAAAGTTTTTGTTCGCTGAGTAAAAAGATAATCTGTAGTGAGTTATAATGCACTGCTTCCTTCTTTTCCCTCAAGCACTATTGAAATATGAAGAAAAAAATTTGTTTGGCTCCTTACAACATATATGTATGTGTATATATATATTCTAAGGATTAGTTGATGTTGAGGTAGTCAAGTTGCATAGTCATTTCATTGGAAACTAGTAACTGAGCTTTAACTGTGACTTGTTCACAAACTGGTATGTTTTAATTACAACAGATATTTACATTTTTATGTATTTGATCTATTTTAGGGTTTTTTTTCATAGCTTTTTTAGTGGAAAATATATTTTGTTTAGCACTACCTGCCTTCTGAAAAGCTCTTCTCAGCCCTTGAATCCAGATTTCCCAGTTAAAATATATAGTATTTTGTTAGAAAAATGTGCATGATTCAGGGAAAGATGCTAACGTTGTGCACATTCATCAAGAAATACATTGGCTTTAATGGTAGCATTTGAATTCAGCAATATAAACTCAGCCTTGTTCAGGAAGATAGGAGCTTCCTACATAAATTCTAGAGCTATAATTCTGTGTATGCACGTAAACAATGAGACTCAAATTAGATCCAAGGTCTAAACTGATCTGTTTTGTTGGATTTTAGTAAAAGGTGTGCAAAAAGGGACAAACCAATGAGCAGTTTCTCTGAACAAAAATGGATAACCAGAACCAAATAGAGTTGCTTTTTATCTGGATTTAGCAAAAATGAAGTCTATAATTTCTTACTTCTTATGGACAGCTTCCAGTTTCTTCAAAGGAAGATTTGATAAAAGTTTCCAAAAACAGAAGTATAGGAAGTTGATATTGCAGATTGGTACTGTTTGCTAAATACAGTCATATCCAAAGATCTATAGAAACCATAGGAAGGAGTTGTGTTTTGAATTCTTTAGTCATATACAGCTGACAAAATACTGTTTAGAGTAGCAATGCTTTTCTTAGAGCTTGACTCTACTTTGAATATCCTTAACACGTTTCCAGCTGCCCAGTAACTGCCACAAGTAGTTGGCAGACCCTATTCTTTTTGTAGTGTACTAGTGGCAATACATAATTGGTTTCCTTTTCCTTCCAACTTTCAAAATGAATGGGAAGAGAAACAAAGTTGAAGTCAGAGTTACTAGGCAGGCATTTCTACCACAAGCAAACCTGTTCATCTTAGAACAAATGTGCAGGTGTTCAGCCTCTCTATGTGTAGCCAACAGACACTGGAACCAACCTAGATGTCATCCAGCACACCACAGAAATCTATGACAAGTGCCAGGATAGCGAGTTTAACAGATAAACCTCTTCAATGAAAAGTTGCATTGTAAAACACAAGCTCAATGACAGCGTAAAATTTGAATTATTTTTGCTAAATGTGGCCTGTGTTATTTAGCAACTTTTTTCCTAATTATTTCAACTTTCTGTATACATTTTAAATTACCAGCTTGTTGAAGTGCTTGATTCGTGTTATCCGCATGTAGGGATAACTAGTGTGTAGCAAGTTACTGTGGGTCATCAGAGCAAATTAACTGTGACCTTTTTCAAGTGATTTAAATAAAAAATACTGGCTTAATGAGATTTTACCTGTTAGCTATGAGAATTGAAAGAGTATCAGTTCAGACTATGCTCTCCAAATTAATTGTATTATTGGAGTATGTGTTTCGTGGCTAGCATTGATTCGCATTAGGAAAAAAACCAAACAAAGAAACAAAAGAACAAACCAAACTCAAAGCTAATCAAAGACGGTTTAAACCTACAGCTGCTTGTTCAGGAAAATCAAAATTCTCCGTTTTGTAGTTACACTTTATCTGCTGTTATTAAATAATACAAGGTTTATATGAAAGGTGCCTAACAGCTATTAACTTAGAAGCAGTATATCTTTCCAAATTAAACCAGACTTCAGAATGATTGAATAAAGTTAAACTTGAGTGATTCATCTTAATTTCATATAAAATGTTTAGTTCTGTGTATAAATACTCAATATATTTAAACCCTTGCCAGATGTATCTCATTTTTGCTTGCATTTCTAATTGCTTCATTTCGGTATATTTCTGACACCACATGTAGACGCTGATACAATTTCTGAAATAGTACTGAAAACAAATTTTAATTTGGGACTTCTTGTTTCTAAACAAATTGGCCACATTTTGCCAGGTATTTGGGTTGCTTTGTACAGCATATCTTAACAGGAGGAATGTGTGCAATATGTATCACCTCAGTTTTGTCTGGCAACGTTACAAAAATGTTAAGATGCAATATCTTCCTTTCATGTCAAGTAGGAAAAGTTGCGGTATCTCTAATTTGGCAGTGTATTTATTCCTATCTATTCAGTGTATGGGCATATGGTTAGTTAAGGTGGTTTTTTTAATGTACATTATGTGCTTTTAGTAATTTTTAAGTTGTATCACTTCTGTAGATGCACCAGTTGTATCCCTTTTTGCATGTTCTTTCAAAATGAAGGCCATGGAGAAAGGGAGCTTCAGGAAAGATTTCTGGAAACCGGAATGAGAATAATTTTAAGTCGGCAAATGTAGATACTGCATCATTAACGTTTTTGTTATGGTATGGATTTTATAGCACCTATGTTTGTTTGCAGTTATTAAGTTATTGCATAAATGTTTAAGAATGAGCATTTTTTCATCCAAAATTTTGTATGTTTGCAAATATATTTTTGTAATAAAACTTCAAAACATGTTTCAGCACCTCCTAAAATCTTCCATTGTTTCCTTTTGTTTCCGAAGCTCGAGTAGTAGTTGCAAGAGTGTAAGTTCAGATTTTATTTACTGTTATTTTCAAGAGGAAAAGATTTGCCACTTTTTTCCTCCATACTGGGAGGCAAATCTCCTTACTTCATGCTGGTGGCTAAAACAAATTGTATTTGTTCACTAAAAAGAAGTGCCGCATGCCTGCTTGAAGGACAATTGTAACAGCTTCTGGCTCTGCTCTATATTGCTGTAAGTAGTCTGGCATTTTTAATTTCATAAACAGACCAATTTCCTTTCACATTAAGAAATGCTGCTGCAAGTTCTTTTTGAAGAGCACTTGCAATAAAAGGAGAGGGAAAGGACCAGTGAATAGAAGATTCCTGACAAGTGACCAAAGGAAAGAATAGCAAAAGAGTATGTGAAACGGAATATTGCAGAGAGACAAGTATGACATGTGAAGGTATTTCCTGAAGCACAGATGGATTTAAGTTAGTTTTGTTTCTATACTGCTTTACAGTATCACAGTATAACCAAGGTTGGAAGAGACCCCAAGGATCATCAAGTCCAACCCGTCCCAACAGACCTCACAACTAGACCATGGCACCAAGTGCCATGTCCAGTCTCCTCTTGAACACCTCCAGGGACGGCGACTCCACCACCTCCCGGGGCAGCCCATTCCAATGACGAATGACTCGCTCAGTGAAGAACTTCCTCCTCACCTCGAGTCTAAACCTCCCCTGGCACAGCTTGAGACTGTGTCCCCTTGTTCTGGTGCTGGTTGCCTGGGAGAAGAGACCAACCCCCTCCTGTCCACAACCACCCTTCAGGTAGTTGTAGAGGGCAATGAGGTCACCCCTGGTCCTTCTCTTCTCCAGGCTAAACAACCCCAGCTCCCTCAGCCTCTCCTCATAGGGCTTGTGCTCAAGGCCTCTCACCAGCCTTGTTGCCCTCCTCTGGACACGTTCAAGTGTCTCGATGTCCTTCTTAAACTGAGGGGCCCAGAACTGGACACAGTACTCAAGGTGTGGCCTAACCAATGCAGAGTACAGGGGCACAATGACCTCCCTGCTCCTGCTGGCCACACTATTCTTAATACAGGCCAGGATGCCATTGGCCCTCTTGGCCACCTGGGCACACTGCTGGCTCATGTTTAGGCGGGTGTTGATCAGCACCCCCAGGTCCCTCTCTGTTTGGCAGCTCTCCAGCCACTCTGACCCCAGCCTGTAGCTCTGCATGGGGTTGCTGTGGCCAAAGTGCAGCACCCGGCACTTGGACTTGTTGAATGTCATCCCATTGGACTCCGCCCATCTGTCCAGTCGGTCGAGGTCCCTCTGCAGAGCCTTTCTACCCTCTAACTGACTAACATCTATTCCCAACTTGGTGTCATCTGCAAACTTGCTGATGACTGACTCAATTCCCTCATCCATATCATCAATGAAGATGTTTAATTCATCTTCAGGTATTCCCAGAGTTCAAATGAGGCTTGCCTGTAAGAATCCAGAGTACTTTAGGGTGTGTTCAAAACCAGACTTGTTAGGTGTGACTTCCCTGCTCTAATTCCAGAGGTAACAATACATAATTTGCCAGATCTGGTATGGGGATTTTTAACTTCCAGTTTTACAGCAACATAATGGAGTTGACTGATTCATGGCAACACCTTATTTTTTAGTCTTTGCTTGATGGCTTTATGTTACAGCCTAAAATCTGCTACATAGAACTAGGCTCCTAATAGCTAGTTGTCCTTTATCTTTCATTTCAAATAGACATTTAAAATTTTCTACCATAATCCATTCCTTAAAACTCAAGAAGTTCTGTTCTGCAAAATCGGTCTTGGGGAAATAAAACCACATAAGAATAAGCTCTCTTTATATGCTTGCTGAAATGAAAGCACTTGCCTTTAGGCCTTACTTGAAAACATAGAGGTATGTGATGTGAATGCATAAGTTGTATTCCTTTTGTCCTCATAAATAAGTCAAGAACCTTTAAGAGTATTTACAGACCAACAAGCTCCCAGCCTGTCTCAGGTATGCAAAATGGTCGTAATTTAAAGACCATATGGCTTTGCACATCCTGCTTTACTTTTGTGGTTCATTAGAGGGATGGGAAAGGCTTGACAGGTTATCCGTCAGACTTGTTCCTGTAGACTTGAGGTTTATGGATAATGTTAAGTGTCTTCTTTTTAAGCATCAAATAAATTAGCTTCTGTTCTCTGAGGATGCAGTTCCCTCATGTAACAAAACTTACCACAAGAACTGAGATCTAAGGGTGGAAATGAAGCCTACGGGTTATGGTTTATGTACAGAATCTGTTGAGGTTTACAGCACACCCTGCTCCTGGTGTTATCTTCAAGTTGGAAGAGGCAGAGCATTCATTTTAAGGAGAGATCTTCTTAGGGAAATCGTGCCACAACGGAAGCCTGTACGGAAAGCCCAAGTTAGAAAGCCTCCTGGTTGCAAGCACATGCAGTATTTCTAATAAGGGGTTGAAAATAAGCATAAATCAATATTCTGCAGATATGAGGATAGCTGTCTGAAGGAAACTTAGACAAACACTATGTATGAAAGTAATGTGGATTGCATTCTATGTAGTTACTGAGCCTGGACCTGTGATGTATCTCTATCTGTAGCTCCATTTTAGATTAAAAAAAGACAGCCAGATCTTACTATTACACCTATACCTGTTTCCCACGCAGTACTTGTCATTGTTTCTTGCAAATCCTGGTATGTGGCACAGAAATTGAAGAATTTTTTTCGAACTTAACATTATTTAGCTGCTAATTAATTTAATTACTGAAGACCAGCTGAACAATCTGTTCCAGTATAACTGAAGCTGCTGTATTTTTGCAGATGTGGAAGGATGTGCTGGTGACGCATAATGGTCTGCATAATTAGAGAATGCTTTGGCATAAATCCATTCTTGAACAGTTCCCTTGAAGGACTTCTAATGCAGCTGCCCTTTCAAAGGGCAAGAAAGTCAAAGCTTGTGTTGTAGAGGAAGAGCTGAAGAAAATGTCTCTGTTTCTTTATTTTCATGTACATTGCAACACATACAAGTCCTGCTTTTATTGAGGCATTACAGCTGTATCTCCTACCTTTCTAAATTTACAGAACCTGTGAAAGCATTGCTTTTGGAGAGATTCCTCTCTTTATTCTTTCATTTTATCAAATTATTTCAGTAGAGGTACTCAAGAGTCTAAACTGACTAATAAATTCCCACCTTGTTTGAAAAATAAATGTTATTAAAGCTGGATTATTAAGAAGCAAACAGAGAAGGCAAATGTGATGAAGTGACTGTGGAACATTTATGTGTTTTTTAGGTTTTTCAAACACAGAGAGGCAAATGTCTCATAATCCTACTACATCAGTATTTTGTATTTGTTAACACATGATACAAGGAAATCATAAAAAATGAAAATGCAGTTTGTTAATTTACCATAATTTTAATATTGACAATTGTGTAACTCAAATACCTTCAACTTTTGGTGTTTTAGCATTACAGATTTCAATTTAAATACTGTATTCTATTCTATTAAATTCAAAAATGCTTCCCTAGACCTCATCAAACAGCAGAGCAATTACCAAAACCAGTCACAGTGAATTCCCTTTAACTGTGTGTGACAGGCAATGATTTATCTCTGATTGGCTGCATGTTACACAGAGGTTAAAAAGCCTTAGTATAAAACTTACCTTAAGTCATTTGGCCTATTAGGTTTAATCTGAACATTTTTCATGTACCATAGAATTATCATATTTTGGAAACTTTGCAAAATGTAGTTTGTTTTCCAGTCCTTTTTTACTAAATGACACTTTATTTAGAGGCAATATAAAATTTTCTATGAATTTTAAGTTTTTATCCAACATTTGTCTGCCTGTAGCTCAAAAATGGTCCATTCTGTTACAAAGCTTTCCATAAACATTTTTTTTCCTTTGGCAAATGACATTGACAGTTGCATCTGAAAAGAAGGTTAGAGCTGAGTTAATATATTCTGCATGTATGTATCTTGTAACCTGTTCTATAGACTTCAAAGGTGATTTTGGTTTCCCTGTCTGTGTATTTCCAGGTTGGGCACGGCATGAGAACCTTGCATTTTCCAGATGCCGGTTATAGCTGTTTATAGCCTGTGCAGCAGAGACAACTGCTGTTCTGTGGAAACTAAAGGATGGTTAAAGTGTTTTTCATGCTCCAGTGAGAACTGCAAAGCTGATCATTATTTCACAGCCTGTTGAATATTCTTTTCACAGGCTGTTTACTTGAGTTTGCACTTGTGCTTAACTAAAACCACTTGCCAGCTATGCCAAAAGAACAGACTTTGAGTAAGATGTGACAATGCGGACTCATCTCTGGAAAAGTTGCAGCACCAGGTTTGTTCTGAGAATGTGCTGCATTCCTATACACCAGGCTACAATGACTGGAATTCCACTGCATAACTTGTCTTTTTCAAGATACTCCGCAAATTAAATGAAACCTGTACACTACACTAGTTCAGGACTAGCAAAGTTGTAATCCATGCCAACAGTGACTGGCAGATCAGCTGGAATCCTTACAGTGCTCAACTGCAATTGCACAGCCCACTGGTCTCCTCTCATGCCTCCCCTCATTTTCTTTATTCACTGTTGTTTGGATCTTGTAGGTGATAAGGTACCTAACCACCCAGTGTTCTTACTAGACTGTGATTTTTGGAATTTCTTTTGAAATTAGTTTTTAAGACAAAATTGGGCATGTAGACCCGTGGTAGATAAATGGCCTGGATTTCAGCAGCACTCAGTGCATGCAGCTCCTGCTCTGGTAAACAGGGTTGCATGTACTTAATGTCAGCAGTGCATTTTTGCAGTATCTCAGCAAATGACAGCCATAGCTCAGCTTCTACACCACTGCAGCACATAATGCCCTCACTGTGAAATGTGTGGAGGGGGATGGAAAAATCCAGTTGTCTTGCATATGTGTTTAAGAAGCTGTCTAGTCTGGAAGTTAATAACATCTTGTTAGCTTCAGTATTATGTATATACTGAGGCAAGATTCATTGTCCATAACATTTGCATCCTTGTTTTAATCATGTTGTACGTGGTTTCAGGGGCAAATACCAAGAATGTCGAAGAAACATTGACTTGTACACAGTGTATACCATGACTTTAGCTATTGCTTTACAGTCCATCACACTTGGTCAAAGTTGCAGAAATAACATGCCGCTTCAGTAGATCAAAGTGGAGGCACTGACACAAGGTGGAATTTCATCCTCTGTATGCCTGAGCTGCTGTTTGAAGAACACAATATCATAAATAAGCACTCAGTGGTGCAGCATGAGGATTCAGGGAAAGGAGGGTAACCCAAGTTATCCTGCCTACCCTCACTCAACAGACATGAAGTTATCCACATCACTGCGATGATGGTTGAGCCAGATGTCAACATGTCTCTGAAGGACAGTGTTTAAACAGCAGAAGTGATAGAAAAATTGCTATTCACTTTCCCAGCACAGCCAGTATTTTAACAGCTGCTTTTAATCAGTGAACATGGAGCAGCTAATCAATGCTGCTGTGCTAGTTGCATGGTTCTGTGGCTTTGCCTACATCAGCAGGTAGGAGATTCCAGGATAGCAGGTCTGTAGAATACAAGACATTGCTGAAGGTGCAACTACGCTATACGTGGGTTTGAACTGTGTTCCAGACTATCTCCTGTCTTTCCTGTTGGACTGAGCACTCGTTAATGGCTGGGGTGTACTGGCTGCTTTCTCAGACTGAATCTTCTGTTTCATCTTTATTTGAAAGGAATGCAGTTCATGAGCTCTGAGACTGCTCTGCAGGGCAAGCCTAATGACATTAAGCAGGGGTGAACATGACTTTGATTCAGGACACTAGTTCTGACTGAAACCACTTTTGACTTGCCTTCTGATCTTGTGGCTGCAGACAGAATCAAGTGAGAGTCAACTTGTGAGAAGTAGTTGAAAGCATCCCAGGAAGGACAAGGGGAAAAAGGGAAAGTTGTGTAACTTACTCAGAGAGGTTGATAATCTTCACTCTACAAGATTACACTGATTTCAGGTCTATTTGAGGCTATGACACAGCCAGATAGCAAGATATTTGCTGCTATATAGCATATATATATATATGGGTTACTTAAGGATCATTTATGGGGATCTTAATGGCTAAATTTACTGTTAGTTTTCCAACAGTTAAGGTATTTATAGTTGAAAATCTGAAGAACCCTGTATCAGTAGTTCTCCTGTAGATGTTACTTGTAACTCTTGAGATCTTTCATAGTCCCCTCCTGATCATATTCCTTTGGGCATAATAACTCCAGGTGAACAAAAGTAGTCCATGTATTGTTGAACCAAATTGGATTTCAACAGGAAGATTGTGGTGAAACTAGCAAGTGCCAGTTAGAGCAATTAAGCTTTGTATAGTGCTCTCTAAAATGAACTCTGCACTTTGCTGCCATCAAGTTCAGCTGTTTGGCTCCTTTTTTTTCTTCTTCTTCCTGGCATGTAGCCTATTTCCTGACTAACCTTTCTTCTGAAGTTTTGGGTTTGGGTTTTGGTTTTTTATTATTATTGTTGAAATGATTTTTTAAAAGACTGCTGAACAGTTTAAGAGGCTTGAGAATGGTGTCTGCTTTTATTTCTCCCAATAAATGTGTTCGTATATGAAAGAAAGTTTCAATCTTACCTTGCTAAGCTTCACGTGTTACTTTTTAGCTGCAATTTGCCAAGTGATCATGAATACTCTGTAAATACGGGTGTCTTCAGAGGCCTAAAGACAGAAGTGCAGAGGGTTTATGTCAACGGTACACATCACAGTGTCTTATGAAATTAGACCAGTAGATCGAACGGTTTACATTTAAAATCATATAACACATCTTCCAGCACAACATTTCATGAGCAAGATGTGAAGTATTTATTTTGTTGTTGTCTAAGTTTTTGTGTTTGGGTATTTTGTTTGCTTGTTTTCAGACTGACTTGTAGTGCTGCTCGAGCTTTCTAGAACAAATATGAAGTATTGAGTTTGCCTCACTGTCTGTAGCTATAGTATCATAGTGTTCAGAATTGCTAATCTTTTTCCTGACTATGGCTGGTGAAGTAGCTCTTTCATCCAAATAAAAGTCTATATTTGTCAAATTTCTACATGTATATTGTAGAAATGTGACCTTTTTATGGAAAGGAAATCACTTAAGATAATTCTGTTAGTATTTCTCCTGACGGTGTAGAGAAACAAGGTTACAGGTAAGAGGCACTGGATAACGTGAAATTCTTTTACAGACAAGTCCAGGCTTGAGGTGGAAATTGAAACAGATTTATCGAGCAAGGTTTGAATGGTGGAAAAACCTGAGTTCGAGCACTTCCCTCCAAGCCCGGCGGTGCTACCCCCAGTCGCAGGACCGCTCCCACTTACTGTGAACGGCTGTCGCTCGCCACCTCCTCACCGGCAGGGAGCGAAATGGCGCCAAGGGCGCCTGCGCGCAGCCACGAGCGGGCGCCCAGAGCCGCCTCGTGCCGCCGGCAGGGGAGCCGGCGGCTCGCGAGGCTCCGCCCCGCCGCTCCTGCGGGCGGTGTGCGCACGGCAGGCCCCGCGCGGCGGGAGGCGGGGCGGCTGCCTGCTGCCCTGCTGGCTCTTTCTCTCTCTCCGCCCCCGCGGCACCGCACGGCCCTGCTGAGGTGCGCTGCCCAGAGCCCTCGCGGAGTGCCACCGTCCCTGCCTAGCCCCAGCTGCCACCGCTGCCCGAGCCACTCTGCCGCCGCGGCCCTGCTGCTTCGCCCACATGGAGGATTACCACAAGCCCGACCAGCAGACCCTCCAGGCTCTGAAGGACACGGCCAACCGGCTCCGTATCAGCTCCATTAAGGCCACAACCGCAGCCGGCTCTGGGTGAGTAAGGCAGGCGGGGTGTGCTGCGGCCGCACGCCAGTTCGGCCGTGGGCTTGCGGTCAGGAGGCACCGACCGCTCCTGCAAGATGCGCTCCCGCATCCCAGGGGCGTGCCTCCGACCAGCGCTGGGAGCGGCTGCACTGGACTCAGTCTGCCCGTTACCAGCTGCCTGGTGGCACGCCGGTGTCTTCTGAGGCCAGAGCTGTTCCCTCGTTAGTATTTCTCCCCGCTGGTCAGAACGCCGACTGTGCGAGGATGCTGTCGGCCCATTCGTTACTGCCGCGAGAGCGCTACGGCGGCCCCGGGGCGGGACGGGAGATGCGCGGGAATTGGGACGAGATGTGCGGGACGTGCCCAAGTGCGGGCTGGGGTGGGGGTGGGATGATACCGCGGGGGTCACAGCCATGTCCCCAGAACGCCCATGTTCCGACACCCGCCAGTATGTAAGGGGCTTCGCGGGGATCGGCTGGACCACATCTGGAAATGGCGGCCGCGGGCGAGGTGTGAGGCTCCCTCGGGCAAAGGCCGCCCGGCTCGGCCCAGCCCGGCCGTGGGGCAGCAGCTGCCCTGCCGCAGGTCCGCGTCGGTCGCCAGAGCCGGCGGCTGTTGCGACAGTCGAGAGAGGCTGGGAATGCTAAGTTGATGCAGGACTGAAAACCAAAGAATTTGTGCCTGAGGCACAAGCGGTTTCTTTTTCATTTCGTGCCCGTCAGTTGGAACTAATTCTGCACAGAATTTCAAGTGATCCCAAGTGGGATTATCTGTGAAATGCCCGCGGTCTCAAATGGGCAGTTTATTCAGGCCTCTGGACAGGATTTAGTGTAGGCTCTGATGTGTGCAGATTCCAGCGTTATCCTTCCTTTGATCGTGCTTTACCTATGGGGGAAAAAAAAAAAAAAATCTCTGCAAACAATCCTCTTTTACTCATGTAAAATTAAAGCCATTTTCTTCTGCCTGAATAATACAGTTGAGTGTTTCCATATAGAGTGCTGGTCTTTTTTTTTTTTTTTTTTTTTTTTTTTTTTTTTTCTTCTTCATGTATCCCATTTTGTTGCAATTTCCTCCCTGGATGGCTTTGAAACATAGTGTGTATGCGTTTGTTTTAAACCACAACAAGCAAAAAAAACCAAACCAACCGAAAAAACATGAAGGAGTTCTTTGAATGCTGAGGTCTGTGTGGCGAAAGGTGCTGTCTAAAATACTTTAAAACTGCTTTGAATTGCCTTACACTGTCCACGCTGTGGCATGGGGCTACCTCATGTGACTCTTTCTCAAAGCATACAGAAACTGAACTTTACTCATTCATTTTGCATACAGCAAGAGAAAATGCTGCTTTGATTCTTGCTGTAAAATGGAGTATGGGGACATGGGGAGCCTCTAAGCTTGTCATAGGTGTGGGTTTTCACAACACTGAAGCTTGTTTGGTCCAGTCTGGAGTGAAAAGTATAGTATACTCAAAAACTGATCTTTTAATTCTTAATTTATTTGAAAGCTGCAATGCATAGGCAGTGTTACACAAGCCTCTGTGAAAATTGTAGGCAAGAAAAATTGTTACAAATCTACTTCCTGGCCCTTGGGCTACAGTCTTGAGCTTCCAGTGTGTATTTTAAGCATGCCATAGAGATGTGTATCAGTTGTCTTTTATCTGCAGTTAAAATTATTTCCTTGTTGTATCTGATGTGCTTTTAAAGAATAAGAATCTCACTCCAACCTTTGCTTCTCTTCTACGGTCTATGAAATTCAATAGTAAAACTATTTTCCCCATACTGATAGAAAACCAGTAAAAGCAGTTTTATTGAAACTTTTTATGCTACAATATTGAGTACATCTTACACAAAGGTATTTTATTAATCACTCTAGTTCATTCTAGCACTAGAGCTGTGTGGAGTCTGGAATTATTGCACAAGCAGGTAATGAGCAGATTATGAAAGATTAGCTCTGGAGGGGAAGATTCTGTTGACGAGCCATATATTTTCTTGATTGATAAGATTTGGTTACCAACATGATGGTGTAGCTATGTGCCTAAATGAAAAAGACATTCAGAGACTGTTGAGCTATTGGGCAAATCATGTACATTTCTAAACCAGCTATACATGATGAATGTTCTTTCCACAATCTCAGGGAGGCAGTGAATTTTGCTTATGTTGCTGGTGTACACAAAAAATGGAGGAAGGGGTTTGAGTGCAAGTTAAATTTGAATAGAAATTTAGAGTTAATAAAGGAATTATTGTGCTTGCATTGACTGTAAGGAAATCTGTGTTCGTTAAAGGTGTAGTGTGTAAAACTGAAGGAAATACTTGCAGTAAAAGCACTTCAAACAAAACAGGACCTGCCTACTTCTTTCAAGGAAGTAACTTCTGTCGATTGTGGCATATGTTGCAACACAAGTGGATGCAGGGTGGATCTGACACACCAGTTCTTGCAGTCTTTACTTGTCTAACTTTTGTCAGAGAAAGTAACAGCCCTTGTCTGGACAAGAGCTAAAAGATCAGGTAGTATGGTGGTGATGCTCAAACATGTCACTTTGAGTACTTTGCCAGGTGTAGTGTAAAAATTCAGTGAACTAGAAAAAAAAAGAGTGTTGTGCTTAAAATAGGGGGAAAGATTTTTGATTGAGTTAGCTGCAAAGATTGAACATACTTGCTTTTGGGCGTGGAACAGGTTTTTCTTTTAGATAAGTAGTGCAGACATTTTCATCAGAAATGGTAGTCTCCCATAGCTAATGATAATTTTCTGCAGTTTTGAAACACTGTCTAGCTTCCTAGAATTAGATGGTTAAATTCTTAAAAGTGGAAGTTGCAATAGTTTCTTAAGAGGCAGATAAATTTCATAATGCGGTGCAATCACTTGTTGGAGATTATCTTCTCCCTTTTTTGGCTTTTGTCTTTCACTCTGTTCCATTTTGACATTCCACCACCATTCATTTTCAGTTGAAACGTGTAGGTAGAACTAATACAAATTGATGCAGAGTATTAAAAAAAAACCTCTACAAAGCCACATGGGAATGATTGGAGTACTTTATTTTACTTTTTGTGTGTGTGGACCCAAGATTTCAGTGTTCTGATGTACTTTGGTTTGGTTTCCTACTTAAAAGGTTGTATTTCAAAGCTAAGGCAGTTCTTCAGTAGAGGTTATCTGGCAGGGGAGCATGTTTATCAGGTCACCACTGCAGAGTTCTTGGTTGTTCATCTGATTATCAGGAATAGATGGGAAAGTTTGCATGAGAATAGTGCAGAAGATTTACTGTGATTTTTTTCTTTTTCTCCTGTTGTACAAGTAGCCCAAATACACATTGCTAGGCTTAGCAAGAGATTCTTCCAATGGAACTTGGTAGAAAAGTGTGACTTAAGAGAAGAGCAGTAGATGTAGTTAAGAGGGCTACATTTAAAGAAAACTCTGTAGTGGGTTTTAGATTTTATGGTATGCGATGTGTAGTGATATCTGGGGTAATTGCTGTTAGTAGAAAGCAATTTGATTAACCTGTAGTTCTAATGAGATTTCATTTTCACCCATTTTCAAGTAATTTACAATTTTTTCTACTTCTTTTTATTTCCACACATTGCCATTTTAGGTTGTTTAAAACTTTTTTTACCAAGACCAGGAGTTCATAGAAGTATGGTTAAGTATAAAGTCAATAAAATTAAAGGAATGAAAGCTTTAAACAAGCATGTGAGGCTTATTGATTAACTCAAATACATAAATATTTACTAATATATTTGAACTATGGTTTAAAGCTAATTCTTTTGGTTCCCTGTGTGTGAGTACTAAGGGATGGGCACTAACCGGAATTTATATTTTGCTAGTGTTTTGCATGTGTTTGTTCTCTTATTACAGCATTGTTGGGGATGTTGGGAGGGAAAGTTTATTACTACTGGAAGAGACTATTCTGATTAAAGTTCTAGTGAAAGTGTTGTCTAATCCTAACATGCATGGTAAATGTACATGTGGGAAACAAAATGTGACACTTTCATAGTAAGTTTATCCAGTTTTATAAGTAAGGTCAAGTATTTTAAGAGCATGATGTTAAAAGATGAAGAGAAAGTGAAATGAGACTGCAAGTTCTTTTCAAAGCTGATGCAGATTGCTGCAGCCATACCCTTCTTACTATTCATCATTCACTTTCCTGTACTTCAGTGGCAACCTAGCGTCAAGAATGAATGTTTATGCAAGTAAAATCTGAAAAATGCTACTTTCCACACTCCACAAAGGTTTCTAAAGAGCCTCCTTACCCCCTTTATGCTTTATCACAAGTGAAAAGCCAGTGTTGATACACTCAAGTGGTCAAGTAATGCCATCCCTTCAAAGTGCCTACAGTGATCATTATTTAAATTACAGTAATGTAGATTAATAAAAGTAGTTGTATGCCCTTCTATTACACTTCGAATACAATATACCTTGTCTTGGAATAACTCAGTATTTGCCACTTGGAAATAACCCTTTTCTAGGCACTTCTTGATACGGTATGACATAGTTCCTCCTCTGTATATAAGAACTGTATTTCTTAATGCCCTCTTTAGAAATCTGAAGTCTAGTTCTATCAGCTCAAATGTGGTAAAATAAAATGATACCTGTGTTACACAGTTCTAGATCTTCTAGAACATTCTACAAAAGTTAATTGTTCCTTACTAGTCCCCGCCTGTGCAACAGAACCTGAACAAGTTATAATGCCACACTTTTTAATTCCTTCACTCAGTGAATGGCTGAAGTACTGTGGAAACCTGTCTTTGTTTCCTCTGCATCAGTGTCAATTTCTGCTGTCAGATAAATCAGTAGGGTATGATTTCAGGCACAAGGTCATACTACTTCCTGTGCTTCACAGTCACTGATTAGAGTGGTGTTCCTTGGCACGAAGTAGAACAGAGAGGTCTGAAAGATCCTTGAACTGTCACCAGGGTCTATTTTTTAACATGTGCTTCAACTAGATAAGAAGGCTCCCATTGTCTCAAAGTACAACTAATTGGTATTGGGATAGTGATAAAATGGGATGGCCTCTCAAAATCACTTAAGACTGTATTTTAAAGCTGAGGAGTAGGACACCAGTAAGGTGATGTTTTAAAGATGTGGTCCTGAGCAAACAATAATGACAAGTGGTAATCTTGGGTCTGTCTTGACTTGTAGCCACCCTACATCATGTTGCAGTGCAGCAGAGATTATGTCTGTGCTGTTTTTCCATACCATGAGGTACAAAGTGCAAGATCCCAGAAACGCCAGCAACGACCGGTTTGTTCTTTCAAAGGTAAAATAATAACTATTACACTATACTGTTGCAGTCTGCTAGTGAAGAACTGTCTGTAAATTAAATTAACTTGGCTTCTGTGATTCTTTCATTTCATGACTTATGCTTATTTATGCATGCATCTACATAGAAGTGTGTTGGATGTATTGGAGAGCTTGGACTTTGTCTATGTTATAAAGACGAATGAAAACTTGATAAGTCTTCACTGTGTTAAATTATTCTAATGTGAAATAATAAAATGTTACGTTGTCTATAGATCTGAGAAATATCAACATCTGGTTTATTTTGGCATAACCAATTTTTTAACAAGTCAGTCACAGTTGACTTTTGTGCTCTACTTGTTAAATGCAGCCATGCTGTTATGCCTGCGGTCACGTCACAGTGTGCACCAATTACTGTCAGCTTTTCAGGGAGCATTATATGAAATAGTTATGGTAGGTTAGTGAGTAGCTTGCCTTCCTACTGTGCCAGTGGTATCATTAAAGTCAGTGCTACTTCTGAATCCACTATGGTTCAAAAAACACATAAAACTACAATCTGGACTGGCCATTAGTTTTTACACCCCCTCTTGCATTGTGTCCTTGCAAATCACAGGGACATTTTGATTATATCACATAAAGGCCGTTGAGAGGCCTTCAGAAAGCATAAGAATATAAAAAATAGCAGATTAAGTGTTTCAGTGAGACAGGTTCCATGTTTGAGTAAGAGTTGTTCACATGGTAGCTTACAATAGTGCGGCTTAGCTGATGGTCTACACCCTTGCATTGGATACAATAGCTGGTGTCACTTCTGATTGCAATTCTGAAATAAGTAACAGGATGAAAAGGAAGTAGCTAATGCTGGGGTGGTAAAGTAAGAAGAGCTGCTTCTTCATATTTGCTTTACCTCACTCTAATTAATTAGGGTTTCTGCCTAAAGCTGCTAAATGGCTGCAAGCCCCTGCATGCATTTTGACTCCTAATTACTCCATGGGTGGAAGATGCCTGCTACTTTGCAGTTACCCAGATGGATCTGGCTGCAAGAATCTAAGAGTATAAAGCTTAAAATTTTGCCTGTTGCCACTGCACCTTACCTCAAATACAAATGTTTTCAAGAAGTCCTAATGGGATAACATAGGTGCTCATCCATCTGCTTACTGGTATAGTGAACAGTGGTCAGTTCTTGAAACAGACCTAAGCAAGCTGAATCCAAGACTTTCATCTGGATACCAAAACTACTTTTGGGAATTAAACCTGCATAGTGGAGAGAGAGAGATCTTCTTACACTTCCATGTTGAGTTTCTCCAGGTCGTCCTAAATAGCTCTTGAGAGTACTTCATTCTTTCTTAATTGTAGTCAGCTAGCTGGGGTGCTCCATGCAGGGGCATGGGGGACTTGGAAACACACATCAGTGTGAATTTTGCAATGTAAAAGTGAATGTTTTCTTAGTAGGCATAAGAACCTGATTCCAGAGTTTGTCAGCTTTGTAGAATTTTGCCTTCATACTAGGACATTGTGAAACTTGTACTTCACTTAAAATTTACGTTTCTCTCTAGGGTCATGCAGCACCGATTTTATATTCTGTTTGGGCAGAGGCTGGCTTTCTACAAGAAGCAGAGTTACTGAACTTGAGGAAAATTGATTCTGTCTTAGAAGGACACCCAGTACCAGTGAGTGCTTACAATCTTTGATATAAGGTGGTGTTTTCTGTGTAAAAAGGAGTACATGTATTTTGCAGCAGTTCTTGGTTGCCAGATACAGGGCAGGAAAGATACAGACTTATAAGAAGGATGATGACATTTACAGCTTCACAACTGAATCAGTGTCTGTATATGAGCATATAAAAATTACCTTTATTGTTGTAGTAAAGTTCCCTTACACTCCCCTGAGTTAATATTTTCCATTTATAAAAGGTTTATATAAAGTTCCAGCATGGCTTTTCTCATCTGTTAAGAAGCTTTGAGGTATTTCAAGAGTTTATATCCAATTTGGTCACCTCATTGGTCTTTCCATTCTCAATCAGTTGTTTCAGTTGATTCACTTTTTTACAGAAAATCACCAATTCTTAGCTGTTGCCATTTAAGGGGTAGCTGGGCCACAGGGTAATATTACCTCTTGGAGAGCCTATTTAGCTTGTGTTACTGGTATTCAAGGTATATGCACTGTAGGGAAAGAAAGGGAACAGGGCGAGATTTGGAGAGACTTGCACTATATTGTTATGCCTGAGAAGCTGAATTTTGATGTCTCTTGCATCGTCTTCCAGCAGTGGAATTCAGTTCCTCTGTTTCTTAACTGTAAAATAATTTTTGTCTTTTTATTTTCAGAGACAAGCATTCACTGATGTGGCCACTGGATCCCTTGGTCAGGGTCTTGGTGCTGCCTGTGGCATGGCATATACTGGCAAATTCTTTGACAGAGCCAGGTAATTCCATCTTCGTATTTCATAATTTTAGGCATTCAATAGAAATATTTTGTGAAATTCTAGTCTTCTCTCAATCAATTAAAAGAAAACAAACCCTCCTTTATTTTATCCTTCATTCTCAAATCTTATTTCAAATTCAGGTTTTAAATGATAGAGTAGTAGCCTGGTAATTACAAAGCCTTTGCCAGTGAAACTACCAAGGATTTACAGATTAGCAAGAATTAGTGCACATGTGTGTTCCTTTTGTAACCTGACAGCACAGCAAGGGGATGTCCCTGCAGAGAGACGGTAGTAAATTGTTGGAGCAGCCTCTAACTTCCAGAGAGAGTAATTACCAGCCATTGTGAGATCAGCATTGTGTCTCTTTTGAAGGAAGATCCAAAGTAGAGAGAACCTCTGTTCATAGTCACGTGACAAGTAATGGAGAACATGTATTTAGATAAGAAATTATTATGGTCAAAAATAGCACTATTGAATCATAAAGTAGGTCTTCAAAATGTTATCAGGCACTCGACTCCATAGAGACAAAAATGACTGCTTCTGCCGTTTGTTTTGTGCACCAGAAATGTAGATGTCTAAAGGCAAATCTGTATGAGGAGGAAAATAGCCTGATGTGGTTGATGTATTTTTTGTGACAGTTCTAGTACATTCAAGCAGAGGCTGCCCAGTTAGTGTGTCCTACACTTCACTAGCTTGAAATCATTTCTGTGAAAGATGACTTGCTGATTTTAATTGAGTTTAACAGATGCTACGTGTGGAAAAAATCTAACCAGTGCTTACATGACAGAAGAAAAAGGTGGTCCTGCATGCAGTACTGGGGAGCAGCTTATGTTATAGATTAATGTCTAGTAAAAACAAATCACTAACAGCCATCTTGATTATTTTATTTTTAAATTACATATTTGAAAGCTAATTTACTATTATTTTTTAATCTTTTTTGGTACTGAAAGCTTACAAAGTTTTGTCATCCCCAAAAAAGAGTGTGATAGTAAAAGAAAAATACAACAGCTGAATTCTGTAGAGATGAGGCAGTACTCTGCTAAATGAGTTTTACCTGAATAAAAAGCTGCAGTTGCAATGTTTACAGAAATAGTCTAAAAAGTCATATCATGCTGTTTATCTTTTTCCCAGATTCCAAATTTGGTTATGCAACATGCTTTAATCTGTAGCTGAGTTCATCCCCAATTTGTAGCTTCCTGAAATTAAATTAGTGGTCGTCCTTCCAGACAGTATATGGCAGGAATGAGGAAGCAGGCAGTGCCCATTCATCCATTGTTAGTGATCTTGCTGAGTCACGGTGACAGTGTCTAATGGGCCTGTTCATTCAAGCCTTCGCAATAGGAGGCGTAAGACCTGATTTTGTTTTTGAGACAAAGGTCTGGAAAGGAGTACAGTATTTCTTACCTGATTTTTTTTCGTACGTAACAGCTCAGAAGTATCTCTAATTTGTCTAAGGTCACATAAGTTTATGTGAGGTAAACACATTGAGAATGTGAGTTTGGACTAGAAAAAGCATGGAGCTCTCACTATGAATTCTTGGAGGGGTTTTGCTTTTGATTTAATTGTGTTTACACATCAAACTTGATTATTTTACAAATTTTCTTCTTCTAGCTATCGAGTGTATTGTCTGCTTGGAGATGGAGAGTTGTCTGAAGGCTCTGTTTGGGAGGCAATGGCCTTTGCAGGGTTTTACAAGCTTGATAATCTCGTTGTTATATTTGACATTAACCGTCTTGGACAAAGTGACCCTGCTCCTCTGCAGCATCACGTTGAAATTTACCAGAGACGCTGTGAAGCCTTCGGGTATGTGATTGGGAAAAGTTCAGTGTACTCTGCTGCTTGAAACTGTATGATTTATTTTCTTTTCAGCATTTTTCAAAGGAGCTTTCAGCTCTGAAGGACGCCATTGCCAAAAGAGATGGTCTTTCATAATGCCTGATACTGGCACAGCAGGAATAGTAAAAGTGGCAGGATTTTTTGTTCAAAGTAAAAGCACTGCTTATCAGATACATTTGCTACAGGATCTTAAACCAGTTCTTATCGTGCTAGATAGAGATTTTGTAACTGTTTGACCACTTGTACTGTTGGAGCAAGTAGATCAGAAAAAAAAAAAGAGCATGTAAACCACCACTTGTAACAATGGTTTGTGTATTGGCTTTCATGTAGTTTTGAAATGTTTATTTGTATGTAAAACACTGTGAGATACAATAGCAGCCATGTAACTCACAATTGAGCATTTTTATTTTGTTAACTCTCGGTGAGAGTTTTTCAATTAATTTTTAGGTGTTTGATTTGCTCTTGTGATTAAAGATGGCTATTACGTATGAAGACATGTAGGATACCTTAGTTATCTGTGGGCTGTGAATTTTGCTAGTAGCTGTTAATTGTTCTGTGACTCACTTTGAGTTAAAAATGGAACTATGATATTTTTTTTATATTAGGTGAATGCTTTTTCATGTCTCTGGCATACTTTGTGTCTCCTAAAAAGACAATTCATTGGAATGAAGTTAGTATTTGTTATCATTATTGCTAACTACCGAAGTGTGACATGCTAAACCCCTTTATGAACAGTTGATCTGTTTGTGTTTCTAGCTGGCATGCTATCATTGTTGATGGACACAGTGTGGAGGAACTTTGCAAAGCCTTTGGCCAGGCCAAACATCAGCCGACAGCTATCATTGCAAAGACTTTTAAGGGCAAAGGCATACCAGGTAATAAAACGGCTATTGGTTTGCATACAGCTGAGTATATCATTTGTACATAGTGCTGCAGTAAAGGTGCAATTATTAAAAAATAAGAGGAGTTTAATGTTTCATACATTAGGAAAAGGTTGGGATCCTATCAACTTTTTGACTACTATACCAGCTGAAAACTCAGAATTTAACCCAATTTGTGTTTTGCTTTGTTGCTTTTTCTTATGGAGGACATTAGATTGGCGTTTCAGTGGAGGCAGGTAAAGATGTGCGGTGCCCAGTTTTTACAACAAGATGTGCTTCTGTGTTGACTGGGCTTTTATAGATCCCTGCTTGCAGAGTAGGATTTCCTCTACTGTCAGGTGTGTTTGAGTTGTCCTAGTCTGGAAGATGGTTGGGGGCAGGGAAGAACATTGGACCGTATGACAAGGTCTTGAACAATTTCCGTAGCAAAAGAGGGTGACGTGCTTTGGTTGCCTTTGAACCCTAGGCTCACAGAGACTACTCTGTGAAGGGGAGTACCTTTGTCACAGAAGCTCCCTGCTCCCTGTGTTGCAGATAATTGAGTCTGCTTGTTAGCAGCCAGGCTGTATGAATGTGTAGAAAAGGAGAGATGCTGCCTTTGCAGTTGTGACAAAACTGTGTGAGATACGGTGCATAAGCTATCTGGTCATACAACAGGTTGTTTCCTATCATCTGATGCAATTCGTTGAGATACAGTAGTCCATAGAATTTATTTCATAGATTAGCAGCTGTTTGAATTTTGGAGTTCATGGTACCTCTAAGGTCCTTTTGTAGTTTCCACATGGTGTGAAATTTGCCTCAGTGTCATTGTCTGGTGGACAGATACACATCTACACATCTGAGCTATAGCATACAAAAGTCTTTCAGACTCCTTATACTTCTCAACAACGTAAGAGATAAGAACATAATTTTGATTCCTGCAAGTGAGATGTGTGCTAGCTACTGGGAATTTCATCCATGGAATGGGATAAATATATATTCATTGTGTCAGGGTTGCCATGATTCTGTTCAGCTTCATCTTTTAGCAGCTTTTTAGCAGTATTTTTAGCAGCTATAGCTTTTAGCAGTGAATTTTATCTCTCTGACCAGATAAATATTAATAACAGCAGTGAATATCTTCATTCCTTTTCATTGAGTAAGCAAGTAAAATTCATTATTCTTCATGACTTACTCAATGAAAATCAGTATATCAGCCAGAGAGGTAATTTTGCTGTTAGTGCCAGGTGCACAAAGGCAAGTCATCAGAAGCTATTAAGGCTTATTAAAGCTGTAAAATGTCAGATCTTGTTTGGACTAGACAGCTTGGTTAACTGCAGTTTGAAACCTTAGCTGAGTTTGTTTATCTAGACCTAACTGCTGAAATTTCATGTTAACTGTTCACACTGGTTTACTGTTTACTTCTTGCCACACTTATAGCCCAGATCTTATAAGTGCCAATTTAAAAACAATTTCAGTGGAAGACACTGGAATTTCATCACTAGTTTGGAATATATGGAGTCTTGACTATTTCTCTCGTGTATTTAAATATGTCTGTCTTAATGCAAGTGAATATTGTAATGGTTTACAGTGGGAATAATAAGGAAGTTCTTCATTGGAAGACTACACTAGACTTGTCATACTCTACTGCCCTGTTATCTGGGTAAAATCTGCAGCTAAAAACTTTGACAGTTTTTATATTTTTGTGACTTGTAATGTCATTTCAAATGCACAGGTGTTGAAGATAAGGAAAGCTGGCATGGAAAGCCCCTGCCAAAAAACATGGCAGAGCAAGTCATTCAGGAAATAGATGACAAAATCCAAAATAAGAAGAAGCTTTCCCCAGCCCTCCCGGAAGAAGATGCACCCATAGTAAATATTAGAAACATTAAGATGCCATCTCCACCAACTTACAAAGTGGGAGAAAAGGTACACCCTTCCTTTTTCACTCTTTGTCATACCTTTGAATTGTGCAGCTGTTTAATGGATAGCAAGAGGTTTTGTTATCACATGCAACGATTTCAAGTACCAAAATCTCTCCTGTTTTGAGTATCCTGATAAACACCTACCTCTGTGGTGTGATACATAGACATTCAACTCACTGCCTATTGAAAAGATATACTGAAATAGAAAGACTCAAATCACTCTTGTACATTTTGTAATCACTGTCAATTATCCAAACTATTTTATGTGTATTTAAAATTAAAGTAATGCCATGAGGTTCAATGAATTCCAGGACTGGAAACCAAGGTTTTCAAAATTTCCTAGCTAGATTGATAGGGAGTTGCTGATTTCAGCTCAGATGTGTATTCTGATGTTTCACTGTACTTCTGGGTTTGGTTTACTCTTCTGTGTGTCACCCTTCTCATACTGACTTTTGATATTGCTGATATTTAAAATAGCTTGGGTTGGGTGTGGTTTGTTCTTTTTCAGTTGTATGTGCACTCTCAGAATATGGAAAACAACCTTCTAGAACATAAAGTTTTAACAGTACTACTATAATTTTCTTTTCGTAGTGGGCTACCCGCAAAGCTTATGGTGTTGCACTTGCGAAACTGGGCCATGCTAATGACCGAGTGATCGCTTTGGATGGAGACACAAAGAACTCGACCTTCTCGGAGCTATTTAAGAAAGAACACCCCAGTCGCTACATTGAGTGCTACATTGCTGAGCAGAACATGGTAACTGGTCTCTTGGTTTGATGAAGTACTGGTATTACACAGCAGGATCTGAGAGCATTCAGTCAACGTCTTCAGAGAGAGCACAGTTTTATAGTTGCTTTTAATATGTGTCTTCGTGGATATTTAACTTACACACTTAGGGAAAAGCTGAGCTGTGGCAAAAGCTTGCAAATGCAACACAGCAGGAGTACTTCTAATCGTTCTTTCTTGATTCGTCCTCTCCTTTTTTTTCCTCTTTGTGGTCATACTGCTTGCATTTCAGCAACGTGTAAACAACTGTAATACTTTCCACTGTGTGATTCAAACTGATTTGACTCTGAAAAGACTTTTTAGGATTTTTTTTTCTCCTTCACAAGGAATGGAATGTGACAATGTGGCAGAGAGTTCAACACTAGACAGGGGTATAAAGATAAGGGCAGGGAAACAGTTAATAAATTTACCTTGATGACATTTGTATGGAAAGGACTAAAATTATTTGATGGCTCATGTGTTTGAGTCTTTGGTTGCCACCTGCATGGGTTCACCAAAGCAAATTAAATGCAAGACATTCAGGTAGAAATTTGTTGTTGTCTTTAATGATTTATAACCAAAGAACCCATGGACTGTCTCTTGCAAATTTTCTACTAGGTCAGTTTCATGAGCTTGATTTAGGCATTTTGGATTTGCATCAACTTAGCAGAAATTTCTCAGGAAGAGCAGACCGGTTGTCTGTAAAAAAAGATGTATGGCATAACTGTAGCAATAAACAAATGGAAAGAATTTGTTCTAATGTCTGTCTTGCTGAAGACTTGATTCTGATTTCTGTCTTGTCTGGTATGTAGTAGTCCAAATAACAGGTAAATCTCCTCCCACTTAGTAATGACAATTTTTATCTGCTGGAGATAGTAAAGCCATGTCCTTTGGACTGAAAGTGTAAGCCTTTGATCCACAAAAACTCAGAGGAGTAAAGTCTTAATATTCTGTGAATAGCTGCTTGGAGCAGTTAAAGGAAAGAATGTGCCAGTAAGGACCAAAACCAGCAGCTAGCAGTTGAGACAAGGAGCAGAGGTGTTGCATCAATAAATGGGGAATTCACTGCTCTTGTTACAATCTCGCTCTTTTCAGGTGAGTGTTGCAGTTGGTTGTGCCACTCGTGACAGAACTGTTGCTTTTGCCAGCACCTTTGCTACCTTCTTCACGCGGGCCTTTGACCAGATCCGTATGGCTGCCATCTCCGAGAGTAACATCAACCTCTGCGGATCACACTGCGGTGTTTCTATTGGTGAGGCCAGCCTTGGCTTATTTATCAGCACTTCCCAGCCGTTTAGTGATAAGTGTCTAGCAGACAAACTCATGATGCTTTGTGGAGGCAATCAGCTGTGGTGGTTTAACCATGCCACCTTGTATAGGAAGAGGTCATATTTGCAGTTCACTTTTATCAGACACATATTTAGAAAGAATGCAAAAGATGTCAAGCCTTCATCAGCTCATCTGCTTTTTTTAATCAGCTTTGCCTAATAAAAATAGAACTTCTCCATATAAACTCTTCTAATCTACAAGTATAGAGTGATACAAAGGGATGGGATTGAAAGCAAGGAGCTTTTCTGTCTTTACAGTTTATGTCCTCTGTGGCGTGAATAGCCGTAGGCTTACCGTACCTTTGTTTCCCAGCCCCTAAAATGAGAGACTAAAGGTACTTATTTTTGCACAGGTGCTCTTGTCCACCAGTCTCAAAAGCCCTTTACAAGGGATAAATATGGTTATTTCACTATGCCTTTGAAAAATCACAATTTGAAATAATCACTTCAACTTATCACAGTATTGCTTACTACTGGAATGATAAACGTGTTGATTAAAAAACCTCAAAATCTCAAAGTACTTGTGATGCAACAGCTATCAAGCTGTCATTCACTATACTGAATTATAGAACAGTTTGTGTTCAATGGGACATTTACAGGTCATTAGTCCAAACCCCCTGCAATGAGCTGCAGTAAGGTGTCTCCAGAGCCTTCTCTTCAGACTGAACAACCCCAACTCTCAGCCTTTCCTCACAGGAGAGATACCTCTCTCCTCTGATCGCTTTTGTGGCCCTTTTCTGGAGGTGCTCCAACGTGTCCTTTTGTTGCCTCATTCTTGCCTATAAGCCTGCGGCAATGCTTCAGAGGAAGCTCTTCATACTCTGTCTTTTTCGTGATATAAAGGGCAATGCCTCTACCCCTCCTTTCTCACCTGTCCCTTCTTGAACAGTGTAGTCATTGAGAGATGCACTCCAGTCACAGGATTTGTCCCACCAAGTTTCAATAATGGCTAGCAGGGTATTAGCTTTCTAGCAGGACAGTGGGTTCAAACTCGTCCTGTTTATTGGCCATGCTGTGTGCAGTGGTGTAAAGGCTCTTCAGGCTGGCTGTCACCTTCTTATAGGAACACCCTTTAATTGCTTTGAGCTAGTTCGTGGATGTTTCTTTGTTGGCTCCCACTACTCCCTCCAATAAGATTTCAAGTGTGCTGCAGCATAGCAACGGACTGAGTACCCTCACTAGCAGTGACTTCTGGTCTTTGCTTCCCATCATAACTGTTTGGTGAGTGTCAGATCAGATTGGGGTTTGATTTTGGTTTGAGGGAGGAAGCAAGTTTAGTTTCTTTGATGAAGTGCGTAAACTTCACCCATGAAAACAGGAACAGACTTGCAGACCAAGGGAAAAATTGCTTGAAAACCTGCTAGGTATTTATAGGGGAGAAGAAAGAAAGGAAGAACTAACAGGAGCAGTAAATGAAGGTTTTCAGCATACATGTTTTTCAGCTGATGTAATTGTTTTGGCTGGCAGTGTGGTTTGGAGGAGGGTTCAAAGCAAAATAGTTTGACCTGTAATGCTGGTAATGATTTAAAGATACTTCATAAACGTGTGTATTCTCACACAGAAACTTGAGCTTAACTTGAAGCAGTATAGAGTGTGTTTCAGTAGTGCAGACTGTAGGTAGAGTATATCAGATTATGGCTTGTGTATGTCATTAAGGGAGGGATTCTATTACAAGCCTCTTTTTAAAATCAGGCCTTCCCCTCATCATAGTCTCGTTAAATCCAGTGTAAATCTTTCAGCAAGCAGCAGAGAGTGTTGGTGCAAAAGCTAATTATCTTTAGTCTTTGCTCATTTAAGATAAAACTCCTTTGAGTTACCTGAATTGTCTCCTAGAAATACACTTCCAAGTTTCAAATATCAGCACTTGAAATGTTCTGCTGGGAGCTGTGATTGTGAAATGCATAAAGTCATTTGAGTTACAAATCTGGTTGAAGCCTCAACTCTGATTTTCAAAACCAAATTTGAACACAAGGCTTTGCAAGCAAGCTGTGAAAGAGTAATTCAGAGAAATGCTCTAGCAGTGAGAAAATTCAATTTTAAATGCAAGGGTATGAATCAAGTATACTTCCTATTAGAACTTTGGGCATGCATGAAATTCAGAATCCTAACTAGGTCTGAGGTGAAAGTTGAAGCGTTATGTATGCAGTTCTAGGTAGACCTGGGCTTCTGTTGCATTGAAATTTGGACCCATTGAATTTATGACAAATAACTTATCATGGTGACCTGCTGAACTTGTATGAAGTTCAGGCCTAAAGCAATATCTGCTGATGGACCAAAATTCTAGTGAAACATTAAATATGTTTTCAGAGTTGTAAGAGAATCATGGAAAATCTCTATTTTCCAGACTGAACATGTAGGGAACAAAATGGTAGTGTTCATGTATCAAAACCAGACGTACCTGTCGTGTACACATCCGGTTTTATGTTCTAAATACTTCATGTGAAGCACTCACATTTCTATTTTTCTTAAGCTGTAGATGTAAGTTTTGCAGATGTTATTGAAAATTACTCTCTTTTGGTCTGCATTACTCTAAAACCATGTAAATCAGATGCAATTGTCAGCTCAGTACTGGTCTGGTACTAGTGTGACCTGTGAATGCTGGCATTATTTGCACCAGCTGAAGCAGGACAAACATGCACCTCTCTATCTTGGGTAAAGTTCTGATTCAGGTACCCATTAATTTTGCTCTTCAAAATTTCACTTTCTTCTATGTCTACATGGTGTGGGTGCATTTTAGGAAAGGAAAATACCCACTGAGATGCCACTTATCTGGTCAGAGTGTGTACAGATTTAGAAACTGTGATGCTGAGATCTTTTTTCATGTCCTAACTGAAAGCCAAGCCGCCCTCTTTTTCTGGTTTGTGCTTACTTTATTACTAATGTATAGTATCAGAGTTCAATGACTGATTTCTTTAACATGTTTAAAGTTCTTCAGAGTTTTGTGCTGCTTTTATGAAAATACTCTCCTTCTTCCTCGTGAGCTCGTCCTTCTTGAGTAACAGGTAGTGGATGCATGTGGGAAGGCTTACTGCCCTGCTCTGCTCTGCAGGCTATGACATGACTGGATTCAGAACTCTTTGCATGGTTGGTTTGGAACAGTGCCATTCCCAAAGCACCATTACATAAAGTCACTTTGGGCAGGGGGCTGTTGTGGTGATTGTTTCTCTAACTGTGGAAAATCATGGCATCCAGCACGTGTTCTGGCTAACAATTCTTTTCCATAGACCTGCAGTTCATGCCATAAGGCTCTCGAGTCTTTGAATTACCAGCATGGGGGCTCTGTTGCTCTTGAAAGGCCTTTATATAGTATTGAAAAATACATACCCTTCATTTAATCTTGAAGTGAGCCAAAGAATTTGAAAGTAGTAGTAGCAAGCACACTCTCCATTTCTAATGGAACACATGCAATTCTCCTTTCACATTTCCAGCAGTTTCAATCTAGAGGAATACTATTGATGAGTATAAATTTAGCCTGTGCAGCCTCAGTACATGGAAATCTGAACATGCTCAGATGTTTTGTGACCCTCATCCAGTAGCAGTACCCTTCCTACTGTGGTTATCTTCCTTTTGTGTTGCTTTATTGTTATACTTTATTTCCTATTTTTTCTTTGTAACCCTAGTTCTCTTTCTTTTTAGTCTCTTTCTATCTTTATTTACTGTTTAGATGATTCCGAGTTTAAGGAGAAGATGATTCTTTTCTCAAGCAGGTAGACTTGCATGTCCTGTGTGTGCCTGATTTTATACCTTCTTTTTTTTTTTTGTCTGGTTTACATTGAACTTCACTGCTATTTTGAGTGGCAAAAATGTGCACTTACTGTTTTGTAACCCTGGTTTAATTCTTTTAGGTGAGGATGGTCCATCTCAGATGGGACTGGAGGATCTGTGCATGTTCCGTGCTATTCCCAATGCCACTGTGTTTTACCCTAGCGATGCTGTAGCCACGGAAAAAGCAGTGGAACTAGCTGCCAACACCAAGGTTTGCATCACATTACTTTTGAACCTGAGAATGTATTTTTTTAGCTTCTTTTGTTGCTTCTGACATGTTTCTTGCATCTCTCTACCCACATAAATTCTGTCAAAGGCTCCAGCGTGGCAGTGGAATGCATGGAAGGGTTGCAGACATTCTGTCTTGGCTAGTAGTGAATGAAGAGTCAGGAATGCTGTGAGCCAGAGATCTAAATGGTTACACAATGACTGCAGTCATAACTAGCTCAGAAATAAGGACAAGTGTAACACTATTGTGGTCTTCAGCAAACTTACAGAAAGTACAGTCCTCATATGAGATCTCTGGTGTCAGTGTTGTAGCTGGATATGGAAAGATGAATTTATCTTGAGAATTTCCCTGGACATGGAGGTTGAGTCTAGTAGGTGCAGTTAAATTGGACTGTGGCTGAAGACAGCTAAGACTTCTCATGTGGCTGTGACAGTTTCTGATCTCTTACCTTCAGCTAATTTGACACAGTAATGGTCAAACATCATTAGTAACATTAGGGTGGATTATTTCCTTTGGTGGCCATAGGAATTTACCTTGAGAAAGGAGTAAATGATCTGAAAAAATTCAGTCTTTCTGGTACAGAAATAGTAATTTGGTGTGCAACAAATGAGTGGTTTGTGAAAAAAAGATTGGGGTGTGGGCAGGAGAGGAAAGGAATGTAACACAGGGATCTTACAATTGGTGGGTTGAGAGCAGAGAAAAGTTGACTCAATAGAACCAGAAATAACAGAAAAGAGTGAAAACCAAGGAAATAGAAAAAGCTTTGCTGTATTTTTTTCGTAGGGTTTACAAACTAGAACCTTCCTGGGTTTGTGACTTATAACATGTTTGCTTCAAAACCAGGGCATTTGTTTCATAAGAACCAGTCGTCCTGAAAACCCTGTCATCTACAACAACAATGAGGACTTCCATATTGGACAGGCAAAGGTAAATATTGCCCAGATAAAGAGAATCAGAAAAAAACCACCCAAAGTTTCTCCTGTTAAAGCTCTTCTCCCTCTAAAGCATTCCAACACTAGAGATTAGATATTTTCAATAAAATCTCCAGAAGTGTTGGAAATAGCAGTACATGGAAATATTTTTTTGCAGGTGGTTCTGAAGAGTAAGGATGACCATGTGACTGTGATTGGAGCAGGAGTCACTCTGCATGAGGCTTTGGCTGCAGCAGAGCAGCTGAGAAAAGGTAATCAGAGTATAAGGGTTGTTTTCTTTTCCTTTTTTATCATTTAACACTTCAAAGAAATCAGTACCACCCAGCCTACTTCACCTTTTGCACTAGAAAACATTAAAGTGTTACAGAGGGCTAGTCACCTGTTAAACTGATGAAGTGCAATACAGTACATGTCTACCAACCTTGCCTAGTTGAGTTGGTTTTAGTTAGCTTAGCCATGAAAATTGCCAAACTGATCAGTGTCCTTAGAACTGCCAATCAATCTATCTGAAAGTGCTTGTCAAGCAGAATCACAGAGGGAGTGTGTAAGGAGTCTGGGTGGGCCAGGGTACCAGCACAATAGAGTTAGGTTGGGCCCAGTTAACAAAACAGAGCTTGTCAGCCGAGCCACGTCAGCTGTGTGTGCTCACACTATGCTGTTGAGAGGCAGTGCCTCTGTGTTCACTGCTACCTTACACTCATTCAAAAGCAGTATCACCTTTGAACTAGCAGGTGGTGCTCAAATGCAAGGCACTGACATCTCACTGAAAAGATAAAATTCCTTCAATGAAATAAGAGAAAGAGGCCATCAAAAATCCATCTGTGAGTCAGTAGCCATCACCCAGGAAGAGATTACAAATACTAAGAGATAATAGAATTAATGCTGCCTGCAGCTTATGGGTAGCTTTGTATGCTGTATCTAGGTGAATGGATATTTTGTCATGACCTTGAGCCAGCAGGCTTTGTTGGCACTGTTGTTATTTTTCTCCATTTACCATGCTTGGCAATGCTATGCTAATCTTGAAGTGTGAATAAGCAGCTGTGGAGAGATAATCCCTTAGGGCAGAGGCAATGACTGAGTATATTGGGCACTAAAAAGCCTTCAGTCACAAAACTCAACATAACATAGGGTTTCTTTAAGTGTTAAGAGTTGCCTGTGTTCAGCTAGCCAAGATCAAACAAAACTCATGTAATTTGCTGTTATCTGTGAACAGTCACCATTTGTATAGGGCTCTCCTACCTTATGATGACAGGACAAATTCATTCTGGTTTTGATGCCAGCCTTAAGGGTGCCATGATCAGGGCTGGGGCAGTGCAAACACTTCAAACAGGCATAACTGACAGGTGGGCATCCTGCAATGAAGAATTCAGAATGTCTACAGATCAAAGAAGCAGGAGCAAAGTATGTTTGGTTTGACATTAAAGTTAAAGGCAAAATAAAGATCTAGGAAGAAATTTGTGATTGACAGTATGAATAAGAATTTCCTGGTGACCTCAAATCACTTATCCAAGGTTTTTCTGCCTCAAGAGTTTTGTCTGTGGAATGTGTGGGTAATGTAAGGTGCATGAAGAAATAATAGGTGAAAAAATTAGGGTTGCTTGGGTTCTGTGGTAGACAGGCCATAGGGTTGGTTGGGTTCTGTTGTAGATGGTTTTCATAATAGCTCTAAAAGATGGCAGGGGCTGCCTCTACCACTTGCACTGTCTTGTATGCTGCAAATCATGTCATTCTACTTCTGCAGAAAAAATCTTCATCCGTGTGATTGATCCCTTCACTATAAAGCCCCTGGATAAGAAGACAATACTCGACAGCGCAAGAGCAACCAAGGGCAGAATCATCACTGTTGAGGATCATTACCATGAAGGTGAGCTGGGTCTAGGAGCTCACAGCCCATACAGTGGTTTCTCAGGGCTTGAAATTTCACAGCTTCTAGTGACCAGATTGAAATATGGGAGCTGATACTGTTGTTCAGTTAAAGCAAAACAGAGGTTTTAGCATTTTTCATGACTATTATAAGGTGACACTGAGGGTTAAAAGTTTCACAAGATATAATGCATTAATTGGGGCTGCCTTTCTAATTAACTCTTCTGTGCCCCTCTGTATACTTGGTCCAGGTGAAGTCCTGATTTGTTTGTGCCCAGTGAAATTGTAAATGCCTGCTGTGGTGCAATGATTTTGCACAGAATGCTCTCAGAATGGCTTTTCAGCAGCTGTTCTGCAGCTTGTGAAATTGTAAGAGCAATGGTCGCATTGCTCTGCAGGTTTCTTAAGCTTGATTCCGGGTTGCTTGAAATTGGATGGTTTGGGCAGTGTCTACAGACACTCTGAGATGAAGTCCTCTCTCTTTTCCACTACTATAAAGAGCAGAGCAGAGCCTGTGAGGAGCCAGGGCACTTTACATCCTTACTGGACTTTTTTTTTGTCCTTCATTTCACATGTTTACAGATTCTTGTATTCTTGAACTAGGGTATAAAATGCATGATGCATATGAGAAGGAATTTCTAAGATAATTCCCAAGTGAATCTTAAGATAAAATGCTTCTGGAGAGGAGCAGAGTAGTTGCTATTAGACTTCTCCATCTTCTATTCCAGAATTTTATTTAGAATCATAGAGTTGTTTAGGTTGGAAAAGACCTTTAAGGTCATCTAGTCAAACCATTAACCCAGCACTGCCAGGTCCTCCACTAAACCATGTCCTTAAGTGCCTTGCCTACACATTATGTGAACATCTCCAGGGATGGTGACTCAACTACTTCCCCAGGCAGCCTGTTCCAATGCTTGAAAAACCTTTCAGTGAAGAAATTTGTCCCAGTATTCAATCTAAACCTCCCCTGGTGCAGTCTGAGATCATTTACTCTCATCCTGTCACATCTTCCTTGGGAGGAGAGACTGACCCCCACCTCACTACAACCTTCTTTCAGGTAGTTGTAGCTAGTGATAAAGGTCTCCTTTCAGCCTCCTTTTCTCCAGCCTAAATCCCAGTTCTCTGAGCTGCCACTCACAAGGCCTGTTCTCCAGACCCTTCACCAGGTTCATTGCTCTTCTCTGGCCCCACTCCAGCACCTCAGTGTTTTTCTAGTACTGAGGGGCCCAAAACCAAATACAGTATTTGAGGTGTGGCCTCACCAATGCCAAGTACAGGGGCACAATCACTTCCCCAGTCCTGCTTGTCACACCGTTCCTGATCTAGGCCAGGATGCTGTTGGTCTTCTTGGCCACCTGGGCACATGCTGGCTCATATTCAGCTGGCTGTCAATCAACACCCCCAGGTCTTTCCCCACTAGGCAGCTTTTCAGCTTCTGTTCTCCAAGCCTGGAGTACTGCATGGGATTTTTGTGGCCCAGGTGCAGGACCTTGCACTTGGCCTTGATGAACCTCATAGAACTGGTCTGAGCCCATCAGTCCAGCCTCTCCAGGTCTCTTCCTACCCTCAAGCAGATCAACATCCTGTCCAGCTTCTTGTCTAGGAATGCACTCAATCCTCTCATCCAGATCATTAAACAGAACTGGCCCAAATTCTGAGCCCTGGAGAACACCAGTTGTGCCTGGCTGCCAGCTGGAGTTAACTCCGTAACCTGCTGCTGCTTGCTCTCTGACATGTCTTGTTTGCACAGGCAAGCTCCTGAAAACCTGTGTAAACGTGTCCTGTGAAGATGAGCCCATGTGCAAACAGAGAGCATCTGCTGGGAGTTGCAAGGGTCATGCTTTAACCCCAGCCAGCAAGCAAGTACCATGCAGCCACCCCTCCCTGTGGCCTGCTGGGATGGGAAGGGGAATCAAAACCAAGTCAAATCCATGAGCTAAGAACAGTTTAAAAACTGAAATAAAAATAAAATATAATAGTAGTTAATGTGATGAAAAGGAAGATAGCAAAGAGTGAAATAAAACCCAAGAAAAGACAAGTGATGCATAATGCAATTGCATACCACCTGCTGACCAATGCTCAGCCAGTCCCCAAGCTGGGTCCCCCAGTTTGTCCCTCCTGGCCAACTTCCCTGGATTATATACTAGGCACAACGTCCCTATAGTATGGGATATATCTTTGGCCAGTTAGCTCTCTCTTGGCTGTACCCCCTGTCAGCTTGTGCTGCTCTAACCTTCTTGACAGGACACGAGAAACTGAGAATTTCTTGGCTTAGTATAAACACTGCCTAGCAATAATTGAAAACATCAGTGTTTTATCAGCATGATTCTTATCCTAAATCAAAAACTCAGCACTGTGCCAGACCTGTACCAAATCACCTCTTTGTTGGCGACATGGACAGTGGCATTGAGTGCACCCTCAGCAAGTTTGCTGACAACACCAAGTTGTGTGGTGCAGCAGACACGCTGGAGGGAAGGGATGCCATCCAGCGGGACCTTGACAGGCTGGAGAGGTGGGCACAAGCCAGCCTCATGAGGTTCAACAAGTCCAAATGCAAGGTCCTGCATCTGGGTTGGGGCAATCCCAAGCACTGATATAGGATAGGCAGGGACTGGCTTGAGAGCAGCCCTGAAGAAAAGGACTTGGGGGTGCTGGTGGATGAGAAGCTCAACATGATCCACCAGTGTGCACTTGCAGCCCAGAAAGCCAGTCACATCCTGGGCTGCATCAAGAGAAGCACAGCCAGCAGGATGAGGTGATTCTCCCCCTCTATTCCACTCTGGTGAGACCCCACTTGGAGTACTGAATCCAGTTCTGGAGCCCCTATTACAGGAAGGATCTGGAGGTGCTGGGACGTGTCCAGAGAAGGGCCATGAGGATGATCAGAGGGCTGGAGCACCTCTCCTGTGAGGGCAGACTGAGGGAGTTGGGGCTGTTCAGTCTAGAGAAGAGAAGGCTCCAAGGAGACCTTATTGTAGCCTTCCAGTATCTTAAGGGGGCCTACAAGAAAGCTGGGAAGGGACTTTTTAGGGTGTCAGGTAAGGATAGGACTAAGGGGAATGGAAAAAATAGGGGTAGATTCAGATTGGATGTCAGGAAGAAGTTCTTCACCATGAGGGTGGTGAGACACTGGAACAGGTTGACCAGGGAGGTGGTAGAAGCCCCATCCCTTGAGGTTTTTAAGGCCATGCTGGATGTGGCTCTGGGCAACCTGGTCTAGTATGAGGTGTCCCTGCCCATAGCAGGGGGTGGAACTGGATGATCCTTGAGGTCCCTTCAAACCCTGACAATTTTATGATTCTGTGAGCATGTGATTTGCACTGGCACAGCTTTCTCTGCATGATGCAGTCAAGGAGGGTCAAGTGTACACACAGTAAACCTTAAATGTATTGTGAGCCCACTCCTACCAGCTGCATCTGTGGAGATGTCTCTGGCTGGAGGCTATTTGATTAAATCACACCATACCTGAAGCATTCCTGGACACATCCGAACTGAAGTGTAGCACCAAGGTGCCTTTACTGCCAGGTCTCGGAGCCCATGCTCTTGACAGTAGCCCTGTGCTTTCTTCCTCCCTAGTACTGCTGCTTCCAGTGTCTCTCCTGCTACGCAGTTGCATCCTCTGTCCCCCTGATGGTGATTCAGGCTGAGCTGAGCTCCAAGCAAAGGTTGTGACTGTATTACATAACTCAGAGAGTTGCCTGGCAGCGAGCACAGGCACTGTGAAAAGATGGAGCTCTGAATGCTGTTGAGGCTGGTGGGAATTAAGACTTTCAGCACATTAATCACACTCGTAAATACTCCTCACTCTAAATGTATCTTTTTAATCTGGCACTCAGTGATTGATGCTGAAGAGGTAGAGGCTTCCTGACAGTTCTGTACCCTTTAGAGGTGTGTTTCTTACTGCCAGTTTGTAAGTACCTCAGAAATACCAGGTGGGTTGTCCTCAGAAAGCCTTTGAAATAAGGAATGTTTTCATTCCACAAATGGGCAGCTCAGGCAGTGTTATGATTGGTGTTTCTGGTAACCATGTGAACGGAGGATTGAAGTTGCACAGACCTTTGGATCAGATACACCTGCAGTCTCTGTGTCGCCCGTTGAAGCGTACAGATGTGTGTCACATTTGATGTTCTTTCCACAGGTGGCATTGGAGAAGCAGTGTGTGCTGCAGTAGTGGGCGAGCCTGGTGTCACAGTCAGTCGCTTGGCTGTGTCTCATGTACCACGCAGTGGGAAGCCAGCTGAGCTCCTGAAGATGTTTGGCATTGATAAAGATGCCATTGTGCAAGCTGTTAAAGTGGCAGTGTCCAAATCAAGAAATGCGGAGTAGTCTGAAGCATCTCACGCTGTGTTCCAGAGCAGCAGTGTTCACGGAAGTACTGTAAGTTTAAGGCAGGCAAAGGTGCTTTGTGTAGAGAGTTCTAATAAAAATACCAGCTTAAAAAAAAAACCTTCTGGGGTTTCATCTCTTTTTTTCCTCTGGGTGTTCATGCATTGGGGTAATATATGAATGGTTGCAGCTATTGAAGAACCTTCAGGTTATTTAGCAGTTTGTGGGCAGCAGCCCTTTGCCTGCCTGCTGTGTGGCAGGAGCATTTTCTGCTCTGCCACTAACCTTCCCTGCGTGGGAGTTGACAGGGTGCTCCCTGAAGGGCTGAGTGGGCTGTGTTTCAGGTGCTGGATATTGCCACCCAGAGTGAATTGAGTAACTTGTGTTTGGTCCAACTTACTGCTGTCTTGAAGCAAGTTCTTTCGTCGCTGCTAGAAGAGTTCAGTAGCCCCTCACTGGACAGAAGTGTTAGGCTTGGGATAGTGAAATCAGGAATGTGCACTGCAGGAGAGGGGTGGCTGGTGCCTTTGCTTCAGTTCCTCTGCTGCATTGCCCCCCAGCTGTTTAAAACCAAAGACAAGAAGGAAGTACTCCCTGTGCTGGATTATGCTGAAGTGGAAGGAAATATACCTGCTGGTCCTGGGGGACCCAAAGGGGAAAGTGAAAGCCCAGCAGAGCTATGGGAATTTGATGGCAAGCCATGAGCTCAGGAGGGAGCTGCAGGACTTGGAGGATGGTAGCTCAGGTAGCACAAGCTCATTTACAGAGGTTGAAACTCTTCATAGGAACTTGTTTTTTTTGAGTGCTTAGCCAGCACTGCATCAAGGGTGATGTGAGAGCAGAACAAGAGCATTGCTGTTGGGCAAGAGACAGGACTGTTCGAAGTGCTGAGATGAACTCGAGAAGATCCGAAAGAACAGCAGGAATTTCCCAGAGAGGATACAGCTGGATGTGTAAGTTGCTTTTTGTTTTTCCTCTCTAGCACTGACTTGTGAGCTGCTCTAATATGGATGAGCTCTTCATCTTGTAGGATGGGCTCCCCTGGGTGAATTTTTAAATGTGTAGCTTATTTTACCCTTAAGCAGCCTGTTTAAAAACTAATTCATTTTGTTGACTGCAGAGTACCAAACCTGAAAGCATATTTGGTGTTGAAATGTTTCTCCTAACAGCAGAGGAAACTAATCTCTCTTATACCTCTTCTTTCTCTGTGGGGTTTTGTGCAGTGGGGTGACATGTCTACAAAGACAGATAAATGAGAATGTAGATATTACAAAATTACTTCTATTCATCATTATTGCTCAATTTAACCTCTGCCATGCTGGGCTGTGTTGTCACAGGCCTGCATACAGTCACTGCTGTTTCTGGATCTGCAATGGGAACTGCAACATGCAAGAACAGTCAGCACCAGTGCTTAATATTTAAATTCAAGTGCAACTAAGAAGTAAGTGGTTTAAGTTTCTGAGCAAGGCTTGAAATTGCTTCTCTAAAATTCTGGGATCTTTCAACTAATGGTTTTTAGATTACATTTCCTTTCTTCTGCCTTCATCTTATGGGTAGGAAGACCTTTCATTTTAATTAACAATTTAAAGGTATCCCCTTTCTTTTTTTTTTTTTTTTGCAGTGTCTCTGTGCATTAGCCCTACATAAAGTAATGTATAGTGTCCCTAATACAGTGAAAGTCAGAATTGCTCTTTATATTACTCAAAGAAATAAAACTGCTGGGGGATGACTCAAATCAAGCACTTTGTTTTTTCCCCTCAGAAGAAGAGATGAAATTTGCTGCTGTTACTAATCTCATCACTGCACCATTATGTCACTGCACGTAAAATCTCACCCAGCTTTCACTGGGTGCAATCATTATACACCCACTATATTGAGTTCTGCCACAATAAATTAATCTGCTTCAGTGCTACTGCACTGTTGGGGCTCAGCTGTGTAAGCAAGTAGCTGCTGTTTGCCTGGTTTGCAGCATCACAAGGGGTGATGAGGAGGTGGCTCTGTGGTTGCCAAGATTCCTACTGAAATATCCAGAGCCTAATCCAGAACCCACAGAGGATAATATTGGTCAGTCTGTTGATTTTGGTACACCACAAGCAGACTATCATGGGTGCAGGGGAGAGGGAAGGAGAATGGAATTGTCTTGTGAGTTCTGCTAAGCCCTGAATCACTTCAGAAGAAAGAAGGGAACCCTGCACCACAGTTTCAGCTCCTTTTTTGAGGAAGAGGAATGGTGTCTTGCTCTTGTTTAACGTCTCAATATTTTGCAGTATCCAGTATGGTTTTATTGTCATTTCAGTTCTTTTAATACTAGAAACTTAAGGCAGCAGTGTTTTGCAGAACTCTTCTGAGTTCCTCCTCCTAGGTAGCTTTCCTCAGACCTGCACAATGGAGAAAGAGAAGACTGTGAGGTCTACTGTGTTCAACTCACCCTGTATCTTTGCAGCCTCTCGCCGTTCTTCCCATTTTGTGCTCACGAACAGATAAACACAGGCCTGGAGTCTGTTTGAAGCCTAGCTGAATTTTGAATTCTTATTTAGACATTGCTGGGAAACAGCTCATGCCCCAGAAGGGGAGAGTTTGTAAAATGGGCAAGTGCTCATGGAAAATGCCAACTATAATTAATAATGCATTCGCAGCTGTTATTAACTGTAGCAAAATAATTGCTGTTCATTATTAGGATTGGAAATTGTGATTTACAGAAGGTGGTCTTAAGACTTAACCAAAAGGAAGTACCTAGGAGGGTGTAGGGAAGATGGATGTAGTCTAGGGAAGGTGACTGTTACCTGCTGGCCTGAATTTGTCAATCAGAGGAACGAAGCTGTCAACCACGCTCCGGATTCGATACACTAGTTGTGAAAACAAACATTTTTTTTTTCCAAGATGAGCCAGCCAGACAGCAACATAAAAACTGCAAAACCCAAACACCTGACACTTGCAACATGAAAGAACCCAAAGCTTACTGTTTAAGCAAGCACCTTTGCAGTATCATTAATAACAAAGTAGTGACAAAGCTGATTGCTGAGAGAACCATCCATGAACTACAAAAAATATTAGCACAGGATTACAAAGGACACTTCTGTGCTCAGCTGGGAAGCCATGACGTGTTGCACCTTTCCCACAGCATCCCTGGGGAGTGCCAAGAATGGTCATTTTCTCAATACTGCTTTCAGTAGCTGCTGCCATCCAGATTGTGCTGAGCATCTGTCCTCAGGGTGCTCAGCTGCCTCAGGCCTGGGGGATGAACAGCAGCCTGAGTGCACAGCACCTTGTAAAGCGTGTCTGGGAAGATGCCTGGTTGCTAAAATTATTCGTTGTCTTGGCAACTCAGCATTCAGCCATTGCTGCAGGAAGAGGTGACTCAGGGTCTTGTGATCACTGAAAATGAAAAATGACTCAACTCCTCCCTCCAGTGTCACTAAGGCACATTTGTCTCCAGCCACACTGGGTAATTGTGACTGATGTTGTGGGGCTGTTATGTGATGATTTATGGCATCATAGACTTGTGCAGTGTAATGACTGTGTGACCTTATAGCCTCAGTGTGGATGCAGAGCTGCCTGCCATAGACACACTTACCTAGACCAAAGTATATCCCAGTGGTTTCCAGAGAAGCAAAGGTGACTAAACCAATTCCGAGGGAAATAGTCCAATCTAGGGCAACAAAATAGAAGTTTGGCTTTGTTTATTTTTCTAGTGTGCAACAATTCACCCTCCTATTGAAGCCTTGCCTTACCTTGGTAGTAATAATAGCAAATTAGTAAAGCTCCAATTGCAAAGCAAAGAATGACAAAATGGAAGAACTCATCTGAAACAGAGAGGGAAAAACAGGTCACAACTGCACGTGAATAAAGTCTATTTCCATGAGAAGTCTCATACACTAGACTCAACTGCAGAACATACAGCCACAGAAGTTGTTAGGAGAAGCCTTGATGCACTTCAACAAAGGAGTCATGTCAGAGGGGGGAAAAATGGCTTTTTTTGAACCAAAGATCTTCACAGCCTTGAGGTTCAAGGGAGCTGACATCAGTTGAATTAAAATAATGATCTGAAACAATTACCATCCTTCCGGATTCCCATCCACCGCACTGCCCACTGCTGGACCCGGGGATCGTGTTCTCATATGCTACAAAAAAAAGAGATGTCTTTTATTGCTGTGGAACTCTGAAATTAAAGTGTTTAAAGCTTATTTCCCTTTTTGTGTCTGAAATCAACTCTCAGAGCACAATAAATGCAAAACTCTTTGTTCAAAGGAGAGATGTGTGAGCCTTTCAGAAAGGTCAAATTAGCAATTTTAAAATGGCCTCTAAAAGAGCAGGGGTTTGTTTGGGTTCGTTTTAAAGCCTGATCAGATGGTTGCAGTCACAATACAGAATTGTTTTAAAGCACTCTGCATCTTCTCTATCTAGTCTAGGACAAACAATAGGCTCAGAATTGCAGTGGGGGAGTAAAGCAGTAGTATAAGGGAGCTTCAGTTGGATTCTTGGGTGCTGCATCACAGCTATGCTAATATCACCATGTATGAGCACCATCAATCTATGTGAGCCTGATGGGGAAGTGTTTCTGCACCTCCCACACGAAGAGCCAAGGCTGACAATCAGTCTCTTATCGTTGGTTATCCTGATACACAGACACAACATAAGAGCAAGGCATTGTTAGAGCTTTAAACCAAGAGCATTTTGCTGCATGCCAGTTGTGAGCAGAGTTGCCAAATTCCATTCTTTCTCCAACTGTATTGTCTGAAAGAGTTGAATGTTTCACCAGATTCCCAATGCCCTCTTCAAACCAGAAGGTTTTTTCTCTTTCCACTTGTCAGTGGTGTGAGAAAGATAGTTGGCAGCCTGCTGAACATAAGCCTTTGGGTATTGATTCATCACAAGTTTTAGGTGCTGTATTTGGGCTCTGCATCCAGGCAACCACTGCCTGGCAGTGAATTTAATTTCCTCTAAAGACATAACAGGAGAGTACTGGGAATGTTCTCCACATCAGATGCAGACTTTTGCTACTATGCTTTCTGAACTGTGAAGCAACTAAACATTGCCAAGAAATTCTGTTCTGAATCAGGTGATAGTAGTATAATAATATTGAATGTTTGTGCATTCTGGATTGATCAAGTGCTTGTTTGGGGACTCGCTCAGTTATTTATTAATGTTAACATAGCACTGCACTATTCTGATTCACAGATGTTCCTCTGTGCAGTGGTATGAATGATCTATAGATGGAGTTTACCCAAACATCAGTTCATGCCTGGTGTGTATTACTCTGCCTCCCAGATGCAATAGCCCTGCTGTAACTTTGTACCTGCACGGTGTTTCTTCTATTAAAGGCAGTGCCTTTTGACAGCTGTTCTCAAACTTTTTGATTAGGACAGATCAAGGTATCAAGAAGCTGGTACAGCCATCATCAATACAGAATACTCAGTCCTGAAGAACAGCATCCAAAAGAAAAACTTCTGTTTGGTTGTATGTACTCACCCTCTGCAGCTGAGTCTTCTCTTCTGGTAATCTCTGAAAAACAACATCATTTTGTTATTTCTGATGGTAAAAATACAGCTCTATTGTTTCCCCTATTACCAGCACTATTAAGGACTGTAAATATTCACCCAGTAGAGACAAAACAGTACTTGCAAGTGCCAGGAAATAAAAACGGCCCAAGAAGAGATGACAATAAAATGAACTCTTCACAGTGGTCCCAGGTCCTCTGAAATAGCTGGGCAATGGGAGATCAGCGGTTCTGTGTTAACTGAAGCTGGGCCCAGGCAGAGCTGGGATCACAAGTGCTGCATGTATACATGATCTGAGCCTGTCCAGTGCAGCAGGCATGCTGTCCTGCACTACCTATGTATTTTCAGTGTCTCAGTCTGGCGCAACAAAGTCCATGGTGAGAGGTAGAGAGGCCAAATGCCAGCTGAAGCAGCACCATGATCCTCTTTCTGCACCTGGCAATTTGGGGAGGACATTGTATTACAATGTGTTCCTCTACCCTGGTATTTTATGTGTGGTTAGGTAACTCAAAAACCTCTCCTAGGGATTATGTTGCAATTTAATATCTTCTTCCCAACTCTGTCCTCATCTGAAACAGCCCCAATTGCATGAACCCTTCCCCACTTCACAGAAGAAAAGTGGTTTAGCAGGTGTCCTCTCAAAAAAGGCCAGGCTCTCAAACTAATGAATGTGGCATTGGCCTGGAGTGGGAAAGAGGAGATCAGTAATGCAATCAAGCCCTTGAACATTTCCTGCTGTGTGGATTTTACATCTGTTCCAATGATGCTCAGCAGCACCTGATAAAAGGAAATTTGCCTTTGGCCTGATGTCTGTTCAGAGCATCACTCGCAGAAACCAGGCCCCAGCTCCCTCCCAGACTTGCATCCCTGCTCAGTAGGAGATAGAGGGCAGAAGGGAGTGCTGAGACCAGCCCAGCTTCCTCGGGAAAGGTTGCCCAAAAGAATTGCTGGGTTTTCCCCTAATAAGGATGACAGCTGCTAGGAGCTGACCCTGTGAGAACCTGGCAGGCCTACCAAAAAAGGGGTCAGTCTGCTAGAATACCATCACCTTCCATCAGCCTGCCACTGGCAAGCTCGAAACAACATGTCTGCACCATCCCCAGGTCCAACACCAGGTTAACTGGAAACCAATGCTTTTACAGCCAGGGGGTACTTTCTCATCTACAAGCATGCCAGAAAGAAGAATGTGCAGTCACAGCCTTCCTTTCAGCAGGATGAGGTTATCTGGGAACACTTACCTGAGTCTCTGTAGGGAACAACCTCTGCTGGCATGCCTAAAATGTTACACAAAGATGATGCAGGTTAACATCCATAATGAGAGTGCCCAGCTGCTGCCAGTGCCAGCCTGTGTAACTCAGCTGGAATTAGCATGGCTGTGTGAAAGTGACAGGGTAGGTTTGAACTCATTAGAGAGGGCAGCTCTGCTGTGGGTTATGCAGTTTGAAAGTGAGAAACATGAATGGATTAATAACTTCCTTATTCCATCTCTCTCAATATCTGGAGGCAGATAGAATCAGACTCCTCTGCGACAAATTAGCTCTCCTGATGCCAGTCTGAATGAGCTGCTCTTGCACCTGGGCTGAGATCAATTTAAGATGTTAATTACATGATTAAAGCCTTAACTTTTTACATCCATAGATCTATACCATAAGCTGATAGCTATTTCTGTGTGTTGACACAGCACGTTTTCTGCACCTGCATTGTACTTATTTTCCATTTTCCCTTTGGAAGCAAAGGAAAAGCCTTCAGATGGTGTGGTCCTCACTAGTGATCTGAACGCAGGCCTGGTAAGCAGTGGCTGTGAGAGAGATTTTCAAAACTCTCAAAACTGCAGCATTTCAGCCTCAACAGTGCAGACTCAAGCAGCAAAACTTCCAGCAACAGTGGAGCTTGCTGTTTACCTGCTTCAACTCTAATCACAGGGCATGGCTGACTATTACGTGGGCTTAACCTCATAAGAAATGCTTTTCCTACAGCCACATTCCAAGGGATCATTTTCTTATGTCTCTACATGTTAATATACCTTTGTTCCAAAGTCAAACCAATGAATACCAGAAATGACCCTTCTTTTTGTTTATATTGGTTGTCTCTAGCAAAAATCAATGCTGTTGTCACTTAGTCTTACCTCTAAGTAAGTTGCCTTCAGTCTTGTGTCTTCCTAAATCTTCCCCATCACTGTCTGGATAGAGAAAGTGTTTTTCCATCAGATGAAAGAAAAATGTGCCAGCAGTATCAGAAACAGCAGCACTGTAGTTGTTTGCTCGTAACATAGTAGTAGCAGTGGGATATGTAGGTAAAAACCAAGACTCAATAGCAACTATTTTTGCCTCGCAGTTCTTTTCAAAGCTGACTGAATAGGAGGGAAAACATCAAAATGTGAAGCTGAAGTAATTTGCATAAAGGGATGCTGTGAGAAAGCTCTTATTTAAACACAGGCAGCAGCAGCACTCCAAATGCAACTCATTTGATCTTAATCAGCTTATGGCTTTCTGTAATGGAATCAGCCAGTATCAGCATTATCACTGCCGTGTTGCCTGTCACTTCGTCTCATTTTCCATGAATGAAATGGTTCAGTGGCAACCAAAGTGACTTTTGATACGCTCTTGATGTTTGCTAACTGGAAAAGAAATGCCAGACGTGCTATAGCACTGCCAGCTACTGCTGCACACTGACTATTCTCCTGCTGCAGCACAGGCTTCAGCTGGGACCATAAACACACTGAGGATCACTGAAGTTGTGACCTTTTATTTGGGAAGGACTCTTACAGCAGATTTCCACATTTCTGAAACCTCTAACTTCGACATGAGCAGGAGACAGCTGCTGTTTTGCTGGTAATGAATCTGGAGGGTACTGATTAATTTCTATGTTCTCTCTTTTGTACACTTTGTTACTTTGTTCAGAGTTCTGCAGAATTGCTACTGAACGGCTGGAAGTTTCCTGTGTGAATCTCTTCTGGACACGCAATCAGACTAAATTACACATCAGGAAAAAAATTAATCCTTGCTACCTTGAGTATCTTCATCCATGGACTCATGGGATGAGGTTTCAGCCTCCTCTTCCCCTTGTGAAAGCATGAGGTTTCTTTCCAATCTCTTCAGGAGTTTCAGTTTTTCATCTGTATTGAGAAAAATACTAGAAGCAGCTATTTACACCACACTGGTCAGGCCACACCTTGAGTCCTGTGTCCAGTTCTGGGTCCCTCAGTTTAGGAAAGATGTGGAGGTGCTGGAACGTGTCCAGAGAAGGGCAACAAAGTTGGTGAGGGGTTTGGAGCACAAGCCCTAGGAGGAGAGGCTGAGGGAGCTGGGGTTGCATAGCCTGGAGAAGAGGAGGCTCAAGGGAGACCATATTGCTCTCTACAACTACCTGAAGGGAGGTTGTAAACAGGCAGGGGCTGGTCTCTTCTCCCAGGCAACCAGCACCAGAACAAGAGGACACTGACTCAAGCTGCACCAGGGGAGGTTTAGACTGGATGTTAGGAAGAAATTCTTCATAGAGAGAGTGATTGACCATTGGAATGGGCTGCCTGGGGAAGTGGTGGCATCACCATCCCTGGAGATGTTTAGGAGGAGACTTGATGGGGTGCTTGGTGCCATGGTTTAGTTGATTAGATGTTGTTAGATAGGTTGGATGTGATGATCTTGAAGGTCTCTTCCAACCTGCTTTATTCTATTCTATTCTATTCACATTTTCTCTCTTTTACAATGACAGATTTCACAATGCTTCATTAGGATGGTCTGGCAGGAAATCAGACCCTTAGTCTTATTTCAGTGCTGGTTTTTTGCATACAGGTAGTATAAAGCCTGGCAAATGACAGCCTCATACACTTCACTGTTTAGATGTTTGTAAGTGGTCGTGATAGATGCCTGAGGATTCATACTCTGGCCTTTGATTTACCCATAATGCTACCCCGGTGAGAATTCCCACTTCCTGAAGCAACAGAGCTGGAGCTGGAAAATGTTTTAGCCAAGTAAGAGTGGCTCACCGTTCTCGGGGCTACTTCTCCCTTCACGCCTGACTTCTGCTGGCTGCTTCCCTATGTTTATGCCGCAGTGCTAGCGCCCTCTGGTGGCACAAGAGCAGATTTCTTCCCTCCCAGCCTCACTGCGGAGGGGAAATCTTCCGGATGGTGAGTCCTAAGCCTGGCTTGTGTGGCTGGAGTTGCAAGTGATTCTTAACAGCTTCAAATTCAGCTCTGTGCTGGCCACCATGCCTCTCACCATTATTAGCTGCAACATTTGAGCATATGCAGCTAGACACAAGTTCCCCTTGCTGCTGCTCACTGTGCAGGAGTGGGAAAGGGGTCCCTGCTGTGACAACCATTCCTACTCTGACAGATAACCAAAGCTGGGATGCTTTCTGGGTTGGGACGTCTCTCCCTTTCATGAACATCAAGGCAGAAACAGGCACAGGATCTCTGGGAGGGTCTCCAGTTAAATTCAGGGTCATCTTCGGTGAGTGCTGCTCTATGATCTATTAAAAATAATTAGTGACTCTATGGGCCCTGTGGAACTGTACTTAGTGTCTTACTGCACAACCAGGCAAATGAGATGTGCAGTGAAGTCCATTTGTATCTTATTGCCAGGTTCAGCACCCCAAGTGACATCCTCGATCTGCTCCTTTCAGTTGCTACTACACATGCTGCTGGGGTCATTTACAAATTTCTTACCACTATGAGAGCTCAGAGAGATCTGGGCTGGCTAGATAACAGTCATGTGAAACAGTGTCCTGAGTCTCACCAGTTCAGACAGACAGGACAAACTGGCGCACCACTGTGGCATCACAACCCAGGACCTTTCCTCCCTACACACACAAGTTCTTTTCCCCAGAAGAGGCCAAGTCAGATTAAGTAAAATATTGTCTTTGGCTCCCATCATCACTCTACCTACCTGACTTTTCCAAGCAGCATTCCTACACATTTCAGTTCTTCACTAATAATAACCTCCAAGCGTATGTCAGCAAGTCCTGCTGGCACTGCAGTGATTCTAACCAATCAGCTGATGAGCAGCCAGGTAGAACTCACCCTTTCCCTTGGAGCTGGGCAGCTGCCTATAGCCAGATGAGTAGGTTGTCTTCAGCAAGAGGTAGAGAACAGCCATTGCCCTGACTCCTTTCTTATCTACGGCCTTCAGACAGGCTGCACAGCCTCCAGGAAGAACACTGCAGCTGTTGAGGAGCTGAAAGAAAGGTAAGTAAATTGCAAATAGTCTTCCCTGTAAAAACATACTTTGCTACACAAATAAATATATCTCATCTCGGGGGAACATCATCCCCTCGGCGCCTGTACAAAGCCAGTGATTTTTGCACACGGAGAACAATGAAGTAAAACACAGCCACCTGAGACTCATTTATCTACTGCCCTTTGGCATGATTTAGGTATCTTTCAGCATATCCAATAACTGGGCTGCATCTTTTCTTTCCCTCAGGTATATCAGAGAAGCATAAAAGTGTCTGTATAACAATGTCTTTCAAAGGATAGCTGTTCCTGTAGTAACTTACACTGCTCTTTTCTTCAGGACTCAGGATAGGTGGCTCAGTGGTGGCTAAACTTTTTACAAGGGATTCCCAGAAGGACTGGTTCATTTCCTCGTCATTCTCCAAGTAACTGGCATCAGCGGTAAAAGCCCTCTGGAAAATGTCTGAGAGAAAAACACAGCAGCAGAGGTGGGTTGCAGGGTAGTGTTCATGTGGTGCTCAGTGTAGGTGTGGTGACCAACATCAAGACTAACATGCTGCCCAACATCAGCACGTTAGTGTGTAAGAGAGTAGTGCTGTATTGTATAAAACAGCTGTGTCTGCCAGAAACCAGTGCAATGTCAGTGGTCTGTAACAAACCACTGGTGTCCTTGTGGTGCCACTCTCTCAGCTGGAGAAACAAGGGAAGTATTCCCAGCTATTTAACAGGTGCTAATTCTGACCATGCTGTTTTACAAAGGACTTGATGCCAAGGTACTGAGATACCTCATCAGGCACTTAATACACAGCAGTAAGATCTTCATGTATCTGAATTCCCACAAGCATGTGGACAAGGCCTGATAAGAGGCTTGTGGGAGAGCTGTGAACGTACTACTGGTCTCCTACAAGCAAGGAGACAGATGAAGCAAGTTTTCAGAGGAAACAAGTTTCACTGACTCATGACCATTCCAGCATACACTCTCAAGCAGTGTGAATGAGACAAAGCTTTGGCCTGTGTCTGTGATCCTTACCTTGCTGTTCTTCAGTAAGATCTGGGAATTGGACATTCAAGTTCTCCATTGTAGTGCCTGTTCAAAAGGAAAGAAAAAGCATACTGGGAAACAGCTCAGTCTGACTTTCTCTGTTTTTCAGGCTTATGCTTGATTCTGTGCAAACATGGCACTTCAGTTTTGAAATCACTTCTCTGTTGCAATGGGAGTTTCACATCATGATTCATTTACCCTCACAGGACCCATTCTCACCTCCTCTGAGCAAGTCCTGCTGGGCTGGGCTTCGGTTATTAAGAAAGAACAAAAGTCTGATCAGCATGAGTAAAATGAAAATAAGTCCTACTTGACCATTCACATTGTTGGGTTTTATAGCTGCCAAGGTGTGTAATTAATTCTTTACCACAGCCATGAGTAACTTAATAGGTCATCTTCCATTCACAAAACAGAACAATTATTCCTCTCCTCTGACATCCTTAAAATATACCAGGTGGGGAGAACAGGTGAAATAGATTCAGAAGATTTGGAATTCTTGTCTCACAGAAGACTGACACCTCACTGTCTGCCTTTCCCAAGTTGTCATGAAAAGGAAATTTCCACTAACTTCATGTTTCTAAATTAAAACCTTTTCAGTGTTGAGCCCAGATTTCTTACTAGAATTCACCAGGGAAACAAAACAGTCTGACATGCCCAGAATCCGATGTTTCTTTTTGTTCTGCTAAATTCCCCCAGAAATGTTGCTGTGAGGCTGTTTTGTTCTGACCATGCATATTGTGTGGTGATTGTGGCTCTGAACAGTTGCCTTCTCCTGCTGTGGCCCAAGCATTCTCCACCGACTGCATCTCCCCTCATGCAGCATTTCAGCTCAAACACTATTGTATGAGAGATGCAAAAGAAGATTTTTGGGGAGCCCGAGGTACAGGTTCCACTATGCAGAGTGGAATAGGAAAATGGTTTATACACCTACACTTTTTCTTACAATATGACTTCTGGGTCCATTCAACAACATATTTTCAATCTAGCAGTTGGAAAACTGAGTATTTCCTTTACATTTTCCAGGTGGAAAACTGTTTCTTTTCCTACTGGCACTTTCAATTCTCTAGAGACCATCATATCAGTCAGAAAATTTTCCAATACAAAACCCACAACAGAGCCAGTTGATATCTTCAGAAGGATAGTAGAATACACAAGCAGAACCATCTTCATTCTCACAACTCTTAAGTGTGTCAGTTCTTAAGGAAATCAAACACAGACTCCAAAGTACCTGCAAAACTCATCCCTCTTGTGGAACCAGGGTCAAGGTCCCTTGGTTTTAGTATGTTGGTCATTCTGGGGACTTAGTTTGAAACTCTCTTAGCCATTGGTTTGCTTTTTGCTTCTGGGAAGGTAACATTATCTCTTTAAACCCTATTTAAAGGCTAAACCCAGAAAAGTGCTTACCCACCTCCTAGATGCACTGTGAGAAAAAGGTAGTTTAATATCATAAGAACACTTTGAAATTATTCCTGATGATGAGTTCTTGCAAGATACCTGTAACATCAGATAAGAGCTCTTATTGAACCACCTGATACACCTGGAAGAACTGACAAATTTTTGGAGAAATATGCTTTGGGCTCTATCAGTCCAGTAAAAGTTTTCACCTCTCCCACCACCTTTCCCTGTGTTACAGTCTTTGCTGCTGCAGCAGTGGCAGCAGCATTGTGACAGCTGTTGGCAATGTCAGGCTGTGAGCACCCATCAGGGAATGCAGGAAGCACATCTGTCCTCTGCCTAGGCAAAGAGCAGCTGATGTTGAAATACAGGAACCCAGCACACCACACCCTGGATAAACTTGTTCTCAGCCACACAATAAAGAATATAATTTCTGTGCAGTTATGGATCCCCAGCTGTGGTTTTCAGCCTTTTTCAGCATCTTCCTTGCCTTTCTATTTACTCAGCTTAAACCTTGCAGGATTGTTTGCTTTTGTAAATTAAATTCTTTAGGCCTCTTTGTGGCACAGTTGAAATACTTGGCCTAAAGGAACAGAATTACTTGAAGTGTAAGTATTTCTTCTGGCACTGATCAATTCCATTTCATACAAACATTTGCAGATTTTACTGTTGAGTGAAATTTAGGAGGTTTCACTTTGGGTCTCCTGATATCTAGTAAAGGCCACTTTCATTGGCACATTCAAGGCATGTTGCTCTTCCTGTGACAAGAACTTGTCACAGTAGCTGCCTTATGCCAGCTCTGTGCCATGGCAAACAGAGCAAGCAAGTAGGCAGCAGTGCATCTCCCACCACACTTAAAGGAAGAACAATACTGAAGGCAGACACTGTCCACCTCTTGCTGTCAGACTCATTTACTCTGAAATTGTTCAGATGCTGGCCCAAATGACCACATTGCTTAGCTCTACTTATGCATCCCACTAAGATAAGATCTGGGTGCCACAGGAGGCATCTAGGAGCAGCCAGCATCCACTCTTGTCTGCATTTCTGTGCCTCCAGCACAGTTAAGCACAGTCAGCCACACAAAGCTTTACATAACTAAGGAAATTTGGTACCTAATTTCTGCATGGACAATTAACTCCCCTGTGGCTCTTCTGGAAAGAAAATTAGATCTAAACAAAGGATAAGTATAGGCATTTAATTGTTGTCTATTTTAAAAGTGATTTAGTTGATTATACCTCACAATCAGGGTAGGGTGATGGTATACTGGCTTCAACAGGGCCGTGAGCTCACTGAGGAATGACATGAACAACAGACCTCATCTTGCTTTCCCCACAGTAAATCAGAACATAATTAAAGTGAGGTCTTTTTAGCATGTTAGAATAAAATTTGAGTGCAGTCAGACTTCCAGCTGTTTAGAAAGTGAGGCTAATAACTGCCATATATGGCTGCTGAAAGCTGCTGAAATGTATCTGGGTGATACTGTTCAGTGAGATAGTTAAAAAGGTAAATAAAGTAACATAAGGTTGGTTTAACTTCAAGACAAAACACAGGCAAACCTGAACCTCTTCCCTTTGAAACTTTTACTGTTCATTTTACTGCTAGATTTTGTTTTAAGTCACTCCCTGCCCTTCCTTCAGACCAAACCAAACAAGATTCATAAAACACACCTGCAAGGCTTAAGTGGGTCCTAGCAGCTTGTTCCACAGGAAGAAGTCCTGGAGGGCTATGGCCATGGTGAAAACTGGTGGCTTCTTCCAGTGAGACAACAAAAACCTGAGTCACACCAGCTCAGTTTGAAACCATTCCTACTCTGATTTCCTCAGGCAATGCCACCAGTGCTATCTGTCTGCTTGCCTTCCTGTTGTCAAATATAGATGAAATAGAATAGACCAGGTTGTAAGAGACCTTCAAGATCATGGTGTCCAACCTATTATCCAACCCACCTAACCAACAGGTTAGAAATACAACAGAGGAGTAGCAAAACTCCAAGAATTTTCACTTTTTATAGTGTCCTTGAACAGAGGCATGTGGAAAGATCTAGTGAGTGTGTGTTGCTGTGAGAAGAGCAGCTCCCCAGGCTCGCTGTCACCATCCCTTTGTGGGTAAGTAGGGAGCAGGTGCAGCTCATCCACCCTGGCCACTAGCGCTTCCTTGCTCTCCACTCTCGCAGCAAGCCTGGACACGGCGGCCGTGCTGCTGCCAGCCCTACGCCTGCAAACCTGCTGTTTTCCAGGTAACATAATGGCAGTGCTCCCACGCTCATTTACACACACCAGCTGAAATTACCTGGTTTGTGTTTCTCCTTATGTGCCGCGTGCTCCTCTCCGCAGCTGCTGGAAAGCTCTGAAGGGAAGACAATGAGCTCATCAGAAGCCAGAAGAGCTCACATTTGTAGTCTGTGTAAAGGTAAGGCAAACAAATCTTCCACTCTGTATAAAGTATAGGGCTTGCCACGAGGATTTTGTGGAGAAAAGAGAAAATAAAAAGGGGAAGCTCAGTCAAGAAGATGTAGAAGTTACAGGGAAGTCCTGTGACCTGCCACTACAGCAAGACCCCTTAATACAGTGTCACAGCGCCTTGGGGAGGAACAAACCACCACCCATGTACCAAGATCTGCAACACAACCCCAAAACACCCTCAGTCTTGACCACAAGAAGCTCCCAAAGTCCTCCCCAGCACTCACCTGCAGGGCTGTGTGGTGGTTTGGGATCCTGGGGCAGGGCGTGTGTAGTGCTGGCCACAGCTCACGACAGTGGGTGAGTGGGTGGGAAAGCGTCGGGGCTGGCGCTGGGGCCTCACGTGGCCTGTCCTGACTCACAGCAAGAGCGGCAGTGGCTCCCTGTCATCCTCTGTGGTTGCGCTCCAGGCATGGTGGGAGGAACTGGGTATTTTCCATATCCCCAAGCTCTAGAGAAGGTGGCTGAGGGCCAGTTCCCCAGTGTGGGGGACAGGAGCTGTGTGGCCCCCAGTGTCTCAGGCACCAATGGGCCTCAGTGGCCCTGATGAGCCAGAACCCCCAACCCCTGCCAGTGGCAGTACCAGGGCAGCCTCTGTTGGGGCTGGAGGCCAAGGCCCGTATGTTCGAGTTACGAGGAAGTGTTTGGGGGTGCCAGGATCCCTCTCTGAGGGGAAAGGCACTAGATTCCCATAAAGGCAATCAGGGACCTCATGACGGCAGTTTGAGGGCCCAGGCACAATGCTCTCTTGCACCAAACATCTCTGGGCTCAGAAGGAAGGCACAGAGGGAATGCCCCTGCAGGGAGCAAGGGGATGGATGGCTTTTGTACCACAGCAATGGGACATTGTCAGTGGGAGTCAGGTCCAACCTTCTCCCTCCCTCACCCCCCATTGTCCTTGAGGCAGGTGCACTGCCTCCCTGTGCCCCAGGGCTGCAGTGTTCTCTGGAGAGCAGCTGGGCTGATGACAGGGAAGGAAACATGCCCTCCATCACGCCTGTCTCTAGCAACCAGAATGGGTGCTGAAAACAGAGCCAGAGTCACCTCTGGATTACAGATGTGCCCACCAAGGAATAACAGACTATGAACCACGTTCAAAACCTTTCGCTGTTTGCTCTGTACATAGTCATCAAGGGCTCCTATGTGGGAAAGAGGCACAGTTATCCTACTAGGAAAAATGACTTTGCACACTATGACCAGGCAATAAGCTTGGCATCAGCATTATCTGCTGCTGTGTTTGCAGGTGCTTGGAGTATAAATTAGGTGGAGAAGCCTGTATTGCTTACCGGGAGACACCTGGGTTGTGAGGAGCAATGCTGGCCAGGTGTGTCCACTCTGCTCAATCCCCCTGAAGCCCCACCAAGCCTATCTGCTTAGTATCAGACAGAAATCCCATTATCTAAGTCAGCTGAGGCAAAGAAAATACTAATAGTTCCCAATTGAACCTTCCCAGCCAAGCAGTTACTTCCACTATGACAAAGGGTCTCTCAGGTCTTGTCATGCATTCTGTGACAGTCTTCCACCTGAACCTCTGTCAGGTACAAAAGTTCTCTGGATCTAGTAGATGGAATTCAGATTTGTCTCAGATTTGGTGTGCTTTTCCAGCAACACAGTAAATGAGTAGGTGCAAATCCTCAATTTGTTATATAGTCAGGCATCATTCACAGCATGCAGTCTGCTTGCTCTTAGAAAGCAATGGGGAACAGCCCAGGCTGGATCCAGCCTCCAGCTCCCAATTAGCCTGGGGGAATGGTGGCAGAGAGTTTCTCTTTGCCCTTTCACAGCACTCTCTTACTCTCTGTAACTCTCATTAATGGCATCTTGAGTCCTGATAGTAGCAAATACCAGAGATCAGACAGTCCTGAAAGACAGATGTCCTTTGCATTGTCCACAGGCTGTTTCTTGCATGCTGGGGACTGCTTGCATGTCCTTAGTGCCTGGCTGTGCAGCACCCTGTGCTCTGGCTCTCTTGCTCTGTCCAGGCTGCTACACACTCTCAGCAACTCAGAATACCAATTTACAGGTTTAAGGGTTCAATGCTCGTCTGGCAGAAGATACAAACTGCTTCCTCCTAATCCTCACTACCTTTCTCAGAATAACCTAAACAAAGCACCCCTGTTTGGTTTTGCTTACCTGCAGTTAAGATCAGCAGTGCTCTTCTCTGAGCCCTCCTTGTCCACCTCTGATACATATAACTTCTGCACAGCATTAAACTGAAGCCACCCCTCGGCTGTTTTCACTTTAGGAAAGCTGCTCCTCTACTAGCAGATGATGATTTCTGACTCAGACAGCCTTCAGCAGAGAAAACAAGAGCAGAAAAGGCAGACCTCTCCCACATACCAGAGCAGAAAGAAGCAGCCCAGCTCAGCACCAAACATACACCACCTGCACTGAAGTGCCTGCATTTTCACTTTGGTGTTTCCCACTGCAGCTGCCCCAGGGTAGCTAATTAAGCCCTTCTTGGGCCAGTCTCTCACCTCCGGCTCCGGGCACTCTCACAAGCACTTGTGAAGGAAGCACTTCAGTTCCTGCGGCCTTGCTGCTTCTAGGCCCACTCAGAGGTAACTCCAAACGTCCTGCTGCTGGACTAAACCACAGTTCTGGGTTTGGCCTCATTTCAGTAGGATTTGTTACAGGCTGGTGTAAGAGTTCCTTTTTCTCAGCAAGCATTGGCTCCATCCAAGCACAATGCTTAACAGTGTGAAGAGGATAGCTGGTGTCATGGGAGACTACTGAGACATTCCAATAGCATTGTGTCTATTGATTGTACGAGGTGTGGCCACCTTAAGTCATTTGGCAAATTAAGCTAACAGTTTCACTTTGGTACAGTTGCTTTCTGAGGAGAGGGCTGCAGAGGAGTTTGTGTACCCTCTCTCTGCTCTCTTCTTCAGCTGCTGATACTTCCAGAGAGATCAGGCCACAGAGAAATTTATACTGCCTGTAGCAGGTGTGCTTTGGTTTCTTCCTTTCCAGTTGGTTTTGGTTGACTTATATTTCTTGGGGTTGGTTGGGTTTTAAGCAGGCTGTTTCACCAGCTTTCCACAAGTGTCCCTGCAAGTGCCTTGTCTCACCTGCCCCGATGTATTTAAGCCCATGGAACATTTAAAACAGATAATACTCTGCCTCTACTTCTGCTGGGAGAACATTATCTAATAATTAGAATGCTTCACCATGTACATGTGCTTATTTTGCCCTTAGCTGGGAACTGTCCTCTGAGAGAGGAAAATGGTGATTTAGTCTTTGTATGCTGGGGAAATTGCTTCCAGGAGAGACTAAGAGACATGAGACACATGCTGAGCAGCTCTTGTGCTTGACACTAATTGGGTACAGTGTGTATATGTGCAGATTTGTCACCCAGGCAAGTAGCACCAGAAATGTAGAAATACTCCTAGGTGTGTAGGAGGGGCCCAGACATGGTAGACTCAGAGCAGTAATTGTCCACTTCATCATCACATTTCTGACAGGCTAAAACACTCTCAGGCCACCTCTTGCCCTACCCTGACTTGGATCCAAAAGGTTGGTTAAATTAGTTCCTTCTCTTGGTAACTTAGTTGTTACTTTTCTCTTTGAATAAAGCCATATCCCACCAGAGCCTGTGAAGCAGACACACTGAGGGAGAGCGATGCTTCGTCTCAGCTGCATTCCACAGGCTACAGCTAGTGCAGGTGGCTTTCTGTTCTTAACTCCAAACACTTGTGAGAGAGGGAAGAAAAGCAACAAAGGGCAAGTACAACCCACTCCCAGAACTCTCCAGGCTACCACTGGACTAGTAACACCCTGATGAGAAAGCTGAGAGGACATCTGAGCTTGAGCCATGGACATTTCTGCAGAATCACAGGGGAATGGCTCAGGCTGTACCTGGCACCTTCTGCAGATTTTTCCTCATTCAGTTCCCTTCTGTGGAATTATTTTGCATAACTAATTCATTATATGAGTATTTCAAAGCCTGTTAAATTAAGAATTAGTCCAAGTGTTATGATTTTTTTTTTAAATACAACCAGGATTTTCTTGTTCTGCACAGCTCTCTTAGCTTGTCTCCTAACCCCCACCAGGAACCAAGCAGAGCACTGTGCTCACCCCTGCTCCTGCTTTCTGTTACTGCTTCTTTAAACTTTTACTTCTGGTCAAAATTACACTTTCTTCAAATTCATTAGAAACTTTTGAATGGGATGTGTTGTAGAAAGGAGAATGAGGTGCTATTGCTATGTTTTGCATTAATAAAATCTCTGGTTTCTAATGATTACTGGGCCAGTGGCAATAGAGGCTGAAGATGCACAAAACGGAATTAGAGGCTGTTGCAGACCCTCCTGACAGACTCCAGAGAAACGTTATTTCCCCTCATTTCCAGGGATACTATTGCTAATAGCAGGCTGCCTTGCACATTCTTGAGTCTCACAGGTTTGGTTTGGGTTTTTTGGTCTGGGTATTATGGAGACATTAAGCAGCTGTCCTTGTATATTTGCCGACAGGCTGAGTCTGTACAGACCTTGACACAGAGCATCAGATTTTGCTACAGCAGGGCTGTAACTGTTGTAGAACAGCTCCTGAGCCACCAGCAGCTATGTTACAGCACAGCCTGCATTGCTTGGGTGTGCCAAAGGCACACAGACACAGTCCTTAATATTCTATGCCTCTTAGAAGGTTGCTGTAGCTGCTCCTGCAAATACAGATCCCAGTTTGTCAAAGGCAAACACTCCAATTTTCTGCAACCTTCCAGAAGGAATTCCTCCCCAGCATCAAGTGATCAGCATTTCAACAACCACCCTCTTGTGAGACCAGAAGCTAGAGAAAAAAGCCATCAGTCCCTCACACTGACGAACTCCCAGAGGGTCCTTCAGCGCATGCTGAAGCATTTGTGTGCAGAAAGGCTGCCATCGTGTGGCCTCACCCCCAGCAATGGGGACAGGGTGCAGGAGGCCCATACTTGCAGCCTTGCTCCCACCCTGCCCTCCATACCTCTCCAAAGGGTGTTTTTTCAGTTTTACTTGGCTCTGCTGACATTCAGCTCCAGAGGATTGGGGTCCACAGCCTGCCTTCTGGGGCACAGCAGGGTCTGTGGCTGCTGTGATAAAATGAGGAGCTCTGCACAGTGAGAATGGAAGTGAAGGCCAGTTCAGACTACTGCCCTGCAAAGCAAAGATGTCATTTCATAGCTCAAACTTCTTTTTGAAACATGCCAAGCTTCTGCACAGCAACACAGCAGCTCAAATGGCAAGTGTCTCTTACAGGCTAGAGATGCAAAGTTGGAAGCACTAACCTGAATGCCACAGCACCTCCAGTGTCACAAACCCGGGCAACTGAGGCAGATGTTACTAGGCTGGAATTTATGCTTCTTTTATACTCAAAGCATTTGTCTGAAATGTAAACCCAGTATGGTTTGGAAAGGAGGGAAAGTGGACCTAGGTCTGGCACTTTTCCCTGAGAGCTCTTTCCTTTCCCAACCGGTCTCTAAAACAAAGCCTTTGAGCCTGGGGATTGGTTGGGTTTCTGGCTCAAGAGGTGGGGTAAGATTTGTGTGAGATCAGACAGGAAAAGAGTAACTGTTGTAGCAAAGCAGATGCATAGACTGTTTAATCTGTTTTGCCTAACAGTCTGTTAATTAACTGCTGTTCAAAGGCATACACAGCACTCAAAGACAGCCAAGGTGCAATCCTTACTCCCAGAGAGACACACAGTGACCCACACCTTAAGAGTTTTTCCTAGCTAAAGGATGGGTGGTACTAGGGTAGGCTGGGCAGAGGATAGCTGGGCTCTTCCAGTTCGGTTCCTGCAGTCACCACTAGAGAGCTACTGAAGAGAACAGTGTGGGGAGAACACTTTCCAAATCCTAACCCGAAACAGGCCAGTTTCTATTCAGCTTCACCTGCAGTTATCATTCCTACTGGTAAATGTGAAGAATGTGTGTTTCATCACATCTACAGTCACATAATCAGCGCAGTTCCTTTGTTGCTAAATACAGAAGTATTTGCCCTGCTCCCAAATGGCTGTGAAGGAGCAAAGGGACACCTTGGACTGCTGAAGACCTGAGAAAGAGGCTAGAGCAATGGGGAGCAGTGAACTGCACCCAGCTGCTGATCTGGCTAGGAACACAAATCCTGCTGCAAGCACAGAGGATCAGCATGAGGTCTGAGGGCACTGTCCCACCCACCAACCTCACCAGCTTTCCAATAGCAACCTGCAACAAATGGGGATACCTTGGCACCAGGATGCTAGATGACACCAGCCTCTGGGATCTTTAAAGAAAAGCCCAGCTCTCCCTCAACAACTCAGCTATGATCTAACATTCTCATGTCACTGCCTCAGGTCACAGAATTTTTATCAGGTTCAGTCACCTGCAGCATAGAGCAGATGGAGGTACACTTGACTTTAAAAGCTTTCTCCTAGAATCAAGGCTCTGCTAGCAGTAGGGTCCATAGAGAGCCCAAAGGTCATTTACTAGAAGCTGGAATTATTTGAGAAATCTGATCCAATCCCTTCACCTTCAAATATGTGCTTTGGATCAAACACTGTAACTTTTATGGGGTATGCCAAGCTTGAATTTAAACTCTGTCTCTATCTTCTGCTAATGCCAACACAGTATTACAATACAATACAATACAATACACCAGGTTGGAAGAGACCTTCAAGATCATCGCGTCCAACCCATCAAACAATCCAACCCACCCAACAACTAGACCATACAGCCAAGCACCCCATCAAGTCTTCTCCTGAACACCTCCTGTGAAGGTGACTCCACCACCTCCACGGGTAGCCGATTCCAATGGGCAATCACTCTCTCCGTGTAGAACTTCTTCCTAACATCCAGCCTAAACCTGCCCTGGCGCAGCCTGAGACTGTGTCCTCTTGTTCTGGTGCTGGCTGCCTGGGAGAAGAGGCCAACCTCTGCCTGGCTACAACCTCCCTTCAGGTAGTTGTAGAGAGCAATAAGGTCACCCCTCAGTCTCCTCTTCTCCAGGCTAAGCAACCCCAGCTCCCTCAGCCTTTCCTCATAGGGCTTGTGTTCCAAACCCCTCACCAGCTTTGTTGCCCTTCTCTGGACACGTTCCAGCAAGTCAACATCCTTCCTAAACTGAGGGGCCCAGAACTGGACACAGTACTCAAGGTGCGGCCTAACCAGTGCAGTGTACAGGGGCACAATGACCTCCCTGCTCCTGCTGGCCACACTGTTCCTGATGCAAGCCAGGATGCCATTAGCCTTCTTGGCTGCCTGGGCACACTGCAGGCTCATGTTCAGCCTACAATCAACCAGTACCCCCAGGTCCCTCTCTGCCTGGCCACTCTCCAGCCACTCTGACCCCAGCCTGTAGCACTGCCTGGGGTTGTTGTGGCCAATGTGCAGAATCCGGCACTTGGATGTGTTAAATCTCATGCCATTGGACTCTGCCCATCTGTCCAGCCTGTCGAGGTCCCTCTGCAAAGCCTCTCTGCCCTCCAGCAAATCAACTGCTGCCCCCAGCTTGGTGTCATCTGCAAATTTACTGATGATGGACTCAATGCCCTCATCCAGATCATCAATAAAGATGTTGAAGAGCATGGGGCCCAGTACTGATCCCTGGGGCACACCACTAGTGACAGGCCGCCAGCTGGATGTGGTGCCATTCACCATTACTCTCTGGGCTCGGCCCTCCAGCCAGTTCCTAACCCAACGCAGTGTGCTCCTGTCCAAGCCACGGGCTGCCAGCTTGGCCAGGAGTTTGCTGTGGGGAACGGTGTCAAAGGCCTTGCTGAGGTCCAGGTAGACCACATCCACAGGCCTCCCCACATCCACCAGGCGGGTCACCTGATCATAGAAGGAGATCAGGTTGGTCAGGCAGGACCTGCCCCTCCTAAATCCATGCTGGCTAGGCCTGAGCCCCTGGTCATCCTGTAAGTGCTGTGTGATCGCACTCGAGATGACCCGTTCCATAATCTTGCCTGGCACTGAGGTCAGGCTGACAGGCCTATAATTCCCCGGCTCATCCAACCGGCCCTTCTTGTGGATGGGCACCACGTTAGCCAGCTTCCAGTCTTCTGGGACCTCTCCAGTGAGCCAGGACTGCTGAAAAATGATGGAAAGTGGCTTGGACAGCTCATCTGTCAGCAATCTCAGCACCCTAGGATGGATCCCATCCGGTCCCATGGCCTTGTGGGGGTCCAAGCGGCTCAGTAGATCTCTAACTTCCTCTTGGAGCAGTGGTAAACTATGCAGCTCTCTGGCTCCTTCTGCCAGCTCTGCAGGCCAGCTGTCTGGAAGACGTTCTGCCCTGCTAGTGAAGACTGAGGCAAAGAAGGTGTTAAGTACCTCTGCCTTTTCCTCATTCTTTGTTACAACGTTCCCCTCCGTGTCAACCAAGGAGTGGAGGTTGTCCTTGCCCTTCTTCTTGCTATTGATGTATTTATAGAAGGACTTTTTGTTATCCTTCACAGCAGAGGCCAGTCTAAGTTCTAAATGGGCTTTTGCCTCCCTAATTTTCTTCCTGCACAACCTAGCAACATCCCTAAACATTCTGTAGGTTGCCTCCCCTTTCTTCCAAAGATGATACACCCTCTTTTTTTCCCTAAGTTCTATTAAAAGTTCATTGCCCATCCAGGCTGGCCGTCTGCCCCGGCGGCTCATCTTCCGGCACACCGGCACAGCCTGTTCTTGCACCTTCAATAGTTCTTCCTTGAAGTAGGTCCAGCTCTCCTGGACCCCTTTGTTTTTAAGGGCTGATTCCCAAGGAACCTTCTGAATTAGTTCCTTGAGCAGCCTGAAGTCTGCCCTCCGGAAGTCCAGAGTGGAGGTCTTCTTGCTGCCCCTCTTGGCTTGGCTGCATACTGAAAACTCTATTATGTCGTGGTCACTGGTGCCTAAACACCCTCCGACCACCACATCACCCACCAGCCCTTCCCTGTTGGTGAAGAGGAGGTCAAGCATAGCCTTACCCCTGGTAGGCTCACGCAGCACCTGGGATAAGAAGCTGTCCTCCATGCACTCTAAGAACCTCCTAGACTGCCTCCTCTCTGCTGTGTTGAGATCCCAACAGATATCAGGCAGGTTGAAGTCACCCATGAGAACGAGGTCAGGTGATCTTGAGACAGCCTTAAGCTGCCTATAGAATGCCTCATCGACATCCTCCTCCTGGTTGGGTGGTCTATAACAGACGCCAACCAGGATGTCTGCCCTGTTGGTCTTCCCTCTAATTCTCACCCACAAGCACTCAACCCTATCATCCCTGATCTCCATCTCAACAGCATCCAGTGCCTCCCTGACGTACAGGGCCACCCCTCCACCCCTTCTTCCTTGCCTGTCTCTCCTGAAGAGCCTGTAGCCATCAATTGCAGCGCTCCAGTCATGCGAGTCGTCCCACCACGTCTCTGTGATGGCAACTACATCATAACTTTCTTGCTGCAACAAGGCTTCCAGCTCCTCTTGTTTGTTACCCATGCTTCGTGCATTAGTGTACATGCACTGCAGCTGGGCTGCTGGTTTCACCTCTAGCTCTAGCTTATCACCTCCAGACTCCTGCCTAAGGGCACTGGTTTCCGACCCTCCCCCCTTCGAAGCTAGTTTAAAGCCCTGTCAATGAGACTTGCTAATTCCCTTCCCAGAATCTTTTACCTTTGGGGGACAGGCCATTCTCATGTATTATGACCTTTCCCCTCCTCTGTCTCCTGCCCAAGATTCAGTGCTAACACTCATTCCCAAACCTTGAACTGTTAACGCAAATGAAGACTGCATGAAATCAGACCATCCAGCAGGCAGCCAGCACCCAAAGCACACTGTCACTACTGGAGACTGCAAACCTTTCTCAAGCTACAGATGTGGCTCAGGCTCTGATGAAACTGCTCCATTCTGACCTCTTCCTCAGAGGCTTCACAACATTCTGTTCTTCAGGTCAGATGCTGGGAAAAGGTCTCAGACCACTGAAAGGTCTCAACTACCAATAGCCAGAGCTGCAAGGGTGCCAAAGAACTCAGCTCTCCCCAGACAACTGGAAAGTGTACTTTAAGATACAGAGCACACTACCAACTCCTGCTACCTTAAACTTGCAGTGGAGAGAACAGCACCACTAACAGTGCACATAAATCAGTCTCCTGATGTAGAATACACAAAATCCACTCCAGAGGAGCTTCATGCAGGTTCCTAGGGCATCGTATTCTGAAAAAAAAAAAAAAAAAAGACAGTACCAGGGAAAAAGCCAAGTAGAATCCCCCAGCCTTTAAAACAATCAAATCTATCAAAGCTCTATCTTCTACATGGCTGCACACCACAGCACCTGCTGAAAGAAGCAGTTCAAGCCAGGGACCAGGAAGCTTCTCCACCTCCCAGAGATGGTCTGCAGCAAGCAGTACCCAAAGGAGAGCCTGGGGGAACTACTGAGACTTCCTGAGTGGAAAACCAAAAGCAATGAATTACATACAGCCATGAGCTGATTGGCATCCCTGCTGAAGGCTGATCCTACAGTGCTCGGCCTCTGAAAGTGTCCTGGGAGGAGCAGTACCTTCCAGAAAGCATCCCTACACCAAAACTGCTTTGGCCATACCATCTGCATGGCAACACTCCTGTAAGAAGCCCTGGGGTCAGAGGAAAAGGCAAGAACCACTGCAACAGCCTGTCGGGAGACCAGGAAAGAATCCAAGGAACACAGCACACCATTGGCTGGGAACAGGAACAGGCAATGGATCTCAAGTGGTCAGGCCAGCACTACCCATGTTTCAGGGATCTCTATGGCACCCTCCTGTCTCCCATTCACTCTTTGAGTGAAGAATATTAGGATCATTTGGGCAAGGACTTCTGGTGGTCTCTAGCTCACCCAGCACATGCTCATTCAAAGCACAGCTAACCTCAAAGTCAGGTGAAGCTGTTCAGGGCCTTGTCCAGGGAAGTACTGAATTTTCTCCAAGGACAGAGGTCTCAGGACTTGACTCCAGCGCACCAAAAACAAGGAGGTGGATGGGCCACAGAGTAACTGCCTCTGAGAAAAGAGGTAGGTGCTTTCTCTCTACCTACCGATCTTGTATGACACTGACCCCAAGCAAAAGTGCAATGATTCATAGCTGTTCAGGTTCTGCAGGGCTGCTCTGAACCACTTATTTCCACCAGAAGCAGACAAACCTCCCAGATGTGCAGCCCAACCTGACACTAAAGCATAATTGGCTAGGTGAGCTGAGGCAAAGGCTGGAGAAGCACTCACACTCAAACAACAAAATACAAATTATGTTCTCTTCCTATGAAAAACAAAACTGTGACCTTGAGTAAGGACCTATGTTGAGGAGCAGCCAGATGATGTCACACCTGCCTGTCTAAAAAAACATGAATAACACTAAGTTGTAAAGACTGCAGACATCACATTGCCATAATCCAGTTGGAGAATGATATACCAAGACATTTAAAGCCTGCTGGGAAGCATAAAGATCTTTACTGACACAAACTCCATGGGCTCAACAAACATTAAATATGAACAGTATGTCTGCAGCTTTAGATGCCTGCTGAAAATCTGAGATAAACAGAGGAATGGTGGGAAGGGAAGAGAAATTTCCTTCTTTTTGCCACCCGCCTCCCTACCGAGGAGGACAAACACCTCGTCCTAGGTGCCAGCAAAGGCACTCTCCTGTGGCACAAACACCATCCAGGCGAGCCTGCTGTCCCCACCTAGCCTTGACAGCATGCACAGGTGCAGGCTGAGACACCCTCCAAACCATCGGGATCACCAGATGCTCAGCTCCGACCCCAGGAGCACAAAGCATCTCAAAGGCAAGTCAGGTGACTCCTGGAGCTGACAGCAACCAGGTCTGCGGCCCGCGGAGCACGTCCCCTCCCATCACAGCCCCCGTGTGCGGGGCGGAACACAGGCCTGACCCCGTGGGGCAGGCGGACGGAAGGGCAGGCTCTGGACATCCACGCCGGCGGCAGGGAGCTGAGCGTCCCGCGGCCCGGCCCAGGCAGGCAGGCAGAGAGCAGGCGGGGCAGGAGCACAGCGATTTATTGGCAACACAAGCAGAGGCGGCGGTGGCGGCGGCGGCAGGCCCCGAGCGGGGCGGGGGCGGCGGTGCTCCGGCGAGGAAGGGGCCCGGGGCAGCCCCGGGCCTACGTCAGCGTCTCGCCCTTGGTGACCTGCCGGGAAAAGGAAACGCTTCAGCTGGGGCCGGCCTCGGGCCTCAGTTCCCGCCCCCGCCGCCCCCGCCCCACTGCTCACCCGGGCCTCGATGTACTCGATCCTGCGCTCCAGCGCCGTCAGCTTCTCGTTGAGGGTGGCCAGCCGGGACCGGCACGACATGTCTGCGGGGAGGCGGCAGTGAGAGACCGCGGGCGCCCGCCCAGCCCGCCGCCCCCACCCCCGCCACCCCAGCGCTCTTACCGAACGAGTTGAGGAAGTCCGCGATCTTTTTGATGGAGCTGGTGATCACCTCGATGTACTCGCGGTTGGCCCAGTCCTGATGGATCTCCCGCTGCACCGGGTCCTCCTGCACCGACATGGCCGCCGCCACCGCCCCGCCGCGCCTGCGCGCGCCGCGCACCCTCCCACAGACCCCCCGCGCGCCTGTGCCGAGCCGCCGCCGCCACAGGCCCCGCCCGCCGCCGCCCGCCGCCTCAGGGAGCGCGAGCGGGGCCCGACCTCGCCGCCTCGTCCTCGTCGCTGCCGTCCGTACTGCTCCCGCTGGCCTCCTCCTGCAGGGGACGCCGCCATCAATTGAAGCTACCCCGGTCCCGTCCCCGCCCCACCCGCCGTCCCTGCGCTACAAGAGCGGCTCCGAGGCGCGGCAGTGTCCCTTGTGCAGAGGTACCTCAGCAGGGCTTTCCGCGGAGCCATCCTCATCGGAGTCCTTCGCTTCAGAGGCCTGAGACAAAATTTCTTCTCCCTAAGTGGAAGGCAAAAAACCTGTACTGAGGCATGCAAAGCAGCCAAAGCCTGCCAGGGCAGAACAGGAGAAAGCAGCATCTCGTTGCCATCGTAAAAAGAAAGCTTTTCAGTAAAAAGCAGGCTTTGACTGCCCTGCTTCTGCAGTGAAGGATACACAGTGAAGAAAATGGCCGGGACAGGCTTCTGTTAAAAGCCACACAAGAAAGTATGTGGAGAGGTGTTAGGTGACCTTCGCTTCTCCCCTTCTTCACATATGGTCCTTACCACTGAACAGAGGAAGGGATCCCTTGGACTCAATAATTACAAACAACAGCAACTGGCCACTTAAGAATGATAGCCCCCACAGGTGCCATTAATCTTGAAATAAAATCTTCCTTTCTGCTACACTAGACACGACTCTATTGGCACAACATAGGGCACACTGAAGTTGGCCCTTTAGCTCTACCCACACACAAGAGTCGTCCGGGCAAAGTCAGCATTGTCCTTTCCCAGGTTTTAATTGTCACAGGCAGGACAGTGATTCTCACCTGAAGATCTCTGTTTTTAAGGATGCCCACCCAGAAGGCCTCCTGGCAGTGGTTGAACGCCAGCATTGCCTTCACTCGGTACACAAACTGTTCCAGTGACTTCTTCAGCAAAGGCACGTGGTTGGTCAGTCCAATGTCTTGGCGAATCTAAACATGAAACAGTACAGTATGACTAGGGTTGATTCCCTCCTGACCATTCTGGCTATTTAAAAAGCCACTGGATACACAGATAAGCATTTTGTCTAGGGCACCAAAAGATCCTTTGCAACACTCCCAACAGCCATATCCACTCTGGATAACCACAGGAGCCTCAGCTTTTCTCATGAACCTTAGAGAGAGACTACTACCTCCTCTACACAAGTCAGATGAATTCTGCTGACCCATAGGAAATTATTTTATAATGAATATGCTTTTTATTTGCTCAGTCATCTCAGAAACAGATTGGTGCCACCTGCTCTGTTCTCCAAGAACAAAGCATAGCTCTTCATGCACAGATCCCACACAGCTGCCATCTTGCTCATGGCAGTGACAGCTTGCTTGCATACAAATGTCTAGAAGCTGCATCTCTGCTGGTGCATTTGGATAAGCCTGGAAGTCTTGGAAAGCATCCCTGCCCATGGCAGGGGGTTGAAACTAGATGATCTTTAGGGTCCTTTCCAACTCAAACTTCTCTGTGATTCTCTGAAGTCTGATTCACCAGGTTATTTCTGGTGAAAGAGCGGTGATCTATGGAGGCTAACAATGGACAATCACATTGTTCCAGTCCAAAGCAAAAAGCAGCGCTACAATGCGAGAGACTAAAAGCTTGTCTCTCCTGATGTGACTCAACAAAGATAAAAATCAACTGAGGCCACCTTCGGGAATATGCATAAGACAAGATAATCTCCACCCATCAAGTACCCCAAAAAGGGAGGATGGTGAGACAATGGATTCACCACCTGGCCCCTGATTTCCTGAGGGACAATACTTGGACACGTAGCTAAGGACTGAAAAACCGTATAAGATTTGAGCAACTACTGGCTCAGCAGAAGAAAAACAGGGAGCCAAAAACACAGAAGGAAAACACAGATGAAGAAAAACACAGGAGAAGGACAATGCCGCTGAGAAGGAAAGCACCAGAGAAGGAAAAGCCCAGGACAGTGCTGCTCCGAAGAAAAGAGGCCATGGAGCCTGGAAGAAGCAGACCAAACCCTCTTTCCGTGTCCTAAGTTCCGCCTGCTGCAACTCATGGAGCTGAAGAGGCTGCCCAGAGGACCACATGTCTTCTACAGCCAAAGCCTCAGCACCCTTCCTCTACAGACCCAACATCTCCTGCAGCACCGTTCCTCCACAGACTCAAACTGTCTTGGGGGGGTGAGAGGGGTGTGGTAATATAATTCCTTTCCTCTTCTCTCTCTTCTTCTCTATTTTCTCTCTCTCCCCTTCTGATCCACCCACTTTATTTATGTAATAAATAGTTTAGCTGTTGATATTTTGGCCTCATTTGTGCCTCTAATTTCACAACACAGGAATATTCAAAAGAACTGAGTCTCTTTCCCTCTCCGGACTGAGACATGCAAGTGGCCAAATTGCAGAACTGCCAACTTAGGCTGGGAAATAGCTACCTGCTGAGAGCCACAAGCTGCAAACTAGTGCTGCAGGAAGCTTCATGTAAGAGATTCCTGAATCCCCAAGCACAAAGAAGAATGAGACAGGGTTGAATAAGCCACAGCAATGACAACTTTTCTTGCTCCATGTCTGATGCAATTCCTTTACACTAGTTACATGGAATGCGTGTCCACTATAAACTCCAAAACCAGCTTCTCTCTGTCTTTGGAGAACTAAGACAGAAGGCAAGAGGTGTAGTAAGCAAAAACCAGCTGAGGAAGGGCAGCTATGCCAAGTATTGTGTGAGATTTAGCTCTAGGTGAGCATCTCCTCCTGCTAGCGTTGGATCTGCAGCACAGAATGGAGACAACTGCTAAACCAGAAAACCTTCCAGAAGCCATAAATGATTACTTTGTGCGGAAGTATTTTCCTCTCTTGTGAGAGTATTTTGTAACCTTCTTGCCTTAAGATGTTGTCATTAGCTATTCTCTGAAATCAGACCAGCTGCACTTCTTGGAAGAGTTCAGCATGCCTGGGAAGAGGGATGTTGCTTTGCTTCATGCTCTGCCAACAGGTGTGGGTAACTGAGTACCAACAGCAATCTGTTCTCTAGCCCCCAGCTAGGTCCCTAGGTAGAACCTAGCAATCATCAGCACTAATCAGAACCAAATCAGGGAGAACATTGCTAATGACACAATCTGCTACTGCAGTGCTCCCAGGTCTTGGAAGCCACCCAACTCTCTGCAGGCACTTTGGAGACCCAAAGTGCCATGGCATTTGCAAAAAGTCTGTCTCCAGAAATTGTCCTTATGTCCAGCATTAGATATATAACCAGAAGAGAGGCTTAGAGTAAATAACAAGTACTTAGGAAATTAGAGGTGAAGCTGATTGCTGCTGTCTACTGTGTGCTGCTCTTTAGAGATGCCCATAGCGAAGGAGAGCAGCAAATCTCAGGTAATACTGCACAGGTTGCTTGGTATGACAATGAAATCAAGACTGGTTCAACAAATGTTGGTGTCAGCTGCTCTTTAAACAGGTACAGGGCTTTCATTGCATATATTTATTCGCCTAGATTCAGCTGCTGTCCTCTCATTCTTGCAAAAAAAATTGGCAGAGACCTAATTAGGTTGCAGCAGATTCAAGCATGGTAGTAAAACACAGGTGGCACTAACTGCAGTTATATGCTCACAGGAGCTGTGGGGTATGGTTCTTGAAAATGTTAGTCAAGAACAAAGACAAGCTGTAATCATGTTATCCTGCTTACAAGGTGAATTGTCACTTTAAAGCAGGCATAAGGATTTCACTGTCAAACATTGGAAGAACATTTTAGCATCTCCAGGGTTTGTGCCAACTTCCAATTCTCCCGTGTGCCAGCAGCTACAATGGCTGTTCTGATCTCCATCTAGACACTTACGCTCCTGATACCAGCTCTGGACTAAATCAGTAGCAAATCTAGTTTAAGGAGCCATGCTAATAGCTGGCTTTCTCTCTTCAACTCCTTTGGCAAAGATCCCTTGTTAGACATGATTTCTTGAACCTCTCAGGAGTCCAAGTAGCACACACGAAGTTCTTTCTAGTTGCCTTCTAATCCTCTCCTTCCTACCTGCCCCAAGTCTCCTACAGCAAGACCGGCACACTGTTACCACCTTCCTCCACTCCCTTTGCACTCTTCTCTTGTATCAATGTAACATGCCAAAAAAGGCACCTCAAGAGGACATTGGGTAAGGTTTTCCCCTCGTCTACCTCCTGTTGCTGATTCTTCTGACTTGCAAGCATCTTAGCCCAAGCGTTTCTCCCACATTAGCCATCTGGCATCTGTACTTTATGCAAGGTCTCTAAGGTCTTAGCCTCAGAACATCCTCTTACAGATGCCAACAACAAAAGATGTCAGAAACCTCTGTCCTAAAGAAAAAAAAAGTATGCTAACCTGATCTGACATCCCAGTCAGACACTTCCAGATCAATTACTTCAACTTTTGGACCATTAACTAAGGCTATTTCTCCTCCTCTCAGAGCTTTTTGCTTGTACCAACACTGCTGGAAGCAAGTAGAACCTGCTTATGCAGTGGAAAAGCAGTGGGAGCGAAGTAAATAATCTTAGGACAGGAGTTTGAGCTGCAATTAGAACTTATCTTACCTTGGAGTGGCCACACATGTGATGAAGTTGTCTGGTACTCAGCTGCAAGGTTTTCAGCAAACTCTGCACATCATCCTGCAATAAAGTGGACCAGCAAATCATTCTCAAAGGATTTTTCCATAAGGGGAAACAAGAATAATGAAAGAGTATTAGCCCTAGCAATCTTTCAAAGGGTTATGGGATACATATGCATGACACATCAGATGAACAGGGTGAAGCCACAGGAGACTTCTACTGTGCATCTAAGTCAAGTAATTGGTAATGAGAGTATGACCACATGTTGTAAGGCCAAACACTTGAAACTGAAACTGATTTTGAATCACTGTTAAAACCAAGGTGACCTTGTCACATCTTGCCATGAGTGCAACCTTCTGAAACAGGGGAACCAGGGGAAAAATATAAAACAGTGCTGGACTGCGGAGTTTGAAATGCACCCAGCACAAACTCTGGATACCAGTCCTCTGTTGAGCACATGTGGGGGCAATTCCTATTGTCCAGTGGCAATGACAGGATATGTTTGATACCATTCCCTCAAGTGACCATGAGGACAGATCTTGCATTTGCAATAGAAAGGAGTTATCGACAAGACAGACAAGTTGTGAAGGCTAAGCCAAAGAATGAGTCTTGCTGGCAAAGCTGGATTGGTTGCAACAAAGAAGGGGGAATAAAAGAACTGTTCCTGCTTGTCATGTGGTGCACTCACGCATGTTGTCCTGCCCAAAGCTCCAAGAACTACTGCAAAGACACCAATGTCCATCTGGATGCCAAGCCCCCACCAACCCGACTGCTCACATGAGCATCCTACGATGTGAGTGACACCTTTGTGGTAACCATTTTTGAAGGAGATGGAGGTTGAAATGTCTTCCTTTGCCAACAGTGAAGTCATCCAATCAGCAAAATGATGGGCAAGTTGGGAAACAAGTGACCTGTTTGCTGAGAGTACTGGATGGGCAGGTAAACAGGGCAGAGCACAGCTGGAGAGGTTAAATGTGTTTGTCATGAAGCATCATGCCAATGTGACAAGAGACAGGAATCTCCTAGCAAGCATCAGCCATGCTTCCCAACATGGTTCCAGATAGTTCTGTCTCCAAAAGGCTTACCCTGTGCTTTTTAAAGCTGTAGTCCAGGAGAGGCATGGCAAGCTTCAGGAACGCTTCTACAAAGAGCCGACCGTACTACAAAAGAACGATACATAGATCAGAAGGCAAATTCAAATTCCTTTGCAAAGAACCATCATAAAGTCAGGTAAGATAATGATACATTCTTTCAAGCTACCCCAGAGACTATTCTCACTTAGAAAAAGCCTGTATTCATGTGGAGGCTGTTCTGGAATATACAGGATCAGTAAAGGGTCTCACTTTAATCACTGCAAAGAGAGACTAAAGGGACCAGGTCTCATCATTGTACACAGAAAACAGGGAATAAAGGTCAACTAAACACAAAATGTTAGAATCATTATACACCTGTATGAGTCCTAGCTAGAAAAGGGAGAACTGCAGAGGAACTTGTGATCTTTCTGGGCTCCAAGGGAGACTTGTCTGCTGTAAAGTCTCTCTTTTGGAGTATGACAGAAAAAGGAGACAGGAGAAAGGGTCTAAAGTCAATAATGCTAACTGCAGTAAGTTTGTGTGGTTGAGCCATGCTGTGAGGATTAGTGGAAGACAAACTATAACAGCATCTGCTTCTACCACAGAATTCAGCAACCACTCCACTGGAAGCAATGATTAAAGGAAATTGGTACTTTAATTGCTGTCTTCATTTCACAGAATCACAGAATGTTAGGGGTTGGAAGGGACCTCCAGAGATCATCAAGTCCAACCTCCCTTCCAAAGAAGGATCACCTAGGGCAGGTCGCACAGGAGTACATCCAGGCAGGTTTTGAAAGTCTCCAGAGAAGGAGACTCCACAATCTCTCTGGGCAGCCTGTTCCAGTGCTGTCACCCTCACTGTAAAGAAGTGTCTCCTCATGTTGAGGTGGAACCTCCTGTGTTCTAGCTTGCACCCATTGTTCCTTGTCCTGTTACTGGGCACCAACGAAAAGAGACTTGCACCTTCATCTTGACACCAGTTACTTTGAATTTTTGCTTACCTTCAGGCAGATGTTGAGGACCAGCCTGCTGTCAAATACCTGCTTGGACACATGGTGAAAGGGGAAAAAAAAAACAACAAAAAAGAGCCAGATCAGTTCAGAATTCTAAAGGAAACAGCCTATTAAAGAGAATCCTTCGTTACATATCCTTTATTACTGTGAAACCTGCTCTAAGGCAACATCCATTCTCCAGTTTCAACAGGGAACGCCACATCTGCCTCCTCAGCAGCTGGTAATGGTGACTATCAGCCAAAACACTGTACTACAGAATCGGGGTGTTCTGGACTTCCTTACATTATCCTGTCCTTGTGGAGCCTTATTTGTGTGAGAACCATGTTAGTAAGATGTGCAGGCTGTAAGAATTAAGTAGTATTGAAGTGAAAGCTAAATGGAAACCCCTGCACACAGATGATAATCAGCTTTATTTACTACCTCCAGGTTGTTCTACTAGTCAGCCTTACCTCCTGGTTTTCCCCTGTGCTCATGACCCTGGGGACACTGGGCTTTGCTGGGAATCTGAAGGTAAAGCCAGAAAAACAACCAGAACCTCACCTTGACTAAGTTAATGAGGATATGGAAATTCCGCACAGCAATGTTCCACCGCAGCAGCTTCTCCAGTTGCACCTAACGGGATGCAAGGGGACAAATAACCCAAGGTAGTAAATTCTCTCTCACCTTTCTGGATGCTCTCTCAGCATTTTTTGTACAAAGCGTTGTTGAAGATAGGCAGATAGGCACCACAGACAGAACCACTTAATAGCAATTCCAGCCTCATCAGTACCTACATGACTTAACATGCTAAGAGCTAACACACTTCTTGTTCTCATAGCAGCTCTTGGTTGCAAAATAATTCTGTGCTCCCACACAAGCGTGCAGAACAACTGCACAGCTTAGTATTTTGCTGATTATCACCTGTTTCCTGATTACAGCTTCTGCCAGATTTGCTGGACTTTTGACATGGTACAAACCAGAAAAAAAAAGGATGCTACCTGCATGTTACCCTGTAAGGTCTGGCTGATGACTGGATTTCCTAGACAAAGTTTGGAAGTAGATTTCTTTGCAATTTTTCATAACTTTAGTCTTCAGTTTAACTTTAGTCTTCTTTCCCTCAGAGTGCAGGGCATTAATTTTTCCTACCTCACTTGAGTCTGATGGTTTCCCAGCTGGGATGCTTCTCACTGAACTCTCGAGCTGAGCCATCATTACTCTGAAGAAGACCGGGAATGTCTGCCTGTGGAGAAAGTGAGATCAAAACTAAAAGCCAGCTCTGTTCTGGGGGTAAGAAGTCTATCTGGATGTTCAGTGTGAAAAATGTGAAGGTTACCCAGCTGGGCACTCTTCTCAATAGGAAATCACAGCAGACTGACCCTTGGACTCATAAGCACATCTAGCCCAGCATCATTGCCCAGACAGAGAATCCTGGAGAGTCACTACCACTTCCCCAGTATGGACTACAGACAGACACCACCCACCCACTTCTTTGTAGCTCTGGGGGTACACAGTGAAAGGTTTGTGGCTGTAAGCATAAGATAATTTTGGTAGTTCCAAAAGTGCAGCAATTTTGGCCATCCTTGCATAAACCATGCTTCCAAATTCCTGTGGTAGGAGCAGAAACATCCCAAGTGTTTGTGTACACTGCATACCAACCCAGCATTGCCTACAGCCACCCCAGGCCTCTGAAGCTGACTTTAGAGCACTTCAATCCACCACGTAGCACGGGAAGAGGCAACAGACCTGACAAGAGGCATCAGTTCATACTCTGACTGGCTAACAAACAATAAACTTAACATGGTTGTTATCACACAACATAACATAAAGCTCACCATGCTCTACCCTATTGCATACTGCCCAAACAATGTTGATAAATGCCCAAGTAGCCCACAGCAGTACTAGCATGAAACCATAATAGAGCACAAAATAGGAAATGAAATATAAAACACAGAATCTCATGAAATCCCAAGTCTCTGTTGAGATAATTACCTGCTTAGGGTAGGATAAGTAGAAGAACAACCATCTTTGGCAGAATTGATCAGTTCGGGAACCCCAACACTGGAAATTTCCTCTATAGCTTTCAAGATGTTATCTGTGTGCTCCAGGTAGACACTAAATCCAAAAGCAGCTTAGTTAATCCATAAATATTATGCAGGATAACACAGCAAGTTCTTGAACACTGCCATAACTACAACACGTGGCTCAAAATTGTCACATGCATTCTTATGCCAAAGACAATCAAAAGTAGGAAATCTGAAGCAGTACTTTCAACTGTCACAGCAACTATGATCTGAAACAAACCTGGATTTAATATTTTTTTCATTCTTGTATTTAGGAAAGACAGGGTGAGGGGGAGAGGAATTGCCCTTTATGTGAGAGAACAGCTGGAATGCCTGGAGGTCCACCTGAGGAGAATCAACCAAGAGCTTACGGGTAAGGATAAAGGAGCCAACCAATATAGGTGGCATTGTAGTAGGTGTCTGCTACAGGCTACCTGGATCAGGAACAAGAAGTACAGAAGGGACAGAGCAGTTGATGAGAAATACTCTGCTGGACTTTAAAAAAAGGGAGGGCTTCATGGGGATGGGAGGGTCAAAGGCAGCCTTGGCTGCAGTGACCATAAGATGGTGGAGTTCAGGATCCTGAAAAGAGGGAGCAGGACAAACAGAAGATCATAACCCTGGACTTAAGGAGTGCAGAGTTTGGCATCTCTGTGGATCTTCTTGCCACATGAGAGGGGACCTAGAGGGAAGAAGGGTCCAGTAAAGCTGATTGATATTCAAGGATCAACTCATCCAAGCTCCAAGTTAGGAAAGCCAACTTTCCTAACTCTAGTTGACTCTGCCAACTGTGGCAGGGCAATAAGGGCTTCTCTAGCAAGTGGAAGACTAGGGAAAATGTGGATCCACTGCTGAATGGGGCAGCGGCTTGCTGATAAAGGACATGGAGAAAGTTGAGGTACATGTTGAAGGACTGAAGGCCTTCATCACCTCTGTCTTTACTAGCAAAACTGGCCTCAAGGAATCCCATGCCCCAGAAGAGAGCAAGTAGAGAGCAAGGAAGACTGTGGAAGAGGATCAGGTTAGGGAATAGCTAAGCAAACTGGACATACATAAGTCCCAAGGCCCTGAGTACTGAGGGAGATGACTGATGTCATTGTGAGGCTACTCTCAGTTATGGGAGTGATCAGGATAACTGGGCAAAGTGCCTGAAGGCTGGAAGAAAACAAACGCCACTCCTGTCATGAGGAGTGTTGTGGCTGGAGACAATGTTTTGAGCCTCACCAGAGCAGTGCATGCAGCGCACTGTTGAACTGGCTGCCCTTCTCTTGGTCTCCACTGGGCTTCACCCATGACTGGCAGAGGAACTGCTTTGCTAGCAAAGCTGCAAAAGATAAAGGTTAACTTACTGAAGGAACAATCCAAGACAATTTCCTTCTTCCATATAAAGGCTGTGACTCCAAATGGCCTTTTGAAGGTCCACAATATTGGTACCCCCTCAATTTGCCTGAACTCTCCCAAGTCAGAAAGCATTTCCCCTAAAAAGCAGAAAGGCCACAGGGACATCTATCATGATGATAAAATAGATGCGCATACAGTACATTCCTAGTCTGGAATATCTGTTCACATCAGAACTGTGATCCATCTCTGGCCATTTCTCCCTGACAAATTTATGCTAAGCATTGTTTGTTTGATAGGTTCTACAGTGTGCCAGCTCTCTGTTTTTAACTAGGGGCAATATGCCACCCTTGGGATAGCCATTTCTACAAATAGAATTCCAATAACAAATGACATTAAAACCAGCCTGAGATTAGAGGTTCTTCACATGTTACCCATTTTCTCTTTCTTCCAGCCACTCATTGGTTTCTCAGCAATGGCAATCAGGAGCTGAGTGAGGATGAATGCACAGTGGAAACTGGGAACACTTTGCTGGAAATTCAGCAGGTACTGAAAACTTTCACTGGGGATGACAGGAAAGGGGAAAACACTGTAAATTTGGCAATCTCTTAGAAAGACATAAATAAAAAGGAAGTATTAGACCAGCTCAGATCCAAGGTCTCAATAGCCCAGTATTTTGTCTATGGCAGACCATCCCTTCTGAAGAAGGGGTGGTCAGCCACTAGCAGATAAAAACTCAGTCACCAAGAAACTCTCAAGCCCCAGTCATTTTAAGATACTTATATACTGTTTTTGCCTAGTGTTCCTACCAGTACAAATTAATTTCTTCTTTGAATGCTGCCTACTAATCTCCTAGTCTCAGACAGCATCCAAACAAATGAGATCCATAGACCAATGCATATTTGATAATCCAGTAGGTCCTTTTTGTTAGATTTGACTGCATTGCCATTCAATCAAACACAAAGCTCCCTGGATATAGTATGGTCTCTCTGAGAGCTTGCAAACACCCATTTACCCATAATGCCCACATAAACTAGGGGATACTGCTTGAAATTCTTCCCTTTCAGAGCTTGAGGAAATAGCGATTTTACCTTATCAGCTCCTCAAGAGAAAGAAACTCTGTTTCTCCTGGCTTTAGCCTGTCTGCAAGCACCTGGAGAGCTGACCTTAGCAAGTCATTATTTTCATGCTGAGAAAAACCATTCCTGAGAGGGAAGGAATAAAAAATAAATAAAACAACAGACTAGAAGGAAGAGCAGTATCAGATACAAAAGCACATCTAGGCACATTTTTGCAACAAGAAGAAAAGAAGATGGATATGCAAGAACAACCCTTCAATATGAAAGTTATAAGGGGACACAAACACCTGATTTTGACAGCAAATTTAGTTCATATACATTTTATCTTTTCCAGGGAACAGAAAACCTTGTGCAGGCACAATGCTAACTTTTCAGTTAGACTGAAGACCTGGCTACAAGGGGACTGGACATTTCACCTAGGTGGAGATCCTGATACTCTAAACCAATGCTATGCAGACCTGAACAAAAGAGGATGTCTAATGACAGTTGCTGTGCAAGTGCAGTGATAGTGGCTGGTCACCTCTTTCAACTACCAATGTCCATGAAATCACTCTCAGGATATGAGTTCTGGAAAGGGTCAAATGAACCCACTTTCTAAATACATAGACTGAACACCTGGACTTGATAATGGTAATGCTCAAATGCACCTTGATCAGACAAGTCAATTAACAATCAATAATGTAAGAGGGCTTGATTAAATGAATGTAAAAGGAGTTGTAATATGGCTGCTGGATTTAAGTGGCTGGACAGCTAGCCCAAATATATGGTTGCCTGATTTACAGAATTGTGTTAGTCTCTATCCAAACTAAACAGCAGAACAGATTGTGAGCTGCCTCTGGTTACAAGGTGGGTCAGGTTCTCTGCTTTACCAAGTGGGTACACTCAGGAACAACCAGCATTCCTACTGACTGGTAAGAAAATTACCAGTCTGGCAGCAGGAGTGGATCAACGTCCCTTAGGCTGTGGTAATGGCCAACAGGAGAAGCAAACCTCGGACCTCATATTTTTTACAGTTATTACTGTTGGGTATTTTTAAGTACAAAGGTAAAACAGTTTCTGTACATAGACCTAAATTAGGGTTCAGAAAAAAACTTCTCTGATGCTATCCTGGATTACATTAGTAGATGCAGAGGTCAAATCCAGGCTGCACAAGCATTGTGGAGTTTGGCACTTATGAATCCAGTTCAAGTGCATCAGCAGCACAGGCTTTTTGTGAATGAAGTACACATTCATCCCTTCCCACTGGCAAAAGAAACTCTTTCATTTCTCAGGATTTAGGCAGTGACAGTTTCACAAAGGATGAGGAGACTTACTGTGTAAAGAAATTCCAAGATCCCTAGGCAGAATGAGAGCTGCACAACTAGATGTGCCAGTATGCCACTTATGCTGGTCTTGATCCAAAACCACAAAGAATTCTAGCCAGTTCAGTCACTCATTGTGCCTTCATTGCTCATCACCTACAGTTTATTTAGCTCAGGATCAGGCAATGAAGTTTGATATAACTATAAAGTACTGAAGTCTCCAGCCACTACAGCGTGTTGGTCTGCATGGCTGCCAGGCCATTTGCTGGGTACAAACACTTTGAAGAAAAGGAACAGGAAGAGGAAGCAACAACAGACTCTGCTCATTTGGGTGGCTGAGCATTCTTTTGTTTGAACTCACCAAGCAAATAGGGAGCGAAAAGTTAGTAACAGGTGCTGGTAACAAGAGGACATCAGCTGGCGTTCCTGGATGTTCACTCCTGGGTTGTCTTCCACACCCTGACTTTGTGCTGCAACTGCCTTTAATACAGAACAAATTCATTCATTAAATGCTATTTCCAAGGAAAGATAATGGCATAAAAATCCAGCTCTGTAAATTCCATGTTTACAAAACCTGAAGAATCTAAGCCACTGTCTTTCCCCCCGCAAACAAAACCAAAAATACTTTTAGAAGTAACAAAGCTTGGCAGTTTTTTTGAGTCAAAATTGTTGCCCATTTACCTGGAAGTAGTTGTGCATGTTCTCCATGTGATTACACAGTGGCTTTAGTAAGTTGACTACGCAAACAGCAACTTCCTTGGGGGTTCTCTGACACAGGTGGGAAAAGCCAATATCCTTGTAGCCCCTTTCCTGCAGCAAACAAAAAAGATTGAAGTCACTCCAAGAGCCTTACCTGAGAATAGCTTCACATCAATTGCTACCTCTTAGACTGCTTCTGAGCAGTGCAATTCCTGGTGTCATACTCTGCCAGGAAAAGCCACAGAGTAAGAAAGCTGGCTTCTGCTGAACAGCCAGCACCAACTCAGACAAGTGGATAACATTTGATGAAAAGAATAAAATTGATGTTACATGTAGCTCTTTTATGGAATCACAGAATTATTTAGGTTAGAAAAGACATTTAAGATCATAGACTCCAACATTTTACTCAAGCACTATGAGAAGGCAGTCTCCACACATGCAAATTAATCTAGACAGAAATTGTGAGAAACACTCTTCTGGGAAAAGGCCTGGAGGCCACTGACCTGCTCTGTCTCAGCCTAGGCCTAGACCCTTGGCTGCTGCTGTACTTGCCTTTGGAAAGGGCACTCTCCTTGTGGAGCCTGGGGTCAGTGCATGTGCCAGCTTCCAGCAGAGGTCATCCAGAAGAAAGCAAAGTTCAGCAGGCCCCAGCTGCACAACTTCACGAGCCTGCAATTAAAGAACATCAGTGCCAGGACCCAGACATCATTGTAGTGCCTTGAAGCTCAAGTTCACCCTTCATTTCCAGTTATGACTCCTGGTTTAGTTAACCTTAGCCAGGGACCTGTTTGGCAGGTGATAGTGGTTTATGTCTCCTCCATTATTGGTATGGAGCATTGGCTCCGGATACTCAAAGTTAACATGAGCCTGGTGCTCCGAACAAAGCTGAGGCAACGTCAGGAACAACAGATGATAAATAAGCTCCCACAGATAAAGAGAGATTTAAGCCCAGTCACAATGCACCAACTAACAGTCAAGAAGTCATTTGAAACAACAGCACATGGCCCAAGAGTCTTGTCAAACAGTCTTCCAGTTGGCCTGTGACCAGCATGCACAGAGACTGCTGTCCTTGGAGCAGGCCAGGCTGTACTTCAGCCTTCCACGGCCTTTTCACATTTTATGAATCTTACTGTGGCCTAACAAAATTAGACTCCAGATGGGCTTAGACAGCCTACAAAGAGGGTAACAAAATTAAGCACTTCTGCTTTTCACATCCAGAGTGCAATACTAGAACCCCTTTCTTTGAATGAGGCCTGTACCTGTTATGCTAGATCTTTTTTTCCTTTTATGCAACATTTATATTACTTTGGTTTTAATGGTGCTACAGTACATGGCTGCTGTTTTGAGGAAAGTCCTCTTTTTTCAGTGCCAGGAAACACTTTGGTTTCTTTGGGGGCAAATTCTCTCCTGGTACCTTACTTGTAGTCCTACACCAACACAACATCAATCTATCCATTTTAATGGAACAGAAAGGACCAATGCCCCTGAGAGAGGCAGTTACACAAAGCCTTGTCAGTATGGTTTTACACTGTTCTGTTCACCTCCGTATGCATCTCTGTGTCCAAGATAGACTTTGTCAGCAGCCCACAGTGGAGTACAGTGAACACCTCAAGTTCTAGCTCTCGGAAGTACGGGCGATAGCTCTGCAGCTGTGTCAGAGGATTTCCTGCTTCTCTCTCAGCAGCACTCTGAAAAGTAAATGGCAGAATTAATGTTGCAATCTGCAAGACTGAGACTTTCTAGTTCAAATAAAGGGTGTGGGTTTTTTTCACATAGATTTGTGCATTTTGTGCAAGATGGATTAATCTTTGTTACCTCTTTTCTGTGAATCAGTGGCCACTGTGAAACCCATTCTGGACTTGCACCAGAAAGTACCCATAAGCACCACGAGAGATGAAAGCAAATCTTTGATAAACACTAGGGTGGTAAACTATGGGATGCTCTGCTGCCTCTGGCTGACAATCTGTGCGTTCTTAGAGATTCACTCCACACAGCTCCATTGTGGGAGCCAATGTGTGTTACATGTGGCTTTACAACAGGACTTCTGTAATATGTAGTCCTGGGCAGGGCATGGCATCTAAGGACTGGTCTGGGACCAGCACTCTAGTTCAACATGAAAACTATTCCCTAACTATTTGAGATTTTGCTTATTCCCTGTAACTTCAGTGACTTTGTTGTCATATCTGACTCAGTTATCTTATCTCTACAACAGCAGGAAAATAGAAGCATATTTGCCTGGCTGAAACTGATAGAGTAGATCTACCTTCTCCAGCTCAGAGAGCTCAGTATCAGGCTGGTTTCCTTCAGAACTGTCATCTGCTTGAGAACGATTTGTTGAGTCAGCTTTGCTGCCATCAGCCTTTTTTTTTCCTTCCTTAAAGAGAAGAGCAATTCAGAAATTAAGGCTATACTGCTCAACACTAGAGAGCACTTGCAGCCAGGGAAACAGCACAGGTTACACTTTTATCAGGCCTAAGAAATTAAAGAGCGGGGACTAGTTGCGTGTCAATCTGTTTTAGTCAACTTCACAAGCAATCTGGAGAAGGGAATGTTCAGGGAAATCCCCAAGGAGTGCAAAGTCTGGCATACACCTTCAGCTGCCATTTTGTAACTGCTGTGCTGATCGGCATCAAAGACTTATGCTTTTTTTGTCTCTGTGATCCTTTCTGGGGGCCAGGCCATAGATGAAGTGAAACTCTATCAATGAGTCTTCATCTTTTATTGCATTATCTTTGAAAAAGCAAATCAGACAGGAGAAGGTCCTTCCATGTCATGATAAAGCCTCCGAATCAGACTGGAAAGTGAATTTGATACGTTATGTCACTCCCAAGTAGGTCCTTTCTACTGAGGAATAGAATAGAATAAACCAGGTTGGAAGAGACCTTCAAGATCATCGCATCCAACCTATCATCCAACACCACCTAGTCAACTAAACCATGCAACCAAGTACCCTATCAAGTCTCTTAAACACCTCCAATGATGGTGACGCCACCACCTCCCTGGGCAGCACATTCCTAACATCCAGTCTGAACCTCCCTGGCACACCTTGAGACTGTGACCTCTTGTTCTGGTGCTGGTTACCTGGGAGAAAAGACCAGCCCCCACCTGTCTACAACCTCCCTTCAGGTAGTTGTAGAGAGCAATAAGGTCTCCCCTGAGCCTCCTCTTCTCCAGGCTATGCAACCCCAGCTCCCTCAGCCTCTCCTCATAGGGCTTGTGTTCCAACCCCCTCACTAACTTTGTTGCCCCTCTCTGGACACATTCTTAGGATAGATTTTATGACAGTGCTTGAGCTGCTCTAATGGCTCAGGAGTAGTCATGCTCCTTTTTCTCCTGTTCTCAGTCACAAATGGCTGAAACTTTCCTTGCACTGACTCAGGAAACCTGACCATTAGTTAAGCTGTCAGCTTGTTTGAATAGCAAAAACCTAACCCAGTAATAAGTAAACAGCCAAAATAGCTCCCACAGGACCAGGAAATCATGCAGCTGAGAGAGCAGGTGTGAGGTGGACAGAGAAGCCCTCCCCACTTTGCTGGCAGTAAGCTATTCAATTTAGCTCAGCTACAATGAGATGCTGCACACCCAAAGGAAGAAGAGCAAGGCTGGTGTCAAAACCATACACTCTCACATATGGTCACAGCACTGATTTTTTACAAGACAACACAAACCAAGCCCAGGAGTCTCCTGGTCTGGCCTGGGCTTACTAATCTGAGCACTTCTGCTCCTTCAAAACAAAGGAGCTCCTTGACTGCAGAAGAGCCCTAGCTTCCCTTCTGCTTACTTAGTCACTCTTATAGTGACATGTCCAGTCCCTGTAGAACAAGTTTGGCATAGGACAACAGGGCTCTTTAATCTGTGACCTCCTGCACTTTTTTTTTTTCACTGAATGGAATGTGAATTTGTGCCCAGTTTGGCTTGAAGGCAGACAGGTTCTCAGGAAACGTTAGTCTAAACTAGAACAGAACTAGAGACAGAACAAAGTAAATCTACAGCAGCTTGAACAACTGAAAGGGAAGTTCTGTTTCTTCTCTGTGAGAGTCAGCAATGGGAAAGGATAAAGATAGTGTTTCCCTGTGCAGTAAAGCCTTGACAAGGCTCTTAAGACATCAGTTAGGCACAACCTAAAGGACAAGGATTTGCGAGGCATATTGACCTGGGTTCACTACCAGACAACTGCACAAACCCACTAAAGGCAGAACAACTTCCTGCTGCAGAAAACACTTTGGCAGGTGAAAAGTCAATGAAAGCCTTGGATTTTTCCTTGTTTAATATGAGCTTTCCCAAAGAGACAGACTATCCGACACCCATAGAGTAGGATATTTTTACATCTCCACTTAAGCTGCTCCAGGAGCTGATCAGGAAAGATATCATGCTAGACAGATGTTGTCAGGAATTCCCTGCTTCATGCACACACAGATGCCATGGCTGCAGTGCATTTTGCCTCTGTTTTCTTAAACCTTTTAAGCTTTCTTACCATTCCTTTTCCTTGCTGGACCAACAGCATTAAAGGATGGTACAGCTTCCACAGCTTCAGAATCAAAAGTGGCTGGTGGTGGGACATAACCAGGGGTTGCTGAAAGAGACAAAATGTAGAATTGGGGTTAGTTCAGCTCCTGAATGACAAATACAAGCATGATACTATCTAGAGGAAGCGTCGTATATTTCACCATCCTGGTGAACACCCTTCTGCTCTTATGCTTAGGTGCATTTAGCTCCAATTAGCCTTCTCATGTGTCTGCACTGCAATGGAATTGCAGCTCTTTGCATTCCTCCAGCAAAGGAGGGTAAGAAGTGCTCAGCTGTCCTTGGACATTTGTCCACGTTGGAGAAGCTTAAAGAGCTGTTCTAGCGCATCTGAGCCCCTTTCTCTCCTGGCCTTGTGCTCTTAGAGCAGCTCCAGTAGCAGAGGTTGCACTTCAGGTGAAGCTGGTCTGTTGGTTTACAAACAGCTCTCAATGGATAGCTTGTGGAAGGTGGCAGTGTACTCTTCATTATATTTATCTTATGGAAGACCTTCTCATTGTGAAAGGTGATAATAATTATAAGAGGAAACCATAAACAATGACAAACACAAACCAGGCAGACAAGGGATAATGGAGCCAATGCCAAAGACAGAAAGTCTCCAGTTTAAAAACTCCAAGCACAGCTTTGGAAATGGACACCTGGACTTGTGAAGTGATAGGATGGGAGGAAAAAGAGACTCTTGAGGATTTGGGATATTCTGATGGGGAAGAAGGGTAGGACTATGCAAATGAATGACACAACCAGCAGAGAAGTGAAACTTGTTACAAGGTGAAAACTGGAGAAACACACTGGTTCTGTAGAATGGAGGCTGGTTTACTCCACTATCCACCATACACAGGTTGACTCTGCCAAGTCTGCCTGAGAACAGTCAAAGAGATGCCACTGAGGAGGGGATTGGGAAGGGCAGTTTGGATGCAGACACACTGAGAACAACAGCTGTCCATACATGATCTCTTAGGGCACTGTAAAAATGCAGTAAGTGTTACCAGAGATTTTCTCCACTGATGTTTAAGCCAATTGCTCTCACTTCACAGCTGGTTCAGGCCCAGAATGTACAAATGTTTCATACTCACCTGCCAAGCATTTTCCCAGCACAGTCTGTAGCTCTGTGATGTTCTGTAATCGAGTCAGAACTTTCCCTTCATCTCAGCATCCTGTTGCTGGCAGAAGGCATTCACAACCTAAAGACACAAACCAGACTTATGCAGATTTGTACCCACTTTGACTACCTTTTCTTTTCTGAGTAACAGCCTCAAGTTCTGAATAGGCAAACAACTCAGCACAAGTGGCCTGTGTGACCAGATCAAAATTGTAAGAACAAAGAACAAAGGCATAACTGGTGCAATCTATGAAAAGCAACAGAGTAACACCTACAGATCAGGTATTAACTGGAAAAGAGGAATTAGCACCTTTTAGTGCTGCCTGTGGCTCTGAAGACTTCCCAAAGTCTGCCAGGAAAGAGGCAGTCCTGGGAGAAGAGCAGGGAGACTGGGGGTGCAGAATTGCACCAACTCTGACATACCTCATGTCAGAGTAATCCCAAAAGGGAACATTCCCACTGACTTTCAGTGTTAGCAAACAAATGGTTTAAATGCGCTTGAAGGCACTGCATTTCACCCTTCCAAAAGCTCACAGAGGGACAGAACAAAGCACACAGTCACTAAAAAAATTTGTAAGGGACCTGTGGAAGCCTCTAGTCCAACACCATGTTCAAAATAGTGTTAACTGAACAGGTTGCCTTTTCTGGAGAGCCTTTTCTAACAGAGCACTGAGCATCTCCAAGATAGGTGATCCCACAGCATCTCTGGAAATGGAGCTCAACCTTTGTTTTTAAGTAATAGAAGACCACAGTAAAAGGCTACAACATGCCCTTACACCAAAGCATGCTGGTGTAGACTGCAGCTGAGTAGCTATTAGAAAATTCACATCAGCAAGGCAGCCCTTTGAGCCTCTGCGCAAGAAAGTAGAGTTGGAGAAATCATCAGGACCTTGCTGGAGAGGGCTTCCAAGTGGGAAGACACTTCTTCAGCAACAACTGCACCCCTGAAGACTAAGGGTTAGTGTTTGTAAGTGCTGCTCCTCAGCGCCACTCCAGAACCAGCAGACAAGGTTGTGCTCACCTCACGAAACCAGTTGAGAGCATAGAACAGGAGTGAGCACAGGAATTCCCGCTCCTGCTTAGACAGTGAGTCCAGCTTCCCTTCAACCTCCAGGTCAGTCAGGTACAGGGGGCAACCTGAGACACAGCAGGAAAAGAACCTGTTGGACTGGGTTTTCTACCCATCCTTTGGTCTTTCCATGGGCAAAGTCTCTCACCAAAGCCTGTATCCATTCCAACAGCTATTTGAAGTAAGCACGTCAGCTACTCCATCCCCAGACAAAGAAACTGTCTCCCCTGCCTCCCTTCCAGTTTGTGGGCAACAGAGCATTGCAGCACAACTCTTCCCACAGCTGCAGGAAGTCTTTGCAGACCTCAGACAGTGTCTGTCAGACAGGCTGACTCTAAACCAGGTTTGTTTTCCATACCTAATAAGGCATCAATCTCCTCCAGGCTTCCACTGTTTTGCTCTCCAGTGTAGAGCCTCAGCAATCGGAAACAGGGTGACAGACACATCGGTGACACTACTCTGGGGGAAAATAAGAAATGGAGTGGCTCCTGTGCCTCACATCTCCAGAATGCCCAGCACTTTGCCATTATGTCCTATGTCCTCCCCAGGCCACTGTGCTTTTGCCTTCTATTTTGCTTCCTGCAAGTCCCAGAAACACAAAAGAATCACATCATATGGTTAAAACCCCTAAATGTTTTAAAACTGGTAGTGGCCAGTATTCTGGAAAAGCAGAGGATGGAAAAACTGCTGTAATGGAAAAAAAAGTGGGATCAGATTTACTTCTGGTAAAAAGCAAAGTTGAACTCAGAAGGAATTATAAGGAATTGTGCAAGAGATCTGGGAGTAGTGGAGAGACCCCCTTAAATGTTTTGTGGCATGCCACTGCTCATATTCTGAGTGAGGAAAACTCATCTTTTTTCCACAGAATCATGTGGTTCAAGTGATCATGTCCTTTTGTAAGCACAACTGAAATCTCAACAAAGTCTTATGACAATAAATTATGCAGGATATGAAGCTGCCAGGGTGTTGGGGTTTTTTTAAGCCTTTTCTAACTGCTGTTTAATTGGATGGTTTTATTTCTTACATGCTTCCTGTTCCATTCTCCAAAGAAAGAGCCCATATTTCTCAGCCAAATTTCCCTTGTGGTTACATTTTTGTGATTTTGCTCTGGAGTACAAGTCTATGTTGTCAAAGTACAGCTGAAGGTGAGAACAAATTGTGTACTGTTGACACACTAAGTCCTTGATGACTCTCTATTTGAGAGCCATCACTCAAAGTAGTATTTTTTGTCATCTCAAAGTCACCCGTTCATCTCAATATGGCATTTAACAACATCATAACCAACCCTGGAACAAAGAGCTACTATTCTCATATCTCAGATGGGAAACAAAGCAGATGCATCATGACTTGCTGCAAGATCACCTAACCAGCCTGAGCCAGAACAGACTGCCACTTGCCATCCAGCTCAAGCCTCTAGACCTACCTGAACATGTCTAGCAGCAAGAGAAGAACACTGGAAACAACTTAACTCTCTGTCCAGCTATTTAACAGGCAGGCAGGGAGTGCTGACAAGCAGGGAAGTGCCACAAATGAAAACAATTCCTTTAACTTTGCAGTCACCTCACAGTTAAGTCTGAACATACCTTTTACTCTCGTTACTTGTTTCAGCAGTGGCCCTTCCAGGCTCGCTCTGTGCCACTAATGGCAAGAGGTTAATAGCAATTGCTCCCTGACTCTCCTCTTCATCCAGATTATACAAGGACTTCACTGGGAACAAGAATGAACTGCAAGGAAAAGGAGACAAGCTCTTGTTGACAAACTGCTTTCCCAGTGACAGGAACATTACAAATACTTAGTCTGTGATTAGTATACCCATCCACTGTGGGGCTGAGATCCACCACAAAGTCATTGGGGAAGTTCTCCACCAAACTCTTCCCGAACTCCTCCTGTAAAGAAAAGGGGAAAAAAACTGCTCAGCAAAGGGGCTCATTGAAGAAAGATTCAACAGTAGCAGTGGAAAATGCAGAAGATAAGGTCCAGCAAAAGTATCCTGGAACAGTCACAGCAATGAAGTACCGCTGCCTGCAAGGAGAGCCAAGAGCCTTCAGAGAACGTCAGGAAACATTGCTAAGCATGCACAACCAATTTCTTTTCCACTCTTTGGATGCAGGCATGTCTGGGAGTTCTGTAGTGCTGTAAAGAGGTGGAGGAGCTGGCTGGAACAGAAAAGCAGCCATGGGAAGTTCTCTGTCCTAAGAGCTGCTCATCAGAAAGAGCTGGCTATGAAGTGCTGGCAAAGTTTTATTTCACACAACGTGTCCCACCCATTTCATGTGCTTACATTGTTAAAAATCTCAGTAATAGCTGTGACAGAGCCTGCATAAACAGCCAATGAAATGACCCAAAAAACATTCTGGAGAAGAACTTGAACTTGCTTTTACATTTCAGTCTTGTAAGGAAAAAGGAGAACCGCTCCTACTTTGCTTCTCCTCTTTGGAGCACTCAGCTAGACCGCAGGAGACTAGCATTTCTAGCCCTAGGCACAGAGCTGTTTAGACTGCCAGCACTTCACAGCTCCCTGACAGCCTTCCCACCCTCCAACACACAGTATTCTCCACTCAACCAGCAGGTGCAAAGAGCACTTATACCACACTGATCAATTCCACAGCAGCCCTTGATGTTCTCCTTGGCTTGCTACCCTCCTGGCAGCTACAGCACACATGCAAAGGAAGTCCCCAGCAAGACTGAAGAACTGTCCAGTGCCCTTCACAAGCCTCTTCCTATTACCATAAATCCATAAATACTGTTTATTTATAACCATAAATGACTGTGGCTCTTCCAAGTCCCTAGACATCAGGCAGCCTTAATAATCTGACCAGAAGCCAATTTCAATACTAAGTTTCAAGTTCTTTCAGATTCTTTTATTTATGAATCTTAAAAGTATGTTCTGAAATCTTGTCTTGGAAAAGTTCACATAAATGAAACTGCTAAAAGCACAGTGAGGAATCTGCCACAACCAAAAAAAGCAGAGAGAGCTGCAAGAGGATTTTTGTGTCTGATCAATCTGTTAGGGGACCTTAAACACGCCTGGGGCAAGAGTTCTCAAACTGGACTGAAATCCCCAAATCAACTCTGTCCTGCCAACACCTGATAAACATCATGTGTCTGAAAAATTCATTTAAGTAAGTTCAAACTTCTGTGCAACATACCAGGAGCTGCAAGTCCAAATTCCCCTTCTGCTTCTCAATCAAACTGGCAAGCTCATCATAGTACAGAGCCAAGATCTCTGGTGCTTGCTCACAGCAGAAGCCCACAAGGTCCATCAAAGTTGAAAGCTAAAAGGAGAAAGAGCCATCTTCAGAAATGGGTGTGCTTTACACTAATTCACTCTGAGGCATATCCAAAGCTTTGTGTCTCTAGGGTAACAGCCTATCGTGAGTGGTCTTGCAAAGGTCAAATTTGAAGGAGGAATATGGATGTTCCAAGGCCTTGGCCCAGCTCCACCAAAAAAACCAACCAACAAACACAAACCTCTCCCACCCAGAACCACCCTTAAGCAGTGTCAGCCTAGAAGAAGGTTCTTCAGTGGGAACTAAGGGAAAAAGCCAAGGCTACAACAGAAGTACTTTCTCTGGATGGCCTGAAAAACGCTGCTGCCAAGCTGAAAGGAAGGCAAACATTGCTTTTGGCTCACTGAAGCAGATTGTCCTGTTTCTTTCCATTGTGTCTGAAATAACATCTGGATAAAAGACTTTCACTAGGTGGCTGCTATACTGCTTGTCCTGGACTAGCTGCAGGCAACACCAGCAGGTGCTGTCTTAGTAGACACCTTGGTTTCCCCAAGCCCTGCAGATTCTTGGCTCAGTAAAGCTAACTCCCACATACACTTCAGTGTTTCTAGTTGCACCTCCTTGCTGACCCCATCCTCCTCCTTTCCCACACCGCTCCAATCTTGGTACTCACCTGCCCATCATGCTCACTGTTCAGCTGTGGTCTCTCCAATGAGCTACCATCTCCTTCATTTCTGAAAGCAATGGATAATCCTGTTGTTGGTGCCCAAAACTTCAGACACATCAAAATCCATCACACACACAAAGTTCTCTCACCAGAAATTGGAGAATCACACATGAAAAAGATGTCCTTTGGAACACTAATAAGTAAAGACCTGCTGCTGTTTGGGAACTTCAGGACAGCCCTCTAGATGTCCTCTCTTCTGAAAACCATGGAGACTGACTTTACCACAAGGTTAATATCTGTAGTTGTACACTAGAAGAACTACTGAAAAATCCTGCTGCTTACTTGCAGGCTTCAGAAAAGAACTTTTTCCTCTGATACATTGGCTTTCAAGTCTGTCTCCTTTACTGGTATCCTGTCTGATTTTTCTCAGTAAAAGATTAAAGTACAAAACTATTTATTGTGATGCAAAGATCTTTCTCAAGTGCAGGCAGATTTTCCCCATGCATTTGGGTCAGACTTGAGTGGGAAGGAATTTCTCCACAGGTCAAACTTTCCCTGGGAATCTACTTTCAAAGGCATGGAACATGCTCCATTTGCTGGGATCCTCTGTGTGCTCTTTACTAGGTAAGGTACCTGCCATCAAAGGTGATGCACTGATAATCCCATAGGTACTTTTGTTTTGTTGTTTGGGTTTTGGGTTTTGTTCCCCTTAATTCTTATTTTACAATTTTCTAAATCTCATTTTTAAATAGCTCTATTAGCATACCCTGCTTAGACTTGAACCTGTGCCTTCAAATTCATGAGTCTGATGTCAGTGCTATGGGAGCAACCATGAAGAAGTATACTGACTCAGGGTCCAGAGCTAAAATGGGTTTTGTTCTTCATGTAATAAACACCCAAAGTATTTATTAAGCAGTACAAAAATCAGTGAGCTAAATAATGTTTCCCAGCACCAGTCAAATCCTTATTTTTCAAGCACTTCAATCTTTGCCATAGCTCTTATCAGGACTCTGCCTGGTTTACAAATGCTGTTTATACATTATTTATACAGTACACTGGAAATTGCCATGTCAATGCCCAGCACAGCAGTAACAACCTCCCTCCTTACTTCCCTTTGAGATTTCCCTGTATCCAAACACAGAGCACATTAAGCTATTCAGCCAGCTGACAGAACCTGAGCAGCAGTTAATATACCAATGTTCACACTTTCTTCCAAACAACAGATCCTGCTGGTGCTAGTCAAGGTATTCATGGAGACCAAGAGATTGGGGATGCCTTTGAGATTTAACAGCAGGTGAGCAGCACTGAGCCAGCTGTGACACCTAACACTCTGCTCTGCAGAAGAGTTTGAAGTTCCTCAATTTCACCAAGATGTGCATGAGCTGAAAGGCAATGCCCTTCTTCCTTTGTTCCACTCCAGCTCTGGACTGAACTGAGATTATGTGAAATTAATCTCTCTCACCTTTTAATGCCATGCTGCCTATCATGGTAACAGCACCAATAATTGCCATCTGTTTGTGGTTAGGAACTGTGCTGGAGAGCCACTTCCTGATCACCATGTGCATGTCATCCTAAAGGAAAGATGCAGACCACATCACCACAGAGGTACTTATGTGCACCACTCACAATTCTATTGGCATCCTCAATGTTGTCACCAAAGGTCACTGGGGGATGGTTTATTGGGATCACAGCTTTCCCAAAGGAATGAACATTCTGCAGTTTCCTTTACTGTAAAAATACCAATCACAGCACTGGGTGAGGCTGCAAACAGCATGAAAAGTGGCTCACTGTGACTTTGCTGCAATTACTACACAGAACATGTAGCTGGTCCAGGTTTCACCTATAATTAACAAAAAGAGTCACAAGACTCCTGTACAAAATGAATATGCATTTAGACCAGGTTTGACAGCTTCCTGTGTTTAAACTAGAGGCACAAAGGGTATGAAGTCCACCATTTCACAGCAGAATCCTCTATCCTGTGTAGCTCAGTTTTTCTAACATGAATGTCTTTGATGTCTCTGGTGTATAAACCTTAAGCAGATGAATGAAGATGAACATTGTGGAGAAGAAGCCAAATTATACTTTCCAAATGCTTCCAAGTGAAGGAAAAACAAACCTTCACAAGGAGGCTTTTGAATCTACACTTCTGCAAGTCTTCAAGGCACAGCTAAACAAAGCCACAGCCAACCTGATATCACATTGGTGGTGATCCCACGTCAAATGAGGAGTTAGAGGCTGTTATTGGTTCCCTTCCACAAATATTTCTATCAACTCTACCTGGTTGTCCAGGGGGGTGGTTGAGGCCCCTTCCCTGGAGACATTCAAGGTAAGACTTGACAAGGGCCTGGGCAACCTGGTCTAGTTGGGGATGTCCCTGCTGACTGCAGGGAAGTCGGACGAGATGACTTTTGGAGGTCCCTTCCAACTTGGACTAATCTATGATTCTAGGATTACATGTGCAAGAGAAGAGGACCTTTCTGAGAAAGATGTGAGGTATGCAGTCACTGTGATGAACCTTTGCTATAGGGGGTGGAAAATCTGGAGCTGCACACTCACTTGCAACCACTTGTGAAGAAGAGAATTTTAAGCTGAAGGACATCCTGACATCAATCACTGTTCTTTGATGAGGCCACTATTGGCACAACACAAACTCTGGATGCTAATCTAGCAAAAAAGGGCCAACTGCTTTCTGTTGTGTCCCTGCTCACCTGGATATAGCTGCCTTCTTGCCTCTGGGTGAATGCCAGTGCGCTGAGAATGTAGAACAGCTTCCGGATCTGGCATGGATTCAGTTTCCGTGTACAGTCTAAAATGGTCTGCAAGAGAGAAGCCACAAACTAGCTCAGATGTATCAAGAGTCCCTTCCCATGTTCGAAATAATACACTAAGTGTCAATTGCAGGGAAGAACAATTCACTGTAGCTTTTCTGTACACGCAGGAAAAAGCTACATTCAAATTAAATAAACCTAAATATGGAACTATTACTTTGGCCTTAATTACTCTCCGCTGGAATGAGGCGTTGAGTTTGACAGAATTAGATAACCACTTTTGCAACCTTCCAGAAAATTCTCCCAGTTTGAAGATTAAAAATAGCTGTTTGGGGAGATGATGTGTGCTAAGATCTGCATGTTCTCTCTGTGCTGGAAAGGCTCCAGCTCAGTGTCAAACACACCGGACATCTGCGGCTCTGCAGATCTTTTCACAGCTCACTGGATAGTGTCTCAACCACCTCTGAGAGGCATGCCAAACACACTGCCCTGCCAGACCTTGAGGTGTGGCCAGAGCATTGATTAATGTGTTTCACATGCAAGCTTTGGTAAAGCATCAAAGGCTGGTCCATAGAAACCATAAGCTGTGAGTGATCTGCCAGCACAAGAACACACAGACAAGGTCAGGAGGAAGGTCAGCAGCCTCAGCAGACTGCTGTGTGCAAATACTCCCCATTGCACCTCTAACAATGCATTCAATTATGAGCATGAGTTTTAGGTCCTCTCTTTTCACGGACTGCTTTCAAGCCTGAGTCCTTATAACATCCTCCCTCTGCCAGGAGGCAAGCAAGACCCATTTATTCCTGCTACATCCATCAAATGTCTGACAGATTGCATTGCAAACTCTTATGGCAGATCTTAATGCCATATTTTAAGCAAGGAACTTACATTTAACAAAAAACTACAGAATCATCAACACCAAGTGGAAATCAGAAGTTAGAGGGGTGGTGGAATATCCATATTCTTCAAGGGCTCTGAAATACAAGGTGTCTTTAAGCTACAAATCACCACAGATGGAGGACTGTTCAAGGAAAGCATTGCTATGTGTTTGCGTTGTTGGTTTGCTCTTCCCTCACTCTCCATTTTTACTACTGTTAGAAACAGGCAACTGACTGATCCTTGCTTGTCACTCTTAGGAGTTAAGAACCCCCTTTTGTTCCTCCCCATTTTGTTTTTTAATACATTTAGGACACAAGTCTTCTCCCATCCCTGCCAGGAGTTTTGCTCTAGGATTCAAATACTGGCTGAAGTACTGTCAGTCTTTCCACGTGGTAGAACAGGCAGTCCACAAAGGGAGCAGGTTTTGGCAAAGTACTTGAAATAGCTGATGTTAACAAAGACAGCATTTTCCTTCCATCACAGGTGCCATTCCATGCCTGAAAATTAAGCACTGTCCAGCTAAAGGGAAGGGTAGATTTTTCCTTTGCTCATCTCAAGTTTTCCTGTCAAAATACCATTTATGCTGTCTTACAGCTCATGCTTTCACAGCAGGTACTTTTCACTTCTGACCACTGCATTTCTCAACACAGATAGCTTTACAAGTACCAGCTGTTCCAGTACTCTACATCTGAAAAGTACCAATCTGTTCTGCTGTAAGGTCCTGAAATATAGTATTGCCCCACACATACCTTCACAAAGGTGGCATAGCGCATCAGCAGGGATGTGTGCAGTGTCACCAAATCCGTGAGCACATCCAGAGAAACGTCCACTTCTGTCTCACTCCCACTGCACACATGAGTCACCAAAGCAGTCACCACCTCCTGAGGAAAAAGCCCCAGAGAAGCCATGGTGAAATATCAACAAATTATGTCTGCTCTGTTCTGCTGATATAGAACACGTTGCTCAAGAACTGAAAATCATCCTGAAACTCAACCACAGTGTTCTGAGTCCCTTCTCAGTTCTAGTTCCTGATATCCACAATAATGACTTTCTCCTTGAGCCTCAATTTTATTCATTCTAAAAGCTCCCACAATTCCATAAAGCAGCTCTTTACCAATCTTTTCCTGCTTGCCTGCTAATACTACTGCAGCTTCTGTTCTTTGCTTACCAACACACAGACTGATAAAAAACCACCCTGAACACTGCACCACACTCAGCAGGACATCACCTCTAACTTCAGCAGTTCCAGTGTCTCAATCTTTCTCACCAGCAGTTCAAAATTTACATTCTTGTTTCAAAAATCTTTTTATGGCCACATGCCTTCACATCTCAACTTTTTTGTTTGTCTGCATGTTAAGTTTGCTGTAATAAATCACATAGACACAGTGCTGGAGACAGTCTTAAACATACTGTGCCTGCAAACTTGCGAATACACTCAAAAGCTTGTGCAGAGGTGTCTTCAGTGGCCACATTTTTGATGTCAGCATGCCTGCAGGAACTCAGAGTTGAAAGTCTAGTCTGTGACTATTTCAGAGCATGCAGCAAGAGCCCAAGTTGGTCAGAGCTCCAAGGGAAATCTGTGTAAACTTTTTCATCACATTAAGTTATCCAAGGAAAAGGGGAAAAAGTTTGTATTGAAACTACTACAATGGTCTTTTAAAGCAGAGGATGCTCCAAGTGACTAGATAAGACACCGAAGGATTTATGAACAAATCTGCTCTGTGACCTCAGGGGCCAGTCCTGATTTCCCAGTCAACTTGCTTGCTTTCCAAATTGCAGCAAACCCAGCAGTCTCCTCTACTCCCTAAGTATTTTTCACACACTTTCACTTCTGAGGCTTGTTTGTTTGCTCCCTGCTCCTCCCAGTAGTCACTGTGTTTCAGTCACTCACTACCAGAGTCGTCTTGTTTCCCATCTTCTGCCTGGCCTACTCTATAGCATAGACCTCTCTCCAAAGGCTTCCAACTGCCTCAAATCCTCTCCCCCTAAAGGATCATGACATACAATCTAGAACAAAGTGCTAACACAAATTTAGCAGATGCCATCCATCACACTATACCTGCTGGCAGTAAGAGTCAAAGGCTGCAAAAGCTTGTTTGTACATGCAGCTACCAAAGGAGACTATGGCCGGGTGTGCAGAGCGCAGAAACACCTGAGCAAGTGCTAGGATTGAAGGGAAGAAGTCTTTGATAACCTGAAATGCAGAAAGCATGGAAGAAGAGATTATTGCTGCTTGTTTTGAACGCTCAGCTCCCTAGAGTGCACTACAGATCATCCTGAAAGCTTTGTCTAGTTTAGGAGGTGCTTTCCTGCCTTCTCGGACTGTCCTCTCAATACAATACAATAATACAATACAATACAATACACCAGGTTGGAAGAGACCTTCAAGATCATTGCGTCCAACCCATCAACCAATCCAACCCACCCAACAACTAAACCATGCACAAATGGGTAAGAGCAGCCAAGGCACACAAGAATTGGGCTCTACAACCCACCTCAAACAAAGGATTTAGACTGCTCAGGAAGTCAATTTACAAAGCTACAGAGCTTGCAGCAGCACACCCATTATGGGCGACACCAGGGAAGTCACATTGCAGAACGTACCACTAAATACAAGCCTCAGGACAGACACGTTTTTGGCTTTACTTTAACAGAAGGACTCCACTACATCAAGATACTCAGAAAAATCTAAATTTTCTTTCAAAGTTAGCTTAAACACACTGAGGTCCTTTGAAGAACAAGCTCTTATCAAGATGCAAAATGGTTTAATTTATCTTAACTTATTCTGGAAGGGAGTTAAACTAAAACTGAATTAAGCCCTTTATATTCAGCATAAAATGTGCCTACATAAGGCATTATTATAGTTCAATTCATTAATTTTACATCCACAACTCAGTGTTTCTCATCTGCCCTCTACCTCCAACAAGCAGTACTGTGTCATTTTTACACACATATTTAGGCCTAGAAACCATTATGCAGAACAGCAGCAAAGAACAGCAGAGGTTTTACACCAAAATAAAAATCCCTTCTAATTATGAGGAAAGCTCATCTCTAAAACCCCATGTCACAGTTACCACAGAGGACATGTTCCTTAGGAGATTGATCTGGGACTTAAAAAATAAGAAAACCCAGAAGTGTACAGAACAGGAATAGCAGAAATAATGCAGCACAGGGTTAAGTTGTCGCCTGACAGGGCCATGGAGATGATCAGAGGGCTGAAGTACCTCCCCTATAGGAACACAGCTGGGGCTGTTCAGCCTGGAGGAAAGAGGGCTGTGGGGAGACATTACAGCAGCTATCCAGCACTTGTTAGGTGCCTATAGGAAAGCTGGGGAAGCATATTTTACAAGGGCTTGTAGTGATAGGATGAGAGGGAATGGATTGAAGCCTGAGGAGGGCAGATTTAGACTGAAATTCTTTACAGGGAGGGTGGTGAGGCACTGGAGCAGGCTGCCCAGGGAAGTCATGGATGGCCCCTCCCTGGAGACATTCAAGGCCAAGTTGGACAAGCCCTTGAGCAACCTGGTCTGGTAGAAAGAGTCCCTGTCCACGTCAGGGGGTTGAAACTAGATGATCTCTAAGGACCCTTCCAAACCAAACCATTCTATGATCTTTGAGAGATCTAGGAAAAGAGGAAGTCCCAAAGCAGAATGAGCACTGACCACTGAATGATTTTGGAAGGCATTCTGCATCAGCTGTTCTGGAATGCAGCCCAGTCGAATTTTGCTCCTCAATAGTCTCTCAGTGTGCTTCCTGTTCTTGGTGTTTGTAGAGTGGATTAGCAGCAAAACTATTAGATCCAGAACCTTTTTGAGGAAATAACCACCATCATTATGCTGAAAAGGTACTAAACATTCCAGACAACTACATACTTTGAAATCAAAACTGAGAAGAAACTCCTGATGGCCACAACAGTAGAAAAACCTCATCAGTCCAAGAGGACAGAATTAAAGCAGGGCAATGTCCCACGATGTTTAGAAGGGATGCACTAAGTGTTACACTAGTGTCATACTAGGAACAAGTCAAACATACCAACAGAACTTCCCAAGCAACATCACTGTTGGTTTCTGCCCCAGAATCTCTTAATCTACAGGCATGAATAAAGCGCTTGAGAACACCAGCAGAAGAGGACACTCCCAGAGACAAGTGCAGAGTCAGAAGTATTACCTTATGGTCAGATACAGAAGTGCTGTTCTCAATAGCCTAAAAGAAAAAAGTCAAAAAAAAATAATGTTATGCTGCAGTTCAATTCTGTGGTCCAAAACCAAACCAAAAACACAGACAAACTGCTCAGATTTCTCTCCTCTACAACAGGAGAGCTATCAAAGCCAGCAAACTGGATCTTGCCAACAGCAGAGAATCCAGAAGGCACTCAAAACCATCACAAAAGAAAAAAAACAGTTTGACTAAGAACATTCTCAAATAAGATCAGGCTTGAAAAAGGAGCTAAGGTACTGAGCACTGAAAGGCCTAGAACAAATAACCCCCTTATTTACCTGAAATGCAGTTTTAAATAGAATTTAGCCCAATAACAGTAAATTTTTCTTTCTTGGTGGACATTTTTAAGAGCCTTCAGGTTTCACACAGCTTAGTCTCAGCATATGGGTATATATTTTTGCTCTCAGGAAGGAAGGAAGAAGCTAAGATTATTTTCCATAAAAGTCTCTTGTCAACATTCAGAACCAGATTTATCTGGCATTTCAAGACCTGTACAGCACAGCCCAGGGGGCCATCTTGCAAGCACTGGGAAATCGGTAACTGAGGAAGAAAAGAGACTCCTGTAAAGGAACTGCCAATTTGGAACACAGAATGAAGTCAGCATCAGCAAAATAAAGAGCTAACATTTGTCTTTTGATATCACACTTGATTGCAAGAAATGCATAGGCTCAACCAAGGAGTCCAATTAAATAAGGAAACAAGGGCTGAAGCAGCTTACCTTAATCCAAGCTTCTGAGATATCTTTCTGAAATCTCACAGATAACTTGATGACATCAAAGATTAGCTTCACACAATTTTGGCTGGTGGTTACTTGGCTCATGGAAGAGCTGTAAATGATCAGATAGGAAGAGACTCAGTTATTGCAAGTAGCATAGGAAAAGGAACAAGGCAGCCTAGCAGTCACAGCACTTACTTAAAGCAGACATTTTCTAGAGGGAATGATCTGGCAAGTATAGGGAATTTCAGAAGAGGGTGGAAGCAGAGGTTGCAGAATCAGACATACAGGAGGGAAAAATGAAACAGATGAACTAGCAGCAACATTATTATAAATGGAGCTGCATACCCCACAGAGACATGGATACAGATGGCTCAAAAGGAACTACCTGTATGGCAAGGGAAGCCAGCTCTACAAGGATTGACAAAAGTGTTATATTAGCACCAAGTGGGAAAGAATAAAAGTGTTGACACTTTCACTTGGGATAACTTAGGCTCATGTATGTAAGGAGACATGATTAAGTAGTGCTGAAGTTCTGTCCTACCCTTGGAGAATCACGTAAATCAGTTCAAGTACCTGGCCTGGACTTGGCTCTTAAACTTCTTCTGGGAACTCAGGATCTGCAGGGGCAGAACACATGACGAGAGATCCAAGTTGTTGCGAAGGTCAGAAATCACCTGTAAAGCACAAATCACTAAGAGCTTTTGGGGGGGAAATGGCTAAGGAAAAGAAGACAATCTCACAAAATAACCTTGGAATTACAAATATAAAGCATTTCTAAGACTTTGCATTTGTAAAGACTTATAAGCATTTGACCATACTCAAACATTGGGCTGGGGCTCTTCTATATACTTAAAGGAATCAGCCACAGTTTACTCTTCACTGTCATGCACATGCATGCAGAAAGCAGCAGAGGATTTCTTAAGTGTTACTCTATGAAACTCCAACCTGCATCTGCTGTATGTTGCTGTGAACTAGCTTTATCCTGTTTATCAGCAGAGCAAAATAAACGACAGTCACAGGAATTCTAGGGCATGTGAATTTACCAATGTAACTCCTGTCAAATTGTAGTGGATCAGCACAGAATGGACTGCATATTACACACATGCTGTTCTCACCTTGGTCTCCCTGAAAGACCTGGGCAGATGGCAATCCACATCTGGCTTAAACTGAGGCTTTCTCCAAGTATAAAAGAATGCATGCTCAATAGTTCAGCAAGGTTGGCTCAACAAAACATCTAGCTGATTTAAAAACATCCGGAGTATGTTTCCTTAGATAAAGCAACTTCAAAAAAACAAGGAATCTTACAACTCAGAACAAGAATGTCCCTCCAAAAGGAGAACCACCCGTGTAGGGATGTTTCCAAAACATAGCTTAGAACAGAACTCAATGTGGAAAACAAGAAGAGAATTACCAAGTTGTAGACCCAGGTCTGTTAGATCTTTCTGGAATTTAAAACCCCAGGAGCTCTGTACAATGCAAAATTCTTAGATAAAATTCAAAGCCTTAAAGGTGGCACCTAACCATAGCTTTTCAGCCTAAGGATTTAAATCAAGACAATTTGACTGCTTTCAGTTCCTTAAAATGTTTACACAGAGAAAAAAACCCAATCAACCAAACATTCTAAGAGGAAATGAGAAAAGTCTGCAATAGCCAGGAGAAAGGAGGAGGTTTCAGCCCTCATGGCTGAAAGCAAAACCCAATCCATTTCAAAGGAAAGACAGTCTCTACATGTGCTTTGACCTTTGGTAAAATTAAAATCATTTACTTGAAAACATTAAAGCAAACACCTCTGTGTGTGAAGCAACTGCCCACTGTTAAAACATGTGTTGGATCAGCCTATCTACTGGTGTTCAATAGAGAGAAAATACTGTACCTCTACTGCATCTGCTGCTTTGACGTTATGGAGGATGAATTTTACCACTACAGGCAAATCTTCCAGCTTTACAGAAGGCACAATGGTCATGGCAGACTGCCGCACCTGGGCAGAAAGCAACATGGGGTCAGAAGGGACACAGGAGTTTGCAGGAAGTTCCATCAGAGGGAAGGAATCTTTGGAGGCTTACAGCCCAGCCTGCTCTGCTCAGTGTGGGTATATGGTCAGCACTACATGAGACCAGCCTTGGCTTTGCTAAAGGAGCCTTGGAGATAGCCAAGGATGGAGGAAACCCTCCAAGCCCTGCCACCTCTTTGATAATTTATGTCAGTGCTGCAGCCCCCAATTTGGTTCTCCAAATGTCCAATTTGAGCCTCCTAGGCTGTAATATGTGGCCATTGGCCTGTATCACATCAGCAGGCATTGCTGAGAAAAGCTTGGCTCCATTATTTTTTAACTGGTTTTCAAAAGGGAAAAGCATGGGAATGTGCAGCCTGCCCCTGGGGACTACGTCAAATATATTTAGTATATTCAGATGAACCAATTCTATTCTATCCATTATATGCCTAACTGCAAGAAATGTACCAATCCACCATCTCCAGAGACCCAAGGCACATTATCTCATCTCATTTATTGTTATTCTGTAGAGAAAAACTATGCAATGATTTAATCACTAATCTGTCCTTTCTTACAATATAGCAGTCCAGTCCTGAGCTAAAAAAAAAAAATAGAGACAAGAAGCAGGTTTAAGACAGGCAGTAAACATTTACTGCAACAGGAAAGAGTACTTTTGCATTTGCTAAGAGGGCTGTGTTTGTAATTTTTGAATGCAGACTCTAACAGTCAGAAAACTTCTCTCTGCTCCTTATTGAGCTGCCCTTGCAAGTTTCCAAAACAGTTTAAGTTTCTGACTCCTTTCCAATTTAATCGATTTCAGGACATTTGAAGGCCTAAAAGAGTCAGGTTTATCAAAATACTTTGAATGACCAAACAGCTCCAGCTTTTGTGACTCTAAGCAGGGACTGGGTTCTGGTTGGCTGCTCAGCAAGAGCTCTTACCTCATCCAGAAGGGCTGTATCGAGATCCAGACGAGAAAGGGCATCCAGGATTGGAACTGTCAGTCGTCTGCCCTGCTTTAGTAAGCAGCTGACACACAAAGAAGTAAATTAAAAAAAATGATCCTCTTAAGAGAGCCATGGTTGTACCTTTAGCAAATAGGATGGTTCCAGCAGGTCACTGCAAAAGAATCTCTGAAACTGGCAACAACATATACCACTGGCATTATGGAAAACTTCCTTTAATTATGACTCCTCTCTGAACACACAGAATAGTGATTCTGTGCTTGCTAATTAGAAACAGATATGAAGAATCAACCTGTATCAACCTTTTTCAAGCCTCATGAAAACAGGGAGCATGGACAAAGACCTGATACAAGCCTCAAGCAAGAGCTTGAAAACCGGGGTGGGGGCAGGGAAACAACAAAAAGCCGGCTAACAGAATCATCTGTACCTGAGCTCTCTGGCAACCTCACTTTGCTGGGAATCCTCCAGGATCTCAGGTAAACTGGTTATAATATCATGCTGGATGGGTACTGGAGAGACACTAACCATCTGCATCAACTTCTTGACAAGGTCCTGCAGACAAGAGGAACAGTTATAAAATGCAAGAGTCTTACCCTGAGCAAGCAGTTCATTAGCATGGCAACAATATTCTGCATGTAAGGTCACTCAGAAGGTCATCTGTCTGGATTTATGCCAACTGTCCCTTGCTCATCCTGCTGACGTCATGAAGGATAGCAAATACTTTTACGGGACAATGGTATTTTACAGGTAGGATATAACACTCATGGTGAGACAAAGAAATTGGGAAACCCACCAGCAAGCTTCTCAGTATGTCTTCATAATTTGGTTAATTCTGAGACTCACCCAAAACAGCACCCTCTAATACAAAGTAGCCCACAGACACTGACTGATTTAGAGATAGAAGGAAAACAACCAAAGCAGGAACAGAGAATTGATCTCCAGATGCTTGCAAGCATACACTGTCTTTGTTAAAATTAAATAAGAGGGGACTGTAACATCCTGCCAGCAAGAGTTTAAAATAGGGATACCCATGTGGAAACATACATACAGATAAATATTTATTAAAAAGGAGACTTAGAGCAAGGGAAGAAGAAAATTGTAAAAGGGGACATCCAGAAGTCACTGAAGGCAACCACAATAAACCAGAAACAATTAAATCTCTCCTTCAGTATACAAGTATGAAAACAACATCAGTTCTCATTAGCCTCTCATGGATCTCATGCCATCTGAGAGAGAGAGTAATCCATAGTCAGCTGAACAAACCACACATGTGATTGCACCATCAGTACCCACCTGGCTGTCAAGAAGCTTGTCAAGCCATTTAAATTGATTGACGATGAGCCGGGAAAATTTGTTCCAAAGGTGCCAACACTAGAACAGCAGAAAGTGAGACTCAGGTTAGTCAGACCTACAGACTCAAAAGCTTTGCTGCTGCTCAGCAAGACCCTGAAAAGCAAATCAAATTAACCACCTATCAAAATCACATTATGAAAATAACATTTACATCCCTAGATTTTAGCACCATCTAGGAAGAATCCTACTTCTTACTGGCTATACACACAAAGCAGAGATACTGCCAGGCTGCTTCAATACACAAAGAACAACATCCTGAGTCATGCCACCACAAAGCACAGGTGTGACCTTACTTAAGATCTCCTGTGCTACCCTGGGAGGCTACACTAGCTTAGGCTAGGTTCCCTTTGACCTCAGCATCCCTAGCTGTACTCTTAGATGCTTTTGGTTAAGCTTCAGGTAACAGGGCGTTCACAAAACAATTTATTCCACAGTTTCCACTCTGTCTCCAACAATAAAGCAGTTTAGCAAATCTCTAAGTCCAAAGCTGGTACTCAGTTCCCTGCCTTTGCTATCCAGCAGTACACTTACCCTACATTAATTTCCCTAAGACTTTTTAAAAGAAAAAGCCCTACAGCCTTGTGTAATTTGTGACTTCTACATTCTGCAATACTTAATTTGGCAGGGTAATGACGTGTAATCTGAAAAAGGGCTTTGCTTTTTTTGTTTGCTGCCTTTCATAGTCAGAAACAGTGGGTGAACCTTCCTCAATTACCTTTTCTAAAGCTCTCTTGGTTTTACAGACAATTATCATCTCTCTGCCACTCATCTCCTTTGAAGGCAGACAGAACTCTATTCTATTTAGAAAATTTTTCCCTACTTACATAAAAACTGTTCTCCTCTATTTTTATGACAGCCTGACCAGAAGTGCATGTTAACATTCAAAATGTGACTGTACCACACACTCACAGTGACATGATGGTTTCCATTTTGTTCTCAATTCCTTCCCTAGTATTCTGTTTGCTGCTTTGACTACTACTAAGCATGGAACCAATACTAAAAATAAGAAACAAAAAGAAGCACCCGCACAAGATGCCTTTCCTCAATGCAAACACTGATTTTGTCACTGTATTTGTACAACAAAGGTTATTTTTAGCCTGACTTTTAAAGAAAACAATGTTTATGCAGCTGTGCTAAGATGCCCTCCCTCTGCTGTAACTTCTGGTTCACACGGGTCTATGAGCACATATGCATAAATAAGCTCTCTGTGGCCAAATCACTAAGTCTTCCCCACCCTTCCACAAAAAACAGTGGAAAGTCCTGTGAAAAAAAAACCTCTACTGTTCTTCACAATTAGCTTTAGACTAGATTACTCTGGAAATTATCACTTTTAATATGTTTTTTTCATTTAAAAACATGCTGAACAACCCAGATCCCCAGGGGACTATTCTCCTTCAAATCCAAAACGGATAACTTAAATCTTTCCCGCCAATCCTCCCCCACCATTTTAATTGGTCATTGATACGTAGGGAAAAATTCACTCTCCTTGCAGTTTGATAGGAGACAAGTGTAACAACACCCATTGTTAAGACTTTCCAAAAGGTTCACAGCACAATTAACAGCTTATTACTTTCGTATCCTTTAAAAATCTTGGGTGAAAACAGTTCAATCCTTCTGACTGTGTTAAAGCCTCCTCTAGCAAGATTTCAGCCTGAGACAATTTCTTTAGACTCAGCCTCTGCGCAGGATTTGTATCCTGCTTGATACCTGGCACTGAAACAAAGACTGTATTAGGGACAGCCTCAGCTTCTTTCTACCCCTGGTCCTGCATCACTAACTCTGCAATGAGCATTCAGGTCACTGCAAAGAGAGCTGAAACATTCAAGTCTTACCTGTGTTGTGCCTCAAGATCTCTCACTCTGCTATGGTGTTCGACATTCAAAAAACAACAGAAGTGTTTTCTCTTTCCCTTGTTTGAATACACTCTACATTTTTTTTAAAAGGAGGTCTGTTTGTACCTAGCAGCCTCCAAAAACTCTGCCAGCCACTTATGTCCTTTTTTTCAAATGAGGAGACCTGCTGTAGTCCCTGAAATACCTGCAAAGCTTGTGCCAACAGCTACGAAAAGCAGAATGAATCATGAGGTATGTCTGTATTTCAGCTTCTATACACTTGTTTTATGCACCCACAAGTATGAAGTCACGGTAGCTCACAGCTAAATTCACACATGAAGAAAACACCAGTGCAAACATCCATTCAGGTAGATCTGAATTAACAGTTAAAGCAAAACAGCTGGTGATTGCCCAGAAGATGGCATTTTGTTTTAAGGCAGAAAGAAGACAGCCTATACTCACACATCAAAAAAGAATTCAGGGATCTTTTCCAGCAACAGTGTTATAACAGCAGGCTAGAAAAAAAGCAAAAAGGCAGTGTTAGCTTGATGATTTACTGCTTGTGCTGTGACATTGCCACCAAAACTGACCTTTCACAGAAGATGAAACATGCACAGAGAACAAGACACAAAAGGACAAATAAAAATACTTTCTATACAAGAAATCTCCTCTCTAATAGGTGAAAGGAGGCATGCAGCCTGCTAGCTGAAACCCACAAGCACCAAGTGTGGTACAAACTGTCCAGGTCTCCAAGGTCTCTTTCTCAAACCCAGGTGAGTTGCTTTTCACCACACAGGAATCTAAAGTATTGACTTCAGGTAAATTTGAGAACAGTACCCACACACTTTTGCCATCCCCTTTGCAGGTCTAATTCTTCCCCCTTAAGCCTGACCCAAATGCAATTCCAAAAATTTCTTTAATACAGAAACTGAAAAAATATTTTCATTGTAAGATGACTTAAATCCACAGTTCTCTGGTTTCCCATTCCTTGGTGAGGTTCCTATCATCTTCAACTCCATACACATCTTGCTGCAATTTGTATACAGTTTAATAGAACTTGCAAGGTTTAGTTGTTTAGGTGGGTTGGGTTGGTTGATGGGTTGGACATGATGATCCTGAAGGTCTCTTTCAACCTGGTGTATTGTATTGTATTATTGCTCTTGCCAGCGGGTTGCTCAGTGCCTTGCCCACTCCCACCTCCGAGATTCAAATTTCTCCCGTAAGAGAGGCTCCATCACATCCCTAGCCTATAGTTGTAGCACTCAAGGAAAACATTCTCCACAATGGAAGTGGTTATATCCTATCAGAACTTCCCGTGGTGGACCTGGGCCATCATGTCTTATCCTGCCCCTGTTCACCTTTGAGAAGAGTCTGCTTGTTTTCTCTACAGCATGCAACTAGATATCTGAAGATCACAAAATCTCCCTTAATCTTCTCTTAAGACTGAACAAGCCCCATTCTCTTTCTTCTTGTATGCCATGTGCTCCGTGCCCTGAGCATCTTAGTGTCCCTAAAGAAACAAGAAACTGGATACAATTCCAGATGCAGCCTCAATTGCCTCACAACCAGTTGTATCAATCCTCTACTTACTACAGCAAAAGGATCCATAAATAAATCAACACTACTATAAAGGGCAGAGGTACCCATACCTGCAAGATCTTAATTCCAAGCAGCAGCTTAATAAGGCTTTCACAATAAGAGTGCACCAGAGTCCTGCAGAATAAAAGATTGCAACACAGTTGTAATAAAAACACGTCAGGAGAACAGGCTCTAACTCTTTACTGTTTGTTGAGGGTTTTTTAAAATCACTTACAACAACTTATGGTAACCACAGACACAGACCCAAAAAATAAAAAGCTGCATTTAAGATCTGAACAACCTACTCTGCAAGACTGGTGTGAGCTGGAAATGCCAAAGTCTCTGTGGTTCAACTATACCTCATGAAAAAACTTGTCAAGGAAGGGTTGACCTTCACCAGCCTTGTCAATTTCACTTTTTTCCCCAAGTATTTGGCTCGTGACATAAAAAGCCTTCTGCCCAATGCATGCCACAGACAGCTACCAAATTCCATGACTTGCCACTCTAAACTTACTGCTACTAAATAACATATTACACCAGCCATTTCTGAATAATAAGTAAGTCTTGGTGTGTATCAGCTGGAGCTATGGCCGTTCCCTCCACTCTCTTCAATGTGACGTGACTTTTCACTAGAATCTGGCTCCTACTGAAAGAGAAGACAAAACTCTGACCTTGACCCCTCAGTCCGTACAGGAGTGCATGGCAAGAGACAGTTCTTGAACTGGTTTCTGTCCTTGATATGAGACTCCAAGCCACTGATAAATTGCTTCACAACCTGCAGAGCAGAGAGAAGTTATCCACTCCCTGAACAGACATCCCAACCAATGCTGTGTTTTAGGATGCTCTTTGTGAGCAAGTGATAAGGACAGGGAAGAACTAGCCAGGGAAATGCAGATGGACAGAAACTGTGATGGAACAAAAGCTGTATAATAAATGAACTCTAGTCTAAACCATTTCCAAAAGGAAACATTGATTGTTCTGCAAAATAACTCTAAGGCAAGAGTCACACTTTGATTTAAAAGAGCTTGGTTTTCTGTTCAGCTGAGACAACGACATCTAATGTGACAAGACCTGCACCCAAAAACATTTCCAGGATACAAATCACAGGTCTCATAACTTTCACACTGGGCTTGTTGACTGGAGAGGAGCACCACATTGTGGCAGTTTTAGTGCTGCTAGCTCCTAGCCGACACAAAACCAAACACAGCTTCCACTGCAAAGTTAAGAAAGTGATTTTTCTCCTTCTCTTTGTCTATTGAATAACATTGCCAATTAATTTCTTCAACAGGGCAAGGTGGTGGAAGTGCAGCACTTTCGCGTGGAATGATGCAAAATCAAACTTGGAGCACATGCACCAAACCTAGTTTAACAGAGGAACATGCTGGAAACGTTTGACTATTCAGTTGTAGCAGCTTAAAAGTGGCAGAAACAGCAGAAGGACAATGTGACCAAAAGGCTGGACAGCAACACTGAGAATCTGGACCACAGAAATCAGAGATAAACCACCATATTCCAAACTTTTGTATGGGACTAGCAGGGACAGGCATCTACATTTGCACCTCTTGCTACACAGCAAGCAATATTAAAGCTGGCTCCTGACAAAGCATAGTCAGTTACTTACACCTGGGTAAGTAGGGTGTTTCTCCAGGGCCAGGCAGAGCTTCTTCTGGAAAGCTATTTGATTTACAGCTAAGGAGAAAGTTTAAAAAGAAAATAAAGAACCAGACATTTTATCCATACAACATCATAAACAGTTACACTAGGTGCAAGCTCTCAGGCCCATCCATCAATACTTCTTTGTTTGGTCTATTGAGAAGTCCAGTTAGAAAAAGTGTTATCACCACTTGTGCTCTCTCCAGTCTGGGCTGCCAGTAAATAATAGCATTAAAAACACTTAATCTAAGAATTTGTGAAGGTGTTGCTGAGCTGAAAGGCAGCATAACATGTTTGCTTTCCTGTTTCAGAGCTTCTGCCTCTGTAGCTCAACAATGTAATCACAGATGCAGTCTAATCTTATTCCCCAAACCTCTAATAATGTTTCAGAAGTCTTTTGACTTAGCATGCATACACCCAAAAAGCTAGTATAATGAGTTTAGGTGATGCACAGAATTCATCAGGAGCTGTGCACCTCAGGAGATCTATAAGAAGAAGGCAGATAAAGGTTTGCCTGAATTTTGGAGCAAGCCAGCTCAAGAATTTTTGCTCTGCAAGGAAAATGCCTCTTTACATTGTACCAGCCATCTTCACAGGTTTTTAGATACAAGCAGAGAAAAAGTGTTAAACCCATACCTATTTCATTCTGTCCCTCTCCAACTTTCAGAGTAATTCCTGATGTCATAAGGAGCTCTTCAAAGACTCCTTCACTCTCCACTCCACCATGGGCAGAGGCCTTTTCCACATCAGAAATTCGTGACTTCTTTGTTTCTGAGAAAATGAGACATACTACATCAAGTATACTCTGCAATAAAAATAGTGAAGATCCTTCATAGAAACAACTAATTCATAATTAACCTTCAAATGAGGAATTAGAGGAACACAGGATACACTTATGGGACCAGACCAACAAACAGTACTGCTGTTTAACCCCAGCCATTAGCCGACTCTGACACCAACACCCAGATCCTGTAACAGGCACCCCTGCAGGGATCATTTCTAGCTCATCCCTTTTAGTGATCCATAACCAGACAGTTAAGATACACCTTCAGTGGCTTTATTCCCATGGGAGACACACCCACTAACAGATCATGAGCACAGCTAGAGGACATACTTCCCTCTGCCCTGAAAAGCACAAGTTTAATACAGGCTCCCCTCACCAGACATGTCTCTTAGGTATCCACCCATCTACTAAAGCCAAAAATAACTGGCTTCCCTCCAGCTACACAGATTGTTTTGGTTTGATACACAGATATCATGATCAATGTGCAGACACTAAGGGCAACAAAGCTCAAGATGATAAACTCTGACCAAAGAACAGAAGTACTGAGAAAAGATACAGCACTACTGTCAGAGTTGTTGATTTATAATGATTATTGGAAGTGTTTAAAGACCAACAGTGTCACTAAGCACTAGCAAAACTCTCACTTTGGCCTTCTCCCTCCCTGGGAGCTGCTGCCTGTACCTCTACCACTCCCCCAAAGATTACACCTGAGCACCTACTTGGCAAGTCTGTCTTGCATTTCTCACCAAAGGCATCAGTTTTTGACAACTTCCTTTTTGAAATCATGGTAACAAAATCTTTGTTGTTGCCCTATTAAGTGGAGGAAAAAGACAAGTGAGCAAAGGAGATGTGACCTCATTTTTTTAAAGCAAATCATGAATGCATTAGTGAACAGCAAAGGGAAACACTCCAGAAACTGGAGCTGCTCAAAGAAAGGCAGATTGCCTGGTTACCCAGTATCACACCACGTTTTAATGCTGTGCAGGTTGAGATTGCAGAGCTTGTCATATTTAAATAGTGTATTATTTCACTTTCCCTAGAATTCAGTTCCTCCTAAAAGGCGGCTTAGCTTTCCTGTCAGACACCAGGCAAATTAAATGGCAAGTTAAACAGCCAACTAAGAGGTCATCCTTTGATCTAAACTTGTGATACTGTCCCCATGATCAAGGAAAGGTATCAAGGATTAGCAATGTAGCATTTGCAAGCCCAGCCACACTGGCAGGTTGCGTTCATGTTCCCAATCCAGTAGACTGTAAGAGTTCTGTCAGCACACACCTCCACCTGACTCGTGCTCTTTCGGTGAGTGGCAGTGATTAAAAGAATATATTTTGGGTCACTTTTGAAACATAAAAAAAATATATTTTAAAAATATCCTTAATTACCTCAAGATCAATTTCAGCTGTTTGGCCGAGACCAGTAAGACAAGCTATATAAAATATCAAAGTGGAAATGGAACAACTGGGGGAAAAAGTGTGATGAGCCTTTAGCAGCTCTTCTGGCCCCCACTGACAGGCCAGAGAAGCCAATTCCTCCCAGATAGTCCTCTCGTCATTGTATCTGTTCCCAAACGTTTGGAAGTTTCTGTGGCTGCCATCCGACCTCACCTGAGCGTTTACAAGGCAGTATGGGGTACTGAAAAGTTTTGTCACCTTTAGCTTAGCTCTGTCAATTCCCTCAGCCAGGAGAGGCCGGCGGGATCTCGAGAACAGGCTGGCGCTCCTGACGGCAGCGAAATGTTAAAGCCAGTTCTATGCTCTTAATAACAAAGGGCCACCCAAGTGTAGTTCGGATTAAGCGTCCCACAGTACACCGGTCCCGGAGAGCCTCGCCAAGCGGGCCGGCCCGCTCGGGGGGGCGGGGGGAGTGGGGGTGGTTCGCTCGTCCGCCAAGGGGCCCTCACCTGGGTTGTATGCGACACGGGAGCCTCAGCCGTCGGCCTTCACCTTCAAGCCGCTACCGCCTCGACGGAGCAGGGGAAGGGGCGCGGACGACGCGCTGGCCCAGAAGCAGACTCGCTGTGGAGCCCACCGTGACGCGACAGTGGCACCACTCGAGCTTCCCGCCACTGGCGCGCAGGGACGTCCTTCCGCCAGCGGCGGAAGGGCTGGGCCCGGAAGCGGAAGTGTAGCCGGGGCCTGAGGCGGCCCGGTGGCGGCCGGAGCCGGGGCCGGGGCCGGTACCGCCACGATGAGCGAGCCCGAGCTGCTGCTAGACTCCAACATTCGGCTGTGGGTGGTGCTGCCCATCGTCTTCATCACCTTCTTCGTGGGTATGATCCGGCACTACGTCTCCATTCTCCTTCAGAGCGACAAGAGGCTCACACAGGAGCAGGTGTCCGACAGGTCAGGTCCTCCTACGGCCCCCTCAGCCCAGGCCTCCCTCAGCCCGAGCCCCGTCTTGGCTCGGGCTCCCCCGCGGCCGCGGAGCCGCCGCCTCTCGTCTACCTTCCCCTCGGCCCTCTCCCGGCTGGGCTCGCTCCCGCCCGCCGGCTGGGGTAGGCAGGGGCAGGCCCGCTCCCGCCGGAGGCCGTGCCGCTAACGCGACATTTCTCTTTTCCAGCCAAGTGCTGATTCGGAGCAGAGTCCTTCGGGAAAATGGAAAATACATTCCAAAGCAGGTACGGGGCTGCGCCAATTGCTTTATGCTTTTGGAAAAGGAACAAGCACAAAGCAAGTTGTATTGTGGAGTGGTGTAGCGAGAGGCGTGCTCAGCTATCGGGCAGTCTGCACCAGTGCCTCACGGGGTCAGACAGCCTGACTGGGTCTCCCGCGGCCCAGAACAATGTCTAGAAGTGAAGTCGGTAGCGGATGCTTAGGAAACCTGGATACAGGACCACTGTACATGTATATTCCCTGATGTTATCTTGCACCACTTGGTGTTTTACCCACATACTACGATGAAATCTGAGTTCAAACCATCGTGTTTAATGTCTGTGAACAAATACACAGGGATTGAATGAGAGCTTGGGATGAGGAGGTAGTCATACGATGTCAGCTGTAATGTTTGCTAAAAATCAGTTGCCTGTATTGGCTTAGTTGCTGCCAAATCTGTGTATCGTAAAATCCAGAAGTCAGCTGGGAGTCTCGCTGGCATCTTGCTGGCATCAGCAAACTCTTTGCACAAAGTGCCAGAAGCAGTTTAATCAGTGTGGATTCTGCTTCAGAGAATTCTTAGAGCTATTTTAAGAATTTTAGAAAGCTTAGAAGCTGCTACTCAGGACCCAGGGCAACAGAAAAGTGAGGAGCTTTATAGCATATGGTCACTGAAGTACCTCCAAGTAAGCATGTGTTATGAAAGAGCTCACAAGATGTTTACAGCTCTTAACAAGAAATAATGCTTTTGTCCTTTCCTTTCTTACGGTGTTGGCTTTGGCTGTTTTTGTTTCAGTCCTTCCTGACCCGGAAATATTTTTTTAATAACCCAGAGGATGGATTTTTTAAGAAAACAAAAAGAAAGGTAGTGCCTCCTTCACCAATGACAGGTATGTTAAGGTACCAGAAATGCAGACAGGGTGGGGGAACAAATTTTCTGCCAAAGTAGGACAATGAATCAACTTCAAAACCAGCTCAGTGAACATGAGTAGGGAGCAGGATGTAACAGCTTGATACTGGGGGGAGAGAGGAGTGAGGTAGTGGAGTAGGACTGTTGCTGCTCATTCGGTTTCTTATTTAAAACAGCTAGTGAAATAATCTCTGGTTTCCTTTTATTGTCATACACTGCTACTTTACATCAAATCTATGATTTGCAGATCCTACCATGTTGACAGATATGATGAAAGGGAATGTAACCAATGTTCTGCCTATGATCCTCATCGGTGGTTGGATCAACATGACGTTTTCAGGGTTTGTCACAAGTAAGTGTCCAGAATAACACAGTCCACAGGTCTGGTCATGTTTCTGCTGATGACCTCAAGAGTCTGGGCTGCATCAGAGATTGTCCCTCTGTCTGAGTGCAGTTGAGGGGAAGGAGCCTGAATTTGGCTTGTGGCACTGCTGCTGTGCACTCTGAACTGCAGTGATTTGCTTGCCCCACAGCAAAGGAGAGAAGATTGTTTTCAGAATACCAGCCCCAGGTACACAGAAAACAGCTGATAGACTTAGGAACAACTGTAGCTGAGAAACCAATAATTAAATGTATGAAAACTACATCGACTTCAAGGTGATAGAGTGGATTTTCCTCTGAACTTGTCCAGAGAGTTGGTTTCTGGGTAATGCAGAGTGTACACATCACAAATACTTCCTTAAACTCACAGTTCTGTTTTGCTGGGATTTTTTGGTTAGTTGGTTTTTTAATTTGTTTGTGTGTACATTTTGTTTTGTTCCTGTTTCCTTAACAAAAGACATTCCCCTTTGCAGTCACTGAAACAACACCCATGATGGTTTGGCCACCTGATTCAGTTTCAAAAAGTCTTTCCATATTCCAGTAAATACAGACCTACAGCTTCTACCTAAGTACAGAGACTGTTAACTTGTTCTTGTATGTGTTGCATGCAGACTGCATTAGAGGTGATAAAATTATCTCCTGCCTTTGCCATTTGCTTTGCAATTGTGTAGTTGTCACCTTGTGCAACTGGGCTTTTCTTTATTACCCTGCAGCGAAGGTCCCCTTTCCTCTGACGCTGCGTTTTAAACCAATGCTGCAGCAGGGAATCGAACTGCTCACGTTAGATGCGTCCTGGTAAGCCTCTGTCTTCAGCAAGCAAGGTCCAGTGTTCACTTGGAAATTTTTGAATGTGTTAATAACCCTTGAAGGGTCTGTGGGTGCTTGTGACATGACATCACCAGGCAGCTGTGAACTGAAATCAACCGTGCTTGTTCTGATTTATCAGGGTGAGCTCTGCTTCCTGGTACTTCTTGAATGTGTTTGGACTCAGAAGCATTTATACTCTCATCCTGGGCCAAGATAATGGTAAGACACTGTCATCTCTGTAAAAGAGCTGGCTTCTCCTTCTATGGACTGACTTCTGAGGGAAGCTGGGGAAGGATTTCTAAATCTTTAAAGCCTCCTCACCTCTGTGAGGTTACTCCCCACTGGCCAAGTTTGACAGCACCTGCAGCAAGTACCTAAATCTGCACCAGCCCTTGGCTGACTGCTTGTAAACCTGCATGATGATTAACCAGTGCTTTCCTTCCCCTCACATTGCCATGCAGAAATAATTGCTCTCAGGGTTGCTTTAATTTCTGGCAAGTACAATTTTTAAGGAAGCTGCTAAGATTCCTTAATGCTAAATGTGGGTCAGGAGAGGTGGGGGGAGGTAGTGGGAATGCAGAAAACAGGGTTTTCCTCAATTTGTCTGTATACTATATGTAAATTTAGCTAAGATGCAGGGGATAGGAACAAGCTGGTTTGTGGGTAGCCTTTCTGGTACATTAGAACACTGCATTCTGGGTGTTTCTGCAACGTTGTGGTCTATGGCTAGAAATCAGCCTGGTGGCAGTGTGCTCCAAGAAATGCTGTTTAAATGACACAGAAGAATATAAACCTCTCGTTTCTCTTTTCTAGCTGCAGATCAGTCTAGGGTGATGCAAGAACAAATGACAGGGGCAGCAATGGCCATGCCAGCAGACACTAACAAAGCATTTAAGGTACAGTATTTCTACCTGCAGTCCTGGTGGCTGTAAACTTACAGGATTGCAGGCTATCCATAACTCTGCCTCTCCTTGCATCAAGTCTGGGAATTGCTCTGGATTCCTGTTCCTAAAATTAGAGCTGACAACTAATGAAAGAGTTGGAATTTGCCCTGGGCCTGGCAGAGCCCTAATACCCTGAAGTAAACTTGGTTAGTTAGTCATTCCTGATACAGAAGCTGAATTCCTGAGCCATCTCCTCCATTTGCAGAGGAAGACTTTTTTTTCTTTGACATCTAGTTCCCAAGCAGAAGGTTGCTCCCAAAAAGTTGTGTTAAAAATGCAGGTAAACACAAGTCCAGCAGGCACATGATGGAACTTAGGTAAGAAAATCAAGTAAGAAAGTTAGCTCAATGGAAAATCTTTCAGGGTGTGACTGTCTTGAAGTTCTTCTAAGCAGTCTCCACTGGCACTTTCACAACCCTTGTTTATGCATGAAGGGAAGGTCCTCATTTCAGTTTGTATGTATGGTAGCAGAGACTACCCAGAGACACCCTGCTGCCTGGGCAGTCAAGACTCAGTAACCTTTCTGCTTAAAAAGCGGCTTAGCCAGGGAAGAGGGTGGCTGCAGTTTACAGCTCAGCTGGAGCAGTGACTGTTGTCACAAACTGCCAGTGCTGAGGTACAATTCCAACCAGTACCATATGCTCTCCCAGCTCATGTCCTGCTTCCTTTGCACTACTGCCTGTCCCAAGCAGTTTTGCTGTTCAGTCCTGTAGAAACCTAAACTCACTTCAAAGATGATCCAAGGGCTGGAACACCTCTGCTATGAGGATAGGCTGAGGGAGCTGGGGTTGTTCAGCCTAGAGAAGAGAAGACTTTGGGGAGACTTTATAGCTGCCTTCCAATACCTGAAGGGAGCCTACAGGAAGGCTGGAGAGGATTTTTTTCATAAGGGTGTCCTGCAACGGATGGGACAAGGAGGAATGGTTTTAAGCCGGGGGAGAATAGGTTTAAACTGGATTTGGAAAGAAGTTCCTCAGTACAAGGGTGAGGGGACTCTGAAATAACCTCACCACAGAGGTTGTGGATGTCTCCTCCCTTAGGGTGTTCAAGGCCAGGTTAGGAGAGGCCTTGAGCAGCTGAGTCTAGTTGAGAGGTGTCCCTGCCCACAGCAGGGAGGTTGGAGTAGATGATGGTTGAAGTCGTGAGGCACATCAGGACACTGGTTAGTTGCAAAATCTTTGGTCTAACTTTTTATTGCATCCCTAAATTGAAGAGCTAAGCACAAAGCACCTACCACACATCCCTGTAACAGAACTGAGGTGTCTCTAGAGGCAGCTGATGTAGAATAAACAGACTGTTCAAGGCTAGAGAGTTTGCAGAGAGTAGATAATGTCATTTTTCTAATGTCTTTCATATTGACCAACTAATACCCAGTGAAGGGTCTAACACTGACTTCAGGGTTGGCAGGATTGCCAGGTATTTAATAGAACTTGGGGTTTGGTTTTCAAAGTAGGCACTGCTTTGTGTAGCTCCTGTCCAATTAACACTGTGTTGCTTCCTTTTCTCTGCCTCTATCCTCACTGCAGACGGAATGGGAAGCTTTAGAACTGACTGATCATCAGTGGGCCTTAGAAGATGTAGAAGAGGAGCTTATGGCAAAAGACCTCCATTTTGAAGGCATGTTTAAGGAAGAACTTCAGACCTCCATCTTCTGAATCTGAGAATAAGCTTTTGTCTCATCTTGTAAAAGTAATTTGAAATCTGTTAAAACTATATAATGTATTTTGGCAAGGCTGAGAATAAAAGACACTGTTCAGAACTGCAGTTCCTAGCTTTTTTGATTTGAGCCCTAGGGCCAAGGATATTGTATTTGAGCAAAAGGCTCTTGGTGTGAGTCTCTGTTTCTCTTCCTGGGAAACACGCTGGAGAAAAGACCTAAAAGTTCTACTCCTAGTACACAGAGTAAGCTTTTCTAAGGAACTTGAAACTCCCTGAGACTGAGAATGTACAAGTAGTACCTCTGTTTCTGGTTTTATCCTTTTTAAAAAAGTCTGTGTTTGAACAACTAAGATAACATCACCATGTTAGCAATTCAGAACTGACTTAGTGACAAAGTAGCTAAGAGATTCCTTTTCTGAAAGGGGTGGTTACCCTTCCTCTTCATACTTGTTTTCCTGTTGGAAGCTTTCTCAGAAGAACATAAAAGCAAGAGGGAGATACTCACCCCTTGCCCATGACAAAACATGGGACAACTCACCTTCCTCTCAGATCCAAGCCTGCACAAAGGCTCTCCAGTGCTGCCACATCTCATCTGCTTTCTTCTGCTCTGCTCAACCTGCTGGCGGACACACCAATTGTCATGGGGGCAATGTCCGCCCCGCTCTGTGCTGCTGCTTTTCCTGGACAAAGCAATCTCCAAGGTCTCTGCACAACAGCCAGCCAGATAGGACATGCTGATGTGGAGACAGCAGTCACACAGACTGTTTCCCATTTATTTAAAACTTCCCAAGTCCATGTGTATAAGCACCTCACTGTCCCCAGAGCCTCTCCTGCCTGCCACTCAGCAGGATCTACAAGCCAGCAAGGGTTCCTAGCTGTTTCCTGTAGTCCCCATTTAGTTGTTTACTATGACAGGTAGGGAAAATAAATACCTTCATTCAAGACTCCAGCCTGACCATCTTCTTTGCACTGTAGAGAACAGGGAACAACTCCTCCTGGCTGGTCCTGCAGGAGTTCCTCAGGTTACTTCTCCAGGGAAAACAGCCCTAACCTGGGAAGATGCTTCTTCCATACTCTGTGGCTGTTACCTCCCTCCTTTATTCTCAGCCTTCCTGGGTGGCACACCCTTCAAAGCAGGAGGTGAGTCAGAACACAGCCTGTTCTCTGCTCCAGCCAAAAGCATCTCCCCCTGAAGAGGAGTCTTAGAGATCTCTGCCTTACAGATCTCTTCCCTGCATGCTAACCATGTGAAGCACAACCTGTACTTCAGGTTATTTCTACCTCTCTTACAATGGGGAATTTCATTCTGCTTCATGCCTTTGCTGTTCCTGTATAAGCTGTTCCTGCCAGCCTGTGTGGTCACAAATACCCAAACACCACCCCCACTGAAAAGCTGCTCCTTCACTCTCCCTTCCTTCTTCCCGTGATATCTGTTCTTCTATGTTGAGGTTCTTCTAACCCTCTTTAAAGCTCCATCTAAGATCAAGCTGTTCCACTATTACACCATAATCACAACATGAAGACTTCAAACATTCTTACTGGGGTTTCACAGCCTGCCTTGACCTCCAAGAAGTTGACAATCCTCCAGATTCCCTGCTCACACACCAAAGCTGAATGCACACAAGCTTCCTGGGTCTTCTCTAGCCAGCTCTCATATATACTCAGGTTGCCTCGAGAAGGAAATTGCAGCAACTGCAGGACAACTATTTCAGTGGTACAGCCACAAGTAACCCTGATAGCCCTGGAGAAAATGGACAGAATGCAGGCCAGGACCCACCCTAAGATCCATAGAGGAAGCAGAATGATGAGGAAGCCATAGGTAAAGCTGCCCAGTGCCACAGAAAGGCAGTGACAGGCTTTGCTACAGCAGCCAGTATCAGCAACTCATCCCTGCAGCAGATTAAAAGGCAACGCTGGAGCAAGCACAAAGCCTCAGACATACAGAGCAGGGTAGGCAACAGCTGCTTCTCCCTCAAATCCCTACAGGCAGAGCAGGGACGGCTTGGCCCTCTCCCAGCCAGAACTCTGGAGCACGAGGCATTCCCACAACCAGGAGTCTCAGGTCATGTAATGAAAGCAGAAAATACAACAAAACCCAGTTTCAGTGCAAACCACTCTTTAATTTTCCTCTTTGTACAATAGAGCCAGCCACTTACAAAGTGCTAGTCTAAAAAAACAGGTCTGATTTTACAGTACACAGACACACCAGCCCAAGCCCATCAGCTCAGAGGCAGCACAGAAAGTAAGAGCTGGGCCACTTTTTCTGCAGTACAACCAAGTCTGTTCAGCATCTGAGTATTGAAGATTTAGCCCCACTGCTGTGTTTCTCAGTGCCAGCACAGGAAGTGGCGGGGGGGGAACAACAAATCTATTTCAGATTGATTTTTCTTTTAAACATGTCTTTTACTCCCTCCTACCTTTCCTTTCCTCCCTATTTTGGAATGCCCATATGATTTTCTTCCCGAGTAAAACAAACTGAATGCAAAATGCTGATCAGAATAATTCAGTGCAGTGCTACAGCTTAAAAACTGCCTTTTGGATGCTCCCCTCAGTGACAAGGTAAAAACCAGAAATACAGTATTAAGTTTCAAAAATCCCAAACAACCCCAAAACAGCAGAAGCAATGAAGCAATTCTGATCTCAAAATTCCTATTTCAATGCCTTAAAAAGCAAAATTCTGCAGGAGAGGATCACAACACTAGTGTGACAGCCAGAAGCAGCCCTCCCTCCTCCTCCTCCTCCTCCAATCACCTCCCAGTGCCCTGGTGAAGGAGCTGGGTGGTGCTGCCCACCCTTCCCACTGCTCAGAGTAGAAGACAGCAAGTAGATGGCTGGGATTTTGCTCAGCTGCAGCACAGCAGAGGTGCAGGGACAGGCACACAAGCATTTGTTACAGAGCTTGTCACCAAGCACTATGGAAAGGGACCAGAGCTGGCATATTTGGAGTTAAATTGATGACTGCTGCCACACTGACCATCAGAAGGGACATGGTCAACAATGAAGCCACAGGGACTGTACAAAGAGAACTGAGTGGCTGTAAGCAATACATTTCGGAGGGAAGAAAAGTGGGGCAGTAGCCGGTCTTAGCTTTTTGTTGCCAATGCACTTGGCCCCAGCCCTCCTGTTTGGTTCATCACCTTGATCTAGATCTTTCCCTTAAAAAGATTAAGGCTCTAGATTTTTCCCATTTCTCACACAGATGACCAGTTCTCTACTGAGGACTGACCTGATCTAGCGCTCACAGGAGTCCTCATCCAAGAAGAAAGCTGGACTTAATTAAGTCTTACAAGGAACACAGAAAGTAAAGGAGGAGATAGAGAAAAGCCTTTGCCAGTTGTGCAGAAAGGATGGAGCAGAACTACTGAACAGCTAAGGCAAAGAAAGACTTTGAAGAGGACTGTCACACCTGCTGCCTCACAGAAGATGATGAGGTTGGGGAGGTAAAGGGCAGTGCTCAAGGGAGGGAAAAGGCTGAAAGAGTAGTCAAAAAAGAAGTCCCAAGAGAACAGGCTGAAAACTCAAACAGCCAGTGATGGCATTGGGCTGCCATCACTACAGGTTACAGCCCTGGGGATGCAGTCCTGATTTTTGCCCAAGAAAAAGCTCTAAGGAGTTACATAAATGAGAAAAAAGGGTAAAAATGCTGCCACTGCACAAACCATAGGAGAAATGATGGAGGCAGAAAAGTGTTTACAGGGTAGCCTGGAAGCGAGAAGTACAGGAGATGAATGGAGAGGACAAGAAATTGCCAACCTATGGATGGTATTTTCTCTGCAGAAGAATGGGAGCCAGAGCAGCTGTGTCCTGCACTGCTGTGTGGATCAGCCTGTACGCGTGCCACACCACAGGCAGGTATGATTCACTGCTAGTGAAGTCTCCTACATTACAAAATTCAGCATTCACATGAGAAAGGCCGAGTCAGAACTGCCCAGAAAAGCCTCAGTGAAAGGATAAAAGGGAAACGCTTGCTGCTTAGCAAGGGAACCAAGGTAGTATGGCAGAGACTTCAAAAGACAGGCCTCATGTACAAAGATTTGCAGTGAGCTTCCAGAAAGGGTGCAGCAAGCCTCCCTGACACAGGCAGGGCCCAACAGCAACACTGGAGGGTTGGTAGGAAGCCCCCTGCTGATTCACAGAATCGTACCCATCAGAGTCCTCCACAGGTGCCTGCAAGGGTCAGCTGTGACCTGGCCTCTAGCTCAGGCTGTATTCTCCCAATCTCAGCTAAAACCCTCAGACCAAACCCCACAGCCCCAGCCCAGCTCAGCCCTGACCCCTGCCTCTAGCCACACAGCTCAACCAGATTTTAAAAAGAACTTTATTGAAGCTCCAATATATATTATTTTGGCCTCTACGATCCCAAGTGTCAGCATCTATTCCTGTCTCTCCAGTGCTATTCTGCAACCTCCAGCACTGAATCTTCCAGTGCTAGATTTTCTGCTTTGAATCCTACAAAGTGAAGAAAAATTTTCTGATGCCTCAGGCATGGCTTTAGAAGAGCAACCGCTAAGATGGTGGCCAAGTGCTGGAGGTGATGTTTAGTTGGTATCCATGCCGTCACACTCTTCTTGGGGAGGAGATGGGGCAGTATGTTCCTCGCTGTTTCGGCGCTGATAAAACAGCACGTATGCAGCTTTTGTCTACCAAACAAAGAGAAAACCACCTGGAACCACCCACACAGCTTGGCTGGAAGTGTAACACCCAAAGCAGGGAACCACACTTTCAGCATTAGCCTCAGGCCAAATACTCACCACTATTTGGTCTTCTGAAGCCACTGATACGCTGCTGTCATCAAAGCAGTACCACTTGTCATTGACTTTGTTCTTTGCGTAGGCAGCGTCTGTCAGGAGAGGTAACCACAGCTCAGCTCTCCAGGGAAGACACACAGGTAACACCATGCCAGCTGTGCTGCACTAGTGATGCTCAAGACTCAAACTGAGCACATGGAGGGCAGGAGCTAACTTTGACATTAACCACCCCAAACTTTGTTCACCAACATACACATCTTCCAGGACACACAAGATGGTCCAGCTTGTCCCACATACCAGACATACCTCTGACAGCCAAGACACAGGATAAAAAAAATTAGGAAAAACATTACAGTGTTTTGTTCACTCCCCTGGAGCCACAGCTTTCCCAAACACACAGTTTAAGACTCAGAATTTTCACAGGAAAGAGAAGTTTTCCGCTGATGATGGAGTTGCATATGAAGTGAGCCTTCTATCAGTTCTCCTTCCTAGGCAGCATGACTGCAGGGTGCTGATCTCCAGCAAAGAGATCTTTTATCAGCAACAGAGCAGCAGATGAGCCCAGTTTCAATTGTCCCTGGATGGGAACTGGACTGCACACCAGGAAACTCTCCCCTGAGCAGGGACACCTTTCAGTGCTAAGAAGTTATTAGTTGTTTAGCTTAAATAAGCAAGTTTTAAATAAAATTAATGTCTTTGGCTGCTATGTCATATTTATGGGTTAAAGCAGTAAGTTTGTAGTCAAACTGCATACAATCAGAAAGGTGTGCACAAGACTGCTTGTACCCACAACTTCCTTTGCTCACTCTGCTCCTTTGAGTTTTCTAGAGGAGTTCTTGGACCAGCTACAGCTCAGGCCTTTTCCTCCTTTGGAGTCCGCACCAAACTGCTGCGGGTGTGGTTAAGGGGGTTGAGTGACAGACGGATCTCATCTACTGCTTGTGAGCATCCTCACTCAAGAATGCGGTTGGACTAAAGTCCTGAAAAGTGTCTTCCAACTAACACTTCTGTGATTATGACCTCCAATCTCAAAGCTTGCTTCCACTCATAAATTCCCAATTCTATATACTCTAATGACTACCAACCAAGGTCCCACAGGCATCAGTCAGACCTTGGGCAACTGCAAACTACAAAAACTGCCCAGCTGCTCTGCAAGTCCTAACAGGAAGGACATTACCTTCCAATATGGTGTTCACCTGCATACACAACACAGATAAGGTTCACCCTAGACACCCTTGGTAAGGGCTGCTGCAGGTCTCCCAACACACAGCACCCTCCAATGCGCCCTCTGCCTACGTTTCCTTGCAGAAACAGGACACAGAAGCAGTTACTCACAGTGGCCTCCTCCCATGCCTCCATAGTGATTGGAAACCGCAATGAGGTCATACACATATGACCCTGCTCTTGGGTCACAGACAAACTCGGACATGTTTAAACCCCTGGAAGGAAATCCACAAGGATTAGAAGCCCAGGAACCAGAACCTTCTAAAATCTTGTGCATGATACCAGTGAAGGTCTGCAGGCAGGCAGCACTGGTGGAGAAGCACTGCACTCTGCTGCTCAATGGCCAGAGGTTATAACTCTCAAGACCAGACGTGTTACCTCTCCCACACAGGGCAAGTCCTGGCAAACACAAGTGCTGCCAAAAGATTTAGAGGGAAGTGTTGAGTAAAAGACATGTGCAGGCATGAAAAGTGACACAGGCTTAATAAGGAATATGCTTCATCTTGCAGCAGGGTGCTGACAAGCAGAAACAGAGGAATGAGGTTTTCATCTTGTACTTGTGCAATCCTCAGTACTACACACGCAGCTCTGCCCAAAGAATTTGCTCTAGAAGTTCTCTTGGTTCAGCAGAATCACATGGGTTTAACCCAATTTCAGAAGAAACAGTACCTGCTAATAACTAGTGTTATTTGGGACACGTAGAACTGATTGAGAGTAACAAATAAACACCAACCACCCAAAATAAACAAACAGCTCCACTCACTCTTGCTGTCTTACAGTTCAAACCAAGAAACAGAGCTGTTCCAGTTACAACTTCAGAAAGTGCACCCAACAGTAATATCAAAAGTAGATTTCTCTTGACCAGCTTCTTCAAGCTCTTCCAAGCTTGAGAGAAGAATCCTACCTGATAGGGAATTCCACAACAGTGTCAAGTTTATCCCTCCAGTATCTGCTGTATGAGAAACGCTTTAAATGCACAACCAAAATCCGGGGCAAAGACCACAAGTCAAACTTCTTTGTGGCCTGTTGATGTTTCTTACAGTTAGGGCAGTACCTGATAAAGAGAGTAACAAACAAGGAAGTGAATAACAATGATGAAAGAAAAGCTTCTGGCTTTCCATTAAGAGATGCCTCTGTAGCACAGTACAGTCCTTGCCTTACAGAAGGCATTCTGGTTGTAAAACATGCAGGTGAGCACACTTCCTCTGAGGTTTCCAAACTGCAACTTGCTTCCACTTTATAGCCAAAATGTTCCATAGCATCTAATCAGAAATTAATAATAAACAACCACCTACTGCAGTACAGATTTTCTAACACAGCTAACAACCACCTCTGGTCACACAGCAATCATATCTTAGTCATTTAGGATCTGTTGTACCTAGACCCCCCAAACTAGGGATTTTTTGTAGAGTTAGGAGGCAGTCTAAGGTAGCTGTATGCTTTCACTCTTTCTTAGCACAACTGTTTCCTCCGAAACTGTTTGGAAAGAGATACATGCTGGGGAATTAAAACCAGCCTGACCTACAGCTACATGAAGCTACCTGAAGCTACATGCCCACTGCCACTTTCATTTTTTTAAATAAAGGCAGGAAACTCACACTTTCTGTTAACTCACATCTGCAGCCTGTTCAGTCAACAACTAACAGAACTGACAGACTTCAGACTGTAGATTAAGACAAAAGGACAGACCTGGGAAATCATCAGAATCCTAGGACAAATGATGTGAACTCAAACAGTTGCAGCGTTTGACAACAAACATGGCAGGCAGGGGCTCTTACCACGGGTCATGTTCTCCAAGTGTTTCCATAGTTGTGAAGAGCTCTATACAGTCTCTCAGGGCCACCACAGCCTTCTTCTTTTGGGTTTGCAACATACTTCCATGTTTTTCAAATGCCTAGTGAAGGAGATGCATGGCTTTATTATGTCCCACATCCTTGACATCACAAAAAGGGACATGCTCACCTCCATCACGCTGCCCATTTCCACTCCCTCCTTCCCCACCTCGACAATCATCTCATGCTTCCAGCCACTCCTCTCTTGTGTTAGAGAGTCAGTAACAGAAAGGACATTCATCCTTACTTTCTGCTTGGTTTTATTAATTTAGTTTCAGGTTTCTTTGGAGTTTTGGGGATTTGTTTGTTGAGTAGACAAAGAACTAGACTACTCAGCTTGGAAATTAAAGCATCTATTTTTCAGAACACATTGGAAACAGATGAGCAACTGCTGATCTACAGACCTTATTCATAAAAGATTAAGTAAATACATCTCATCCTGGTGACTCCAGCACCACTTGCTGTGATCTTTTAAGTACCATGAAAGTCTAAAAAGATTACTTATAAAAAATACACATTACAACCTGTGCCTCCTGTACATCAAAAAGTAGCCTCCGCGTGTTGGAATCCCAGTCAACGGCAAGAGCAGAGAAAGCTACAGGAAAGAAGAAATGCTTATGGCAAAGGTGTAGGGAGAAGGAAGAAGAAAAAAAAAAAAAACCGTGAGAAAATAATTACCATTCAGTTTTAGGACTTTTCCCTCTACAATGGAGCTTATCTCAGAAGTCCCAGAGGAATTCACAAGGCTAAAGGTAAAATACTGCTTCTTGCAAGGCTGCATCTCTCTTACTGACTCAACCTGCATACAACCCTCAGAGTGGCAGGGATCAGCTTCGGCCACCTTCTCCCTGCCTTCCTGTGCACCATCCTGATGCTCCATCTCTTCAATGTCACCTTGAAAATTTTAAAACAAGCACAATAATAAAGAGCTTCAGTGAAAGTTTAGACTGACACCTCACATGGACAGCTGTTTGCATGAGCCTGTTATGACACACAGTGATTACTCAGAAAGTAATGAAAAGGCATGCAGAAAAACAAATCTGCGCCTGCTAACCGTTACAGCTGAAGCCGGAGTTTCACCTTCAGCAGATGCCAGGTAATGTGCTGGGTTTTATCAGACATGATGGAGAGGGCTCAGTTTACAGTTTGTTGACAATCACAAAACTGCAGGGTTGCAGTTGGGAATATGTAAGTCTCCAGGAACGTTATTCCCATTCTTTGGGAAAAATGGGCAGACATTTCCCCCCATTTAGAATTTCCAATTTCACTTGTTCCAGTTGTTACTCTCACAGCAGCACAAGTGAATCATTTCAAATAGGAAAGCAAAATATGCACTTGCCATCAGGACTAAAAACCTCCTTGAAGCATCCAACCCAGGAATGTGATTCTAAGGTGCATGAACAGAAAAATACTGTTTTGGCTTTATTTCCCCATAACTTGTTTTTGTGACCTAACAGGCCAGTTTTCAATGCCAAAAAGGCGTATTAGGAAAGGAGATGCCTCTGGATGGAAGCACCTGAACATCTTACAGGGAAACAAGAATTTCAAAACTAATCAAGACAAATGCACACCACACCCTGCTCTACTGCTGCTACTTAGGCACTCCTGACCTCCCTTGGAAAGGAAATGGCTTACTAGAGTTCTCACCACACCATGCAGTAGGGTAACTGAATGACTGTGAAAGAAGAGTCAGCTAGACCTTAAGCCAAATACACATGGCACAAAATCAAATGCTAATAAAAAGCTTCCAGAAGATTTTGAGAGGACTTTACCTTCAACCACACCACTGGAGCCATTGCAGGTTCCTTTGTCTTGGCAGGGTGTAGAGGATTCTTCTGCCAAAGGGAGTTTCACATAGCGGCTAGCAAGAGGGGAGATATTTATCACACAGTCATACTGCAGCCATACACCAACACGACAGTGCTCCTCACCATCAGCAGCTCTTGCTGTCCCAACCCCCTCAGCAAACCAGAGCCCATCCTGCACAGCACCAGCTACAGGTGAGGAGCTCTCAGAATGAGACAAACAACAACAATTTGTTAAGTCTCTGTTTTCAGTGCTCATTCCAAGTTTCATTGCCAGTAGATACAAAATGCAAAAATAAATAATGGTGGCCCCACCCGAGAGCCCTGAAAACACAGCCTGAGTTTGGTTCTGCTGCACAACACCAAGCACACTGCTTCCCTTATGACTGCCACCAGCATTACCACACAGCCCCCTTTTGCGGAGGCCAAAAAGCCAAGACCTTGGCATGTCTCTGGGGCCTCTAGACACTTAATGCAACACAAATCCTGGCTTATACGCCCCACACAAAGCAGAAGTTCCTCCTGCTCACAAGGATGCAGCAATCCCATTACAGTAAATCCGAATAAGCAGCCACTGGGACTTTGTATAGACTACAGAGGTACAGACACAACTCACCTGATCTGCTCCAAAACCACATTGTACAAGTGCTCCACAGTGAGTTTGTGTTTGGGGCACAGATAGTAAGAGTGGCTGGCCAAAGAGGACAGTGCCTGCAGTGTTGCTGGATTGTCTCACTGTCTTTTCCCGGAAGTAAACACAGAGAGTCACATCCTCTGAGCCATCCTCTCTTGTCTTGCGAACTTCATACCTGTTTGAAAGACAGGCGTTTCCACAGGTTATTTCCACTGCCAAGAAGCACAGCAGCTAGAACCATTATGAGCTCAGTCCAACAAGTCTCTCCACCAGGTCCTCAGAAGGACAAAGAGGGTTGTACTCTGCCTTCACGCTACAGAGCGGTTTTCTGAACATGTCCCATGGCTCACAATGTACCATCTGCCAAGCCAAGGAAAAGCAACACGGCACAGGATACATCCCTACTGCCACTCACCTCTCAAGATACCACCCTGACAACTATGTGTTGCTTCAATCAGATCACAGCATCAGTGAAAAATTACTAAACACACTTTGAAATCCCTCTGACAGTGTTTGTTTCCTCTGGAGAAAAATTCTCTTGATACCTTGGGTCTTGGATTCTCCCAACCTCCTGTACAGTTAACAGCCACCACTATTATCAGCCAGTGTCTCAGAAAACCAAGAGTTTGGAAACATCTGCTTCACAGAAAAATCCAAGGACAGGGGGGAAAAAAAAACAACCAACCAAACAAAAAACCCACAAGGAAAACATTTTTGAAAAATAGAAATCAAAGAGCTCTGGAGAACAGTGAGGAGAATGAGACAGCTTGTGCTACTGGATGAAACAGCAAATGAGATATTTGCAGATGTCAGAGTCCAACACTATTACATTGTTTGCTCCAGGACTATTCATTACAAAAGATTCATTTTCAAGAATATCAAGTCACAGTGCTCTGTAATTTGGTGAGCCAGCTGTCCCAGACTCATCTTAAAACTGAAAGAGAAAGAAAGATTTTTATGAAAGATGCCACTATGCATAACAATGAGGACCACAATCTTCTCTTGCATGAGAAAGTCATTTCCCTTCTCTCAAGGGCCATGAAACTTTTTATCATTCCTGTGTTCAAAATGCCCTTGTAGATCAGGACAGAAAACCAATTTCAGAATTGCATTTCTCCTCCATCTTACTTAAACCAAAAGGGATTCCAGCTTGGGATTTGCACTGAATCAGTAGAGTACATGAGAAAAATTATCCTTCCAGAATCCCAGCCCAGCCCACCAAGAATGTGAGAGAACAGTTAGCATAAGACAGTCCAATGCAAATGGCTGTTGAGGTTTTCTAAGCTGTCAGTGCTATTCAGCTGGACATCAGCACTGGCTACAGTCCACACCTTCAAGTTTCCTGAGAAACAGCACCACAGAGAGGTGAATTATTTCACTTCACACTGTGTAAATAACCAATGACCATATGCAGTTACAGAATAACATCTACACTTATCTCTAGGTCACATAAGACCCCTTTTAGCTGGCCTCATACAACACAGATCAGTTCATGACATGCACGTGTTCCTCCACATTCTTTGACAGTCTCTATCAGACCACCTGCCCTGTGCTCTGCCAGCAGCAGTTAATGCAACCCCATTTATACTCCACCTGAAGTCCTGCCTATGCGACGGAACAGATGGGACAGAAAGGAAAAGCTTAACACTACTCTCACACAAGTGAAAAAGCTCAGTACTATTCATGCACAAATGTCATTCATCACAAACAGCCAGCATGCTGCACCCCCTGTAAGACTGCAAAAGAATGTCTCACACACTGTTCACTGAGACATAATCAATTTGTGCCCCTCTACTCACTCCACCTCAGAACAGCTTTTGCATGCTAGTATTAGAGGAAGACATAGCAAAATGAAGATCTGTCATTTTCTGAATCTCTTGAGGACCAGCCATCCCCTATTACCAAAAAAAACCCCAAAAAAACCCCAAAAACCCAAACCCCCACAAACAACAAAATAGAACCAAGCAAAGAACAAAAAGAACCACAAAACAAAATTAAATTAAAACCAAAAGATAAAATACTTTTTGGTTTAAGGAAGGCTACAGAGCAAACACTGCAATTCTGCGTCTTACAACTTAACCAAAATAACAGAAAATAAAGATGACGCTACACCAGACTACACAACATAGTTTTAGAAGTCAGAGTCATTAGCTCAGCTGCTACCACACTGCTGAATATTGGCTGGTTGCCTTTACAATTCACAACACTGAAATTTGTCTGAAACTTGGTAAGCAAAAGGCTAGGACTTGACCAGTCTTCATCAGCATCACGAAGGCTTCAGGTCTGTGCTTGTAATTCAGAAAGGAGGCAGTGAACAATGAATTAGGTACCTTTTGTTCCCTTGCAAACTAAATATGAACAAGTGCAGAGGAGCACAAGAAGCTACAGAAAGACAAGGCAAAGCTACATGAAAGGGCACTGAAAGCAAAAACTACTCTGAGATAAAGACCAAGCTAATATCCTTGTTGTACATTATTGAAACTTTCCCTCCCAAGTGCTGGGATGAATGGTATTAATTCCAGCTCAAAAACACTGTGCAGATCACAAGCCAGTCTACAGCAACAACCAAGAAGTACATTTTGTAAGAGAACAGAAGGGTAGAAAAAGATGCTATTGCAGAAGCTGACAAACAGATCCACTTGAACAGGATTACTACTGCACACCAACCCACAGATGCTGCTGTCAAATTATAATCAGTGCAGAAGCTGACAGTAAGAACGAACAGAGGACTGAAAAAGACCTGGGTGAAAATGCTGCACATATTCTGATCTCCTGTAAAAAGTGGAAATATTCCTGATCTGTTTGCTTACCAGAACACAAACAAGTAAACTAGGAGATAGGAAACTGCAAATAAAACTTTTTCATGTAACTGCTCATTTGCCCTGCAGAAGCTGGTCATGGGATTTCACCAGTCTTACAGAGCAGCAAGATTAAATGGATGAGGGAATTCAATCAGTGAGATTTTTACAGAGCTTAAAAAAACAGAAGCTCATTTTAGCAGGGACACAAGCCCTCATTTCAAACAAGAAAACACAAGTTTCAGCAAGTGAGAAGAAACTTCCTAGATCAGTCTGCTACAAGATCTTATGCATCTCAAACATTTCCTACGAAACTACCGGACTAGGTAGCTTGCTAACCTAACTCACTCAGTAACTGTTGTAGTCACATCAACAAACCTGACATTCCTGCAGCCAGAGTTTTTCAAAACCATGAACTCATCTAAGTGTAAGACACAGCATGTTGTAAGAGAAGGCAGAAAACATAGCACCTATGGCAAACTAAACGCATCTTTCTCAGATACGCACACTTTTATAGGTTAAAGGTGACCTGCAAATCAATTTGTGAAACTTTTATCAAGGTAAACAATACATATTATATTTTGTGCCCCATTAGCCAGGCTAAGAGAACAGGGGTATCTAGTTTACCCATCAAAAGATTTTTCTTCTTAGGCCTTAAGAACTAAGAAGAAATACTGAGAGTGATACCCTTGAAATGGGCTGTGGAATTTGTTTTTCAAGTAGTACTTACCTGACCCCTTGTAGGCCGGCTCCAAGCTCCAGCAGGATCCCTGAATGATGTGATATCACCTACATGGTGCATGTGTGGGTGTTACATTGGAGCGGGAGCCGGAGGTCCTAGTGGGGCTGGACTTCACAGAACCTAAGAAAAAGAAATAGTAAGCATTTTGGTTATGTGCTGAATGCTGTCCTCTGCTTAGCCTGGAGAATGAGAGCATTCAGCACAAACACTGAACCAACGTTGCCAAATTGATTTGCAGACCACCTTTACATAAGGACCTTCTGATCAGCTTGCCACAGATCTCCCTGTCCTTTCACAGAAACAACATGCCTCGAGGGAAATGTTTACAACGCTGTGAGAAGCAGGCTAGTCCTGCTGTTCCTTGGCTGCACATCATGCTAGAGACCTTGTTCAAGCCTTATCCCAAATTCTTCTATTGCTGTAAGCATCAAACCTCTGAAACTAAAAATTCACAAATGCTGTATCAAGACTGCACTAGTTTCCAAGCCTGTCCTGATGAGAAAGAGATGAGCGCAAAGCTTTGTGAAAGAACAGGCTTGGGAGAATTCCAGCCCCAAATTCCCCTCCCCTTTCAGGTGACCTGGAGAAGAAAAGGTATAGTTCTATCCTGTTACACAAAAATGAGCCAGGTTCATTTTGGGATGCATCTGAGAGTTACTTAAAACTCACATAAATATCAAGAAGCCTGGGAACATTCACATTTCTTCTTTTTGAAGGTTTACTGTGACAGGGCACAACTGGAAAGAAAAGAACCAATGAGCCAGAAACCAAGCAGCTGACAGGGACAATATATCTCAGCTATCCAGGGCAAATTTATTTATTTTTTCCAAATGGCTCTCCAACCAGCTTAAATTCCAAACACCTCCCAAGAGCCAGCATCACCCACCACTTCAGTGGGGCATGAAAATTCACAACTCATGTCTTTAGATGTCCAAGGTGTCCTGCAAAAATCACAGAAGGCTGAACATGTCTTCCCTCCTGAAGATGAAAACAAGAAAATAATATCACTTTTCCAATCACTGAAATCAGGTTCAATACTCTATCCGTCTCGTGTACTGCACTTTCATCAACAGTACAGCCTGAGCTACAGTATCTGTGCCCACAGACTGTGTCCTCTGTCAAGCAAACGTAAGAGAAACAACAAAGCACATTCCAGCTACACTACTCCTACTGCCACATATTCTGTGAGTTTCTGCTCACTGGCATTTGCAGCTAGAGAGAGCATTTAATGGAAATCAATATTCTGCTCAGCACCCAACCAATATAGAGGCCTAGATCTAAAGCTGAGACTTAACAGACATCGGTGTCAAAGGCAAGACAACCATACAAGAAGTACAAGTGGGTTTGAGTTTGGGGTCTGTTTGGGTTTTTTGTTTGTTTAAATCACATCCCTGATGGAGCAGAGATCTCCTACAGTATTAGAGCCTTCCTTGAACTTTGAGTTGAGACTTGTGTTGCTAGCTGGCTGGCACAGAGTCCTCTAAAACCACAAGTATGTCAAAGCAACAGGGGCACTGCTGTCACATGCAGACCTAGGTTTGGCTGCAGCTTCCAGCAAACAAGTCTGAAGAAACACCACAAGAGAGTGACCATTTAAATTTTTCAGTCCTGAGACAATTTAAGCTGATGCTAAGAAAAGTCCAAAGGTAAGAACTGCCAGTTTCAGTTAACACAAGATGCCAAAGCTTCAGAATCAATGAACTAACTGATTTCTGTTACACAAGATACCCAGGTGATCACGGGCAGAAAGTCTGCTGGACTCTCAGCAAAGTCCTGTTCAGAAGGAAGCAGTGAGATCAAGGAACAAACGAACAATTGGAGGGCAGCTGCTCATGAAATCAGAGCCCAGGGGCTTTGTAGCTCCCCCTGCCACGGAACAGGCATTCTTTGCATTCTCAGGCTTTAGTGTACAACCACAGACAATCACTAACACAACCTTGGTTAGCTTCTGCCAGTGGAAGGGAGGAGTACTTTTAAAGTGAGAAAACTGTTATGCCAATAAAATGATGAAAGTTCTAGCATGAGGCATGGAAGGCTGATGTCTTCAGTTTATCACAGCTTCCCCTCATAACGCTTGCAGTGTAACTATCAAGAAGGAATAAATGAAAAGACTGTGAACATCCCCAAGTTCAAAGACGAGGCAGCAAAATCCTTCAGGAAAACAGCTCAAAACTCAACAGGACCCACTAAGAACTCTGCAATTTTCAAGTGTACATTTGGGGCATGTACAGATGAGAAAGCTATTTCTGAATATGCTGTACTGATCTAGCTCTGTTTTTAATTGCTTACATCTTTGCACTTTGTTTTCTAACCAGTGGAAGAGACTTTGCATGTACCTCCAGTTACTTATAACAAATAATGAGACGTAGACGTGACAATTTGCCAACAAGGAAGTCTCGTCACTAGGCATTACTGGTTAAGTAAGAACAGATGATCAATATATAAAAGGGGCTGAATCAATAAAACATGAATTAGGAAAGAGTTCAAACATGTGAGACAGTGTGTATCATGCTTATTTAAATACAAGAGATACTAATTCCAGTAAACAGCCCTCAGTAAATACAATTAACTAATGGTCTTCAGTCATACCCTAGGCTGTGTATTACATGACAACTTTAAATACATCAAAGGTAACATTTTGTACTTAAAAAACATCCTACAAAAGGTACCATGATTACTAAACACCCAGCTCCCGTTTGTTTTACCACCTGGTAACTAACATTTCTCACTTAGCTTTGCTGCACTGCAAGCACACCATCCTGACAAGATGCAGCTGTCCTATTTGATTTGTAATGTAAGTAATGCTATTAAAAACCTCATATTCTCTCTCTCTTTTTTTTAAAGAATAGAATAGAATTAACCAAGTTGGAAAAGACCTAAAAGATCATCAAGTCCAACCCAACACCATCTAATCAACTAAACCATGGCACCAAGGGCCTCATCCAGACCCCTCTTAAACACCTCCAACGATGGTGACTCCACCACCTCCCTGGGCAGCCCATTCCAATGGCAAATCACTCTGTGAAGAACTTCTTCCTAACACCCAGCCTAAACCTCCCCTGGCACAGCTTGAGACTGTGTCCTCTTGTTCTGTTGGTGGTTGCCTGGGAGAAGAGACCAATCCCCACCTGGCTACAACCTCCCTTCATCTTTTCTGTAACTTCTGTTCTCCTAGAGTGAAAACTGGTATGGTTTAGTCTTAGTACACAAGGCAATTCACACAAATCTTGGTAAAAATTACATTTGCACACACGGTAGGCAAGCAGCTTCTGGGCAGCTTCTTCCTTTCTCACAAATCAACTGCTATCTGGTCAACCCAACTTAAAGCTTTAGAAAGCCTACTTGGAATTTTATTTTGTGGCAAATAAACTTTTGACCAGTTAGCATGATTTATTGAATCTGATTTAGGTTGTTATTTACTTCAGCTGTGACTTTGGTGTGAAAATACTGTCACTGTAAAACATCGCAGTTACACTTTCTAATAAAAGGCAGCTGTTCCCCTTCATTAATCAATACAAAGATACTTTTCTTTCCAGAACAGAAGAGATAAACATTACTCAATGTAACCACTGACAGACCCCACAACTACATCAGCAGTCAGAACAAGCAGATCTTTTCCAAGCAGAACATTTTTGCAGATTATGCAGGCACAGGGAGACAACCTTCCCAGTCAGAAGAAGCAAATATTTTCCTGTCACTTCTGTCGAGATTTGGCCTTAATTTAAAACTGAAAGGACAAAATGCTTTAGTGAGCATTCACGTCTTCATTGACTTTGGGAACATGAGCTGTTTCTCAACTGCACAGTATTTCAGTTCCACGTTTTTAGTATCAACTGGAAGTTTATTCTTTAAAGATAAAAGATTCTGAAATACTCATATTATTTTTTGGAAATGTTTTCTATTCCTCCATTTAACAAATAGCAAACTATCTGCCTAGAATCTAAGAAGGTAAATAATTTGATGGAGTATCAGAAACTCTTGAAGCTACCAGCAGCAGCAATCTTAACACATGACCACAAGCTTGCCACATTCTCCAGCATGCATCACACAGCATCTTCAGGAAGTCCTCATCTGACATGGCACTGTTGATAACTTCTGCCAGAAATGTACCAGCTTCAGGAGCACTTGAGGAGCTTCTGTTTAATCTGCCCCGCCCTTGAGCCACTTCCATGCACATACCAGGGCAGCTGCATGCAGAGTAACACTGCACTCCACACCAGATAACGGAACTTATTTTAACACTGCCCTGTATCCTGACCAAAGTTATCATCTAGCTCCACAGTTAAATCAAGCCAGCCAAGGCACAGGAACAAATGCTGAGTGTTACTCAACCAGTGCTGAGGATGAGACAAGCTATGTTTTCATGCCAAAACCATAAAAAGCAGGAAACTTTAGAACACTAAACTAGTTAGGCTAGAAGGAACAAGTTAACCAGAGAGCACAGGAAGAGTAAACAGGGCTACTCCTGCTCTAGTTTTGGAGAAGAGGCTGGCAAAGAAAGCATGCAAAGAAATCAGTATATCCCTAATGCTGCCAGTATGGAAGAGTCCAATGAAGCACAAGCCTAACATGGCCAGTCTTAAATCCAAGTGAGTGACAATCTTCCAAGTTTCTGCCAGTGCCTCCTGGCACTCACAGCCTGCTCACTTCAGGCTCTACAAAAGGGTAAAAATCCCTAAAGAATCACTCAAACCAACAGTCCAGAAATCCCAAGTAGAAGACACACTCTGGTTGCTCCCCCCATGTACCAATCTTAGTACAGAATTGATGCACTGTCAATCCCTCATTTCATAGCCTCTTCAGCAGATACAAGAACTTAATAGACGGAAACAGAATTTAAGAGCCTTCACATTACAACTACCATTTCTTGAATTATTGCATCAAACCTCAGAACATCTAAGAACAGACTTTTTATAATGCAACAAGGTAAGTCGATTGTCCATGACAGAATTACGCACTTGCCTTTAAATCAGAAGTTTTGCTCTTTATGAACAAGTGTTTCTCTGTTGATTTTGTGAGACAAACCCTGCTTTCAATAAGAGAACACTGGTTTTTAGCTGTAGTTTAGAACAGTGCTTCTCATGTAATTTTCCTGGAAGCATTACCTATTAAAAAGAGTTCCTGTAAGCAGCTTTCGCCTAATTCTTGCCCTGGTGCCTGGCTACTTGCTCATGTCCCACAGTGCTGGGAACAACTTAGAGGGTATACATGGATAAACAGGATTAGCAAAACTTCCTCCTGTTACAACTCCTCTTCCTTGGAGGGTTATTTTTAACCCAGGACACTTCACTCACTATGATTCACAACATCACCTCATTTACAGTTGTGCCTGCACATAAAAGGAAGTGGTGACTACAGAGGAAAAGAGCTCAAGTTCAGCTAATGCTTGCCTCCACCCTGGAGCAGAGCTGATTCACAGCTGTTTTCTGGGGTGGGATACACAACATGTTACGCCTGCAGAAAAACAGGGTTTTATCGTAATTACCACTGCAGCATCACGCTTCTTGTTTGTCCAGTGTTCTACTAGCTTTGGAGACAAAGACAGACTTACAAACTAACCCTTTGCAATGCCCTCACAAAACAGATTTCACAGAAGCCAAATGTCCTTCCTAGACATCTTAAGTGGCCACACCTTCAGCCATAATTGAAGAAAACAAGATGATGACAAGAACTTTCAGAAAAACTCAGACACTACATCTCAGCAATAAGGCCACAACTGACAGCATGACAGAAGAGCCCCAGGCAGTGTCACAGCATCCCACTCAGTGAGAGGTACAGTACTAGGTAAGTGCAGGACCTCACGCTGGCACTATTTTATGTAAGTGACATCCTTGCTCTGGAACATTCACACACAAGGAAGACAGGACTTGTGATGAAGGGCTGAATTTGACCTCTAAAGCCCCAGGTTTGCAAGCCTCCAAGTTTGTTTTCACACTTCATTTGCAATAATTTTCATTTTCCAGCTGTAGCAGAGCAACACTGGTTTTGCTTGCCTCACCAGAACTCACAAGTGACTGGAGACACCTCTTCCACCAAGCACACAGTAAGTATCAAGCACAATCAAGTCCTCTGCTTTGATGAAGTCCCTCACAATCACAGTTAAGATCCAAATACTGTAATTGACAGTTAAGAGCCTCAAAAGAACCTCCATTCATGGTTAGCTGGGTGCCATTACAACCACGTCAGGTGTTAGGAGTGGCAGAGTATAGCACCTTAGACTTCACACTATCACCAAAACCAGCTCCAAAGCATTTTGCTGATTTGGAACAGTAACCTTGTGCTCACCTAAAAATGCCAGTGAAAGTGCAGCTATAAATCCAGACACCTAGAAGGTTTGTAGAAAGTTCCAAACTGCAGAGCACAGACCAAACAGAAAGCTCATTATTACCCAGAGCCACAAGTTCCTTTGTGTTAGGAAAACACCTACACCGCACGTGTTGATCTGCTACGGAAGTACGGCATTACCACTCAGTCACGCAAAAGGGTCTACAGGAAGGTTTAGCTTTCCAGAAAGGGAAATGTTAATAAATGAATAAATAAATGAAATTTTTAAAAAGTCAGGTTTTAAATCCTGAAACCAAAGAGAACATTTGGCAGCATTCTTCGCATCATGGCACCTTCCCGCTTTACTCACACAAAGATGTCGTCTTTTGGCATGATATAATTTAAACCTTCATCCACTTGGAATATTTTGTGGAACCGATGATTATACACGTCTGTCACCACCATCTAGAACAGCAAGTGATAGTTGCAAAGAGATTATAATAAAAGCTTACATAGATGCAGGCAAACTCAATTCAAGCAACATTTTTTTCCTAGTCTTTTTTGAATCAGAATTTTCAACACACCAATATGAGCAACAGGGTTTCTAGAACAGCACACAGCAGCTAATCACAGTTCTTTGTTAAGACGGATGCAAAAACCAAAGCAAAATAACAGCTGATTTTACAGATACTGAGGTGATGCAATTCCAACAGCTGCACATCACCCTGGTGGAAATAACCAGCACAGATCCCAACATCAGTGGCAACAGACTATCATTTCAGGCATGGATCACTCACATCTATAAATAACTGAAATGAATTCAAGTGCTACACTGGCATCCTGAAGATACCCCCACCAACTACAAAAACATTCCCTCTGAAAAGCTCACTTGATCCCTTTGTTATTAAAAGGACGTCCAAGAAGAGACTGACCCAAAACAGACACCGAGCATCTCTCAGTACTGAAAAACTACACTATTAGAAATATTGGGGGGGGTGGAGACTTTCTGCTCCCTCTCTACTGCAGTGGAAACGTTGGAATAAACATACATTGTTTCATGCATTTTTGTAATCAAAGAACAGCACTCAAACTCCTTAGGCTTTTGTCACTACTCCATTAAATTCAGCTTATTACCCATCTAAAAGCTAAGCCAGCAAAATGATTCAAGAACAGACATTTATCCAAATCACTGTGCTGCACTTATCCTTACATTCTCTGCAGGAACACCGGAGAGCTTGGAGAGTGATTCACACAGATCTGAGATGGCCCCCATCATCGGCACCACAACCCGGTACTAGAAACAAAGACAACATCCAAGTCATTTTGCATCAGGAGGGGTTGTTTGTCTTTGCTGCTTGAAATCCAGAGGTCTCACCCACTCAAGGAATGTTTCACCTTTACATTTTCCAAGGTAACAGGAGAGAAACATGCCAGTGCAAACGCATTACTGCTTTCAGGGAGCAAAACATCAGACAGGTAATCTCATCACAGGTAAGCCAGTTCCAAATGACCCATGACCTTAGCCTCACAAACCAAGATTTCACATGTTAATTCAGGTTTTACATTAAAAACCCCACTCCACCTCATTAATGTTCTTGAGAGTACCAACTTTAAAACTTAAGAGAAAGACTCAGATGACTTAAATCTGCATCTTCAAGATGCCTTACCTGGACAGGTCTGCGCTGTGGGTCTGCATACACCAGAGTAACTTCCATAAGACGATCCCTCCTCAAGGGCAGTGGAAGGGTTAAGTAACAGAAAGGATCAAAGGTCACAGACACTTTGGAGCATTTAGGACAAACAAGCGTAGATTTGAAAAGACCATGAAAAATATCCACAATGATAGAATCATTTCTCAGCCTATGATTCTCCCAGGCCTCTTTTGCCACCTCCTATATAAAGGGGAAAAAAATACATTAAATGTGATTTCTTGCAAACACTGTCATAGCACAGCAAGCACAGGGATCAAAGAAACCTCTGAAACTGACAGGGACACTCCCCAGCATAACACACTGGGATTTTTTCTTAGTGAAACTAAGACCTGATGTCAGGTGTTAATCCATCTGTTTTAGCTGAGTCATTTGGTCAGGAATTCCTTGGTGCACACAAGAAGCATGAATGGAGCCAAAGGGACAATGACAAGGCTACAGGCTGCGCTTCAGGACAAGATACGCTCCACTCTCCTCCATGAAGGAACAGACTGCGGCCCTCTGCTTTTGAAAGACAACTGCAGTTAACAGGTCTGGAGAAGAAAAAAGATTCTTCTTCTTGGAAAATGATGGACCATGTCTTACAAAGAAAGTACAAAAGGAGACAAATTACAGTCCCTGGAGGACTTTCACAAAACAATTGATAAAATCCTTGCACCTAAGGGCATCCAGTAACTGGAATGTGTTTATTTCAATGCAACCAGAGGCTCCCCTTAGTAGGACACTTGTAATTTGGGATACAATACCACATACATAAAACCTATCTCAAGTGAAGCTAGTGCCATAGATATATCCACTGCAACGCTACTGTTGCTACCCAGGACACTGAGATGGGAACAGAAAATAAAGTCTGACAGTATGGATGCAAGGCAGAAACATCTGCACCTCCTACATCAGTGGATAGAAGTACCTATAGAAAATGAAGGTATGCTGGGCATTTTTTATATCCCACAGTTATCAGCATTTCTTGGAGAAAAAAAAATATTATTAAATATATTACTTGTTGTGGTGTTGCCACATTCATTGTACTATGCAAGAAAAAGCAAAAGATATGAAGTGATTGACATTTAAGAGCAAAACCAACCTGTCACATATACTTCCTAAAAATGATTACAACATCTGGCCTTTAAAGTCTGCCAGAGCATTTTTCCGCCTACTTACTATATTTCCTCTGTACTCTGCATTTGCTAGTATGTTGTAGCTGTTTATACTGTGACAGGAGGTAAAAGCCTAATCAGCAGGCTGCAAGTTCATTTAGGTAAAGGTATTTCACTATCACATGTCTGAGTTTAATGAGAGCATGCTGTTTGTCAGCTCCAGAGGAACAAAGAAGTGTCTGCAGGGGCTCACATATCAGTGCTGACTGGGAACAGAGGACAGAAAAGGCAGGAACTAAAATGAACAGAATAGACTTTTCTGGCCTCTGTCAGGAAAATGGCACAGAATAATTACTCTCCTCTATTTAGGGAGAATGGGTAACTGGAGCCCAAGGGTGTTTAAACTAAAACTGAAATTAAATAAAATGTAAAGTTGCTTTAATATCAGAGTACCCATTTCCACTGCTCCAGAAATCAGGAAAATCGAAGTGAGTTAAGGAGATACACCTAGTTCATCAAACACTATAAATTCCTCAAGATCCAATGTCACAGCCAATTCACCTTTACCAGCACCAGAACAAGAGGACACAGTCTCAAGCTGCACCAGGGGAAGTATAGGCTTAAGGTGAGGAGAAAGTTCTTCACAGAAAAAGGAACTTGCCATTGGGATGCGCTGCCCAGGGAGGTGATGGAGTCACCATCCCTGGAGATGATCAAAAAGGATTGAAGGTGGCACTTGAAGCCATGGTTTAGTTGTCATGAGGTGTTAGGTATTAGGTAATAGGTTGGACTTGATGATCTCTAAGGTTTTTTCCAATATGGTTGATTCTGTGATTCTACTTTAGTTTTCTCCTTGTTTTGACCAGTGCTCTCACACACTCTATTCAGCCTCCTTTCAGACCTAGCTCATGTATTACATTTGTCTAAAGGCCATAAGGGAGCATATATGAGAAGTCTGGCCTAAAAGCTGATGTCATTTGACACTGATATCTACCAGTGGGACACTGGAATGGCTGCTTACAACCCTGTGCCCAGGGTCCACGTTCAGACCCCAATTTGTGGGGCACATCCACATGAGAATACCCCCTGTCCCACTCAAATCCACACACAAGCATGATGCCCCTCAAACTGATGCTAAGAGCATCTGTTCAATCTACCTGAAGGAAGAAGATGGGTCTGAGTAGTCAAAAGTTTGTGGTAGCAACTACAGCCTACTTTTAGGTATGTCAAGATCAACTTCCCTTCCTCTGTAGACCCACTTAAGTATGGTATCACAAGCACAGCTTCCTGCACGCCAGTACAAGAACAGACATTCTGCTGTATGGCAGAGCAACTGCAATATGCTGCAAAGTGTCACGATGGGTCAGCTGGGCCATAAAGCGTGACAGGGATCTCCCCTCCCTGGTACATGATTTGTAGGGAGGATATTTGTGTGGCCTGTGAGCAGAAAGGCCAGGAAATCAAACACCCTGGGAAGCACTACCTGCCCTACCCTCAAGTAAAAGGGCACTATACCGAATCAGGTCTGCCATTGGCATCCTTCAGCTCCAAGTAGGGCTTCTTCTTCACTCTGTTCAAATCCTCATGCAAGCCATCTAGAAGAAAAGCCAAGAGCTCCTGCGAATCTTGCTGCTGGTATCCTGAAAACTGAGGAGCAAATCGGCCAACTTGAGTCTGCAACAGAAAAGGCAGGAGTCAGAGGGGAATGAGCATAACCTACGTGTAAGAGACAGGAACAAAAACATTCACAGCCTGGCTCTTGCAGAGATCAACTCTGTGCTACCTTATTTTAGCAGCAGACCACAATGAACTGCATGCTAATGCAGTTAAGGGTGCCAGAATAATTTCCTCAACTATATTTTATTTTTTCCCCCTAGTGTTGAGAGGGAAGAATACATTTAGTGCTGTGATATTAGAAATCTAAGTTATCAATGTTAATTTAGAAACCTACTACCAACCAATACACAAAACCCACCTGCCTCATGCATTTTTCATTTTAATTTCTCCTTCAAAAACCTGCAGTTCCCATAGTGCAGACTTGCTATGAGGTAGCATATTGAAGAAAGCAGACCATAAAAGACAGAAGATGCTTGCAGAAGATACTCACGGACTAACAAAGATATGCAGGGACTAACAAAACTGGCTTGGAATTAAGATTGAAATCTTTGCCACAGTAATCTCTAGCTATTCTAATAACTGTGACATGAAAGTCAGAAACAACACACCCATATGCAGCCTCATGAGTGCTTAGATCTTGAGTGTTATTTCACACCACCATCATTAAGCGTCCCTGCTTCTAACAAAAGGAAAAGCAGAACCAACAACAACCAAAAAACAAACCAACCCACACAAAAATTACAGAAAGAGGTCCCACAGGAAAACCTTCTTGTTTCAGAACTACCTACAGAGGACAGGTTTTTGCTCCAGGTCTCAAAAGCATACACCCTTAACCTCTAGCCTGTACCATGCAAAACCAAAACAGGACGTACATTTACAGAGATATCAGGCCATTGATTATTTCATGTGTTTGGGATGTTATTCTTCCTCATTATACTGAGACTGCAACACAGAAGCAAACTTTTAGAGGTCCCTGGATGCTTTAATTACATTGTTCTGCACTGGAGCACCTCTACCTCATATGTAAAAAAAAAAAAAAGACAGCTACAATTTTTCTAGGGGTTCATAAACAACTGCAACATTGCAGTACTTCAGCTGAAAGCAGCTCTTTACCCTGAAGCCCTGGGAACACTGCATCACTAAATACCATTAGAGTCACAGGGACACATTTTGCTCTTCGCTTTACAATTAAGAGTTTTCAAATGTGTAACTTGCACTTTTTCTCACCCATTCAAGTTCACATCACCTTGCCTAGTTTTGTAGCCCAGGCACCTGTAAACAGCTCTTGGGATGGAAGGTCATTTACCAAGTAAGGCATTTAACATTACACTCATTGGCAATTTCCTCCCTGTACCCTGAAACATGAAACACCCACAAAATGTGGAACTCCACCGAAGCCATTCTGTCACTGCTGCTTTCAGAACACCAAAATACATGGAAGGTGTATTAGCTTTTCCATTGCCTTCTGTCAAAAAGCTATGCTACAAGAACAGGGAGTGCTTACTTTAAATACACGTGGGGCCACATAAGACTGTCTCCCAGACCACATCTGTTTAATGAGCTCTGCATAGGCTTCTGCAATTTCTCCTCTCATCCCCAGTGGATTATTCTGATTTATTTCAGCTTCATATTTATCTTCCAGGAAATAGTCTGTCAGCGGAGGGGTATTGCTCAGACACTGAAAAAGCATTAAGAAAATTAATTTACAAGAAAATTAAATTAACCCAGCTTTCACATCAGAACATGTACTAAGCTATTCACAAAACTAGCAAGACTGAATTTGAGTGTACATTTCGTGCAGGAAAAAGAAACAACAAACAAAACAACCTATTTGGAGGGTAGGACACTAAGCATTGCAGCTCAAGAGCATAACTGAAGTAAATAAGGACTGCCATTAAATAAGCATTTAAGAGCCTAACAGGTCATTTCTGGCACATGGTTTCTCTTTGCAGATGCCACACTAACTTCTCTCCTGTACAATGTATTTGCCCACAAGTGTAAGCCTCCCCTCTGCAGCAGTTTCTCCTGGTTTATCTCACTTAAGGCATAAAGCTGCCTGGCCTGCAGCTCCTTCATTCTCATTCTGAAATTTCTTTATAACTGACATCACATTTGTCATTTTCTGTTCCTTTGGAGCAGGATAGTTTTAAGCATTCACTGAAAATTATTGTGATTAGTAGTTCAGCAAAGCAAAGAGCAGACAATCTTCTGGGGGGGGGGGGGGGGGAAGCCTGGACTTCTGGCAGGAAGATGTGTGCTCTCATTATAATATCCCTCCACATAAACAAGTTTTTTTTAAATTAACCAAACAAACCCAGTAATAATTATTAACTTTCCCTGTTACAACCTTAACACTCCATACAGGGGCCCTGAACCCTTCTTGAGACGTTCCATCCCCTAATTTTCCAAGAACTTCTAACCACAGACCCTAGAACTGCTCATGTCTTCCACATCAGCCTAATTTTGTCAGAGCCACATAAGTGGGAACTTACATTACAGTTAAGACACCTGCTTGGTATGACTTTCCCCATAGCCTTTTCAGAAGCCAGGTATTTTACATCCAGTCCTTAACACTATACTATGTGCTGTGGATAAGCTAACCTAAATCACAGAAACACAGAACCATTTGGGTTTTATTTGGTCTGATGGCTTGGGTTTGTTTCCATTTCTGGTGCAGTCCCCTCATTGAATCATGTTATAACACCCTTTTCTCTTCACAGATTTTAATCCACAATCATCAAGACTACTGTTTTATTTAAATTCTAAAGAGGGCTCTTTCAAATTCTTACCTGTAATGCAGAATTCATGAAGCAGGTATTTCCAAGATTACTGAGTCCACAGAGTCCAGGCTGTGACAGAGAAGGACTGTCCCTGCTGTTGTAAGAGTTGCAGACAAACCCAGATCCTCTGGAGGAAAGACAACACAATGAACTCCACAAGAAGTTTACTGAGTCTCAGTACTATTTAAGAGTCACATCAAATGCATCAGAAGAAAGTTTAACAGAATTGTTTAACCATTCCACATGTTTCCCCTGCTTCACAGTGCCTAATACTGAATTGCCAGAACATGAAATATATGTGCCAACTTTGGAAACATGAATTGTTACACAGTCTATTATTAATTTATGGCTCAAAACACATGAGTTTCCCTCTGTCTACAAGTACATAGCATATCATCCTAATACAGCAAAGGTCTACAGGAGTTTATATGATCTACTACAAGAGCTAATAAGAAAACTATGATACCTACCTAGGAAGGCTTCTAGCACACAGGCAGATGGAGAAAAAAATATAAGCCCTTCCCTCATACTCCAAATCCCTTCAAAATCAAGCAGTGCCCTAGTAGTTAGTAAGCTCTGGAACGTGCCCTGCTTTTGCAAGTGAGCAAGGAATAGCAGAGGGCAGTGGTTTCAAAAGCAAAGTTTGATAAACAAGCATACAAGAGTCACAGAACTCCACACGGGGCACCGTCACACTCCTTTTCTAGGCAGGCAAGGATGCACAGGAGCATTCATTCACATGAAGGATGAAGATACAAAAAGAACATTCCTGCTCTTACCCCCTGCCCAGGTGGGAGCTGTTCAGTCCATAGGAGTTACTGCTATCACCGTTAGTAATGACAGAAGTGGCAGACACTGAAGAATAAGAACTTGCTGATGATTTTGAAGAGGTAGTAAAGTTTCTGCTAGTTGCAGTGCTTGATCTGGGAGAAAGGAAAAAGAAGTAGAAACAGTGCTGCTACTTTTTTCACCTCCAGCCCCATCACCCACAAAATTCCACGGCCTTGCCACACTACAGTTAGTTCACACACACAGAATTTAGTGTTTTGATCTGTGTGATCATGCTTCCAAACACTTGTCTGCAACAGAAAACCTCAGAAAAAAGTACCAGAAGCAAAAATAACTATTATTGCTTAAAGCAAAACCCGGGTCCCAGACTGAAATAAGTAGGCAACTTGGATGGTAACAGGGAAGCAAGACTGAAGCTTTTGAGTAAACCATCCTGAAACAAGCAAGCAAAATAATCTCAGTCTTAAAACTTGCCCCATGTTAAAAAGCAAGTCAATCCTTCCCTACCCGAAACCCAAATCACCTTCTCAGACAGAATACTCATTAGTAAGAAGATGACCAGAGTGGGCACAACAGTTTGTTACTGAGCCCAGCTGATACAACTACATGGTTATGCAACTACAACATGGAGGTAAGACACAGTGCTATGTACAGCCAGTGCACACAGTGATTCTCAGCATTCTGAGACTGGAGATAATAATGTTAAAAGTTCATAACCCTCAAGTCTATCCAGTGATGAATACCAGACTATTTCACACTACCACTCCCCTGGTCCTGAAAAGAACCAGAACACAGTGTTAGAAAAGACCAACACAGAACTAAAATTCAACAGTGTTCTGTCACAGATAGCTTTGGCTCCCTAACGAAAACACAAAACCACAGGATAGTACTACATAAGTAAGCATAAATAAATTATTTTGATGGTAATTTCTCACCAGCAAGAGCTAGCTGGGAAATAGCCTATTCTCCCAATCTTTGCCCAAATAAACATGCAAAACTGAATGCCAAAAGCAGGACACCAATGGCCATGCAGCAGTGGCTACTGCAGCCACATTTGACTCCAGTAAGAGAACAGATTAAGACACTCAGAAAATAATATGAAGAAAATCTAATAGGGAGCAAAGGAGGGCAACCTCTTCAGGCATTTCAAAATTTCCAACAGTCTCCAGCAGTGTAGATGGAGACAAGGCATTCAGTAACTCCACCTTCTTTGTATTCTCTGTCACCAAGGCACCCACCTCATTCAGCAGTGGGCCTACATCTTATCTAGTGTTAGTTTTTTCTGCAATGTATTTGAAGAAGGCCCTTCTGTTGTCCTTGACCTCACTTGCAAGGCTGAATTCCAAGGAGGAGCTTTCCTAGTTGTCTCCCTGCATCCTCTGACAACAGTCTTGCATTCCTCCCAAGTGGCCAGCCCCTCCTTCCATGACCCGTAGACCCTCTTCTTCCACTTGAGTTTGCCCAGCAGTTCTTAACCATGCAGGTCTTCTGGCTCACTTTCTCAATTTCCTACTCATTGGAATGCTCTGATCTTCAGCTTGGAAGAAGTGGTCCTTGAATATTAACCATCTTGGTACCCTTTACCTTCTAGTACCCTGTACCATGAGATTTCCCCTAGCAACTGCTTGAAAAGGCCAAAGTTGGCCCTGTTGAAGTCCAAGGTTGTGATCCTGCTTGGTATCCTGTTCCTACCACACGAGATCCTGAACTCCACCATCTCATGACCACTGCAGCCAAGGCTGCCCTCAACCTTCACCACTCTAACCAGACCTTCCTTGTTAGTATCAGGTCCAGCTGCTGAAAGATCCTCCAAAATAATCAGCATACATGGAACTGTGAGAAGCATACTAGTTTTAAACATGAAAGAGCATTTAATTATAGTATTCTGTACCTGCAAAACACATGCCAACCACCAAGCTCTTAAACCTGTACAAGTAATTTCTGGCATGTGCTGTCACTGAATCACATTGTACCAGGTTGAACAGATGTCTAAAGCATGACAGAGCAGTTGAAAAAAGCCACTGATGTTACAAGGTTGGGTGAACTAAGTGACAACTCAACATTTTTACTAAGCAAAATAGGGGCAGGGAGGTGGGGCGGGAACTCCACAGAGTACACAAAGCCATCAGGACACAGAGGAGTGTGAACACCTGATGGAAAAAAGGGCTGGTTTTATAGATCTGACCCAATTTCTTGTTTTGTATGTGCTAAGAAAATTATATTCAGGATAAAAAAAACCTCTATGCTGGGACCAAGGTAGAACTCTGTAGCTCAGGATTTTATTATGGGAATCTTGAAACTAACAATGAGAGAGGATTAAAATCCACAGTCATTGATATAATCTCCCTTCAGAAAACAAGTAAGCCTCCTATTCTGGAATTCCTAGAGTAAGTATAATCCATTCCCTCTTCTGAAACCTTGTCTAATAGTTAAAAGCTGTTTCAAACTACAAGAATAAAGTAGTTTGCTGCTCCCTGGAGAACAAAATAACAAGCACAAGTGGCAAGGCATACTCTGAATATACTGAACAAGGAACACTGTAGAGTTTAAGACCATTCTTCTATAAAATGTCAGCCAGCTTGATGGCTGGGGAAATACAAGGAAGGCTGCCTCATGTGCAAAAGTGTCTTCCCCTGGTAGGAGCCAGGCCATTTGCCCAAGCAGCAAATGGCGGGGGGGAAACACAATAAGGGAACCCACACACCCCACAGTCATATTCTGTCATTAGTTAATGACACAAACTCCCAGCTCTCAAAGGCCTCCACTGGCACATCAGCAGAAGTGCAGATGCTCCCCATTTTCTGCCAACAGCCGGGAGCTCTAGATCCCATTGGTTTATGCCATCAAAACTTTCTCATGAAGTTTTAGTACAAAGGTGGTGCTGCCCAAAGAAAGATCTCCAAATACAAAGTTGGTCTTGGATAAACAGCTTCACCAGATAAGAAACAGAACATTGGAACAATTTTTTTTTGTTTGAGATAGGATTAAAATTTTGAGTTACTCAACTCTCTTCCCAACCATGCCTCAGCATAGAGCATTTACAGTTCCTGCTGTAACTACATGCAGCTAGAAGCACTCAGATTCTTCAGAACTTCAAAAATTCAAGTTTATTTTTGTAGTATAACAACTTATCAACATTACAGTCTTGCTTAGCCTCACAAAAGAACAGAAAAGGTCTTCAGGGTTATAGTTTCACTTCTTCTTAGCTATGCTGTTAATGTAGCCTTCAACTCACTCCTGATAGCAGCTTTTGCTTCCAAAAAAAACCACTTGTTCCCTACAAACAAAACTATCTTTTACAACAGAATTACTTTCTGCAATATTAACACAGTATAACCTACCCTGAACACTTCATCAGTGCACAGGATAAGATGCCCACACTTCTCTGGACTGGCCAGTCTTCCCCTCTTTGTGACTCACCAGTTCTGCCTGGTTCAATGACCCACAGTCACCCACAGATTTTACACGTTGAGTCTGTGTGAGTTTGTACTTTACTTACTAATCTGGAGTCTAAAACACATGATATTGATTTAATGCAACACATCCCTGTGCACACATCCACGCAAAAGCAAACCATGTCCCAGACCTGCAACTGGATTTCAGCCCTGATAGGAGTCTCTTACAAGCCCACAGAACAGTTAAAATGCTGGCAACGTTTCACTGCAGTACAGAGATCTAATCTTGCCAGAACAAGACATTTTAAACAGATCAACTCAGAACACACTCTAAATCAGAGAGTACACTTTCACTTTAGGTTTGTCTGCTGAGATATCTAGAAACTGAAACAACATGCTTAAAAAAAAGCAACTTTTTTTTAAAATTATATAGAAAGGGTTTATTAATTATTTTATTTATTGAATTCCTACTTTCAAAGGGGAAAAAAAAAAATCATGCTGCTCCAAGATTAATTTATGAAAAAGGCTCAGCCTAAGATTAGGAACAAATCTTTGCCCTGTGTTTTGCTATATTTCAGCTTCCTAGGGAAGCAGAATTTAGGCAGTGTATTTGGAACTAAATTAAATATGACACCACCCTTAAAAGAGTATCTTGAAAAAAAGCAAAGATTCTCCATAAAACATGAGAACTAGCTAGAGAATATTCAAATATCAAATTGCAAACTACAGAGTATTAAGTATTTACACATTTATATGAAGATATGCTAAAAAAGGGAAGGAAACCAAGTATACATCAGAACCAATTATGACTGATATGAAAGGAAGCACAGAGCAATCACAAATGCATTAATATGGAGCAATGCCAACGAGTCAAGAAAGGGAAGTTGAATTGAGCTTATTCACTAAGAAAATAACAACAACAACAAAAAAAGCTTCATTACTTCTTTTCCAGACATAAATCCTCTAAAATAGGCCAAAAGCTTTGTGAAATAGCTCTTCAAAGAGCAGCAGAAAGAAAATACATACAAATGATCCAGTCTAGACTGCCAGCAGCCCAGACTGTAAGGAGTAACGACATGCAACAGAGGAAGCACCAAAAAGCAGAAGAAAAGTCCCCCTGAAGCACCAACGTATATGGACACAAGTATCTAGACTCAGGTGTTTAGATTCTGAGCCACAGGCTACCAGAAGACAGGAGTGCACCACGGCAGATGTGTTGTTAACTACACCTCTTCTTACACAGAACTTGTTTTACTCCTGCATGCATCTGCTACTGCCCACACCAAAAGGCAGGCTACTGGACACACCTACACAGACGCAGCACAACCTTCCTCTTTACTTTCAATAGTATGGGTACACTTCATACCCATTCCAGCGTTTATCAAGACAACTGCTGGATAATGTTAGTAGTTTGCAGCCATAAAATGCCATGTAAAACATCACTGAACCTAACAGGAAAATACTGACTGCTCATCATCTCTCATTATGATTATGTTCATGGAAGGAGGAGTTCTCAACTTTTTCCTCCTTCCATTTCAAACACAGAAACAAGTTTAAAGTCCAGTCTTTCTACCTGACTTCCCATTCAGGACAAAGTCACCTTTGGCATAGGAAGGCATACAGTTAATCCACCAGGACTTGGTACAACCCAGAGATGTTAAAGCAGGCATTTTTTTCTGAGAGACCTGAGCCTTCTCTCTAGCCACTTAAAAGGTCCTTCTAACCTGATCAGCAGTTTGTGTGCTGACCACCATGTGCCAACATCCATCCTAAAGAAAAGCAGCGGTCCTGTTTCCCCTTCCCCTCTCTGGCTTCCCTAAGAGTGTTTTGAACAGTTACTATGCAGTTAACCTAAGCAAGAGCCAGAGAGCAGAACTTGCTAAACCAACACACCCAAGCATGTAAGGAAGATGTTATGTAGACATACATGCTTAGTTTCTTAACTGAGATAAGGGCAAAAGAAATAACTAGGCAAGACAAAGCACAAAGGAACAGATAATCCTAGGTGTATGACTCAACGCTGATAATCATGTTTGCAAGAATTGCACTAATGTTGAAGAACGGCTTAAAGAGAGAGGACAGGGACCCCGAGAAGCACTGCACAACCCAGGCTTTGACGGTGATCAAGTAAATAAGTATGTAAATAAGTTGGTAAGTTTGGGCTGTTAGCATAACTATAGGCTGAGCTGGATGTCCGCCAGCAAGCCTTCAAGGACTGTCTGTCCTTGAGAACTTGGTAAACAAACTGCCCTGAAAGACAAGAGGTGGGGGCCACTGTGAAAGACCATAGGTGGGAGGAGTACGTAATCAGGACCCTTTAGGTTAGAAGCAATAAGATTGCGCCGGGCAGGCCGATGTTGGTTATAAAAGTCTGATGCAACCCAAATAAAGTTGTACTTGTTTTATCACTCATATTGAGTTGGTCGCATGTCCGAGCCGCGGGAAAAAATTCCCTCCGTCTACAGTGGCGCCCGAACAGGGACTAAAAAGTTATGAAAAAGTTATCGGAGGACGCGGCTCGGACATAGCGTCGGCAGTAGCGGCTGGAGGGCATCTCGAAAAGAGGGCTGCCTAGAACAACCTGCAAAGGGCCTGCACTGTCGGGGGCGCTACCAACGTGGTAGGACACGGAACGCGGTTGGACGCGGAGCGCAATAGCGCACAATGGATAAAGCGGTAGCCCTCACTTTATTACAACGCTTTTTAGAAAAGCGGAACGTAGACTTCTCATTGAAGCAGTTGCCGGGTTTTTTAGCATTTGGAGCAGACCAGGGCTGTTTTGCCAGCCCCGAGTCTTATTTTGACGAGGAGGAGTGGAGAGATTATGGAGAGATACTTTGGGACTTAGTTATAGACGGGGATAAGAATGCCCAGAAACTCATGAAGCCGGGGCGGGAGACAACTGACAGTATAAAGAGATATAGACTGGAAATAGAACTAGCTGCCGTGGCGACTCAACAGCTCGACCCCTTTCAACAAAGGAACACAGAGAGACGATCTGGAGTGGGCCATTCAGAAAGCTCCTGCCCTGCAGCTGAGCCTGTTATCATTTCTGTGCCCACTGGATGTGTAATCATTAGCTTCATCAGTTTTGAAATGGATGGTTCAACAAGAATGGATCGCGCCGCCAAAGAGGAGCAACAAGCCACTAGCAAACGCAACCACGGTCTTTACGGATGCCGGGCGGAAGTCACGACGCGCAGCAGCGACCTGGCAGGAAAACGGACAATGGAAATACAAACTCTTGGAAGCACAAAAAGGAGACTCTTTACAACCTCTTGAACTTGCTGCTGTTGTTAGGGCTTTCTCAAGATGGTTACAAAGCCCTTTGAATGTGGTCACGGACTCGCCTTATGCAGCAGGAATCTTGGAACGTATAGAAGATGCAAGGATCAGAGAAGTCAAGAAACAAAGACTGTTTGAACTGTTACGAGCATTGCAGGCCACAATTAGCCAACGTTCATGCCCATACGCAGTAATACACATAAGGAGTCACAAATGGGCAGAAGGCCTGGGGGAGGGAAATGATTGCAGATACATACAGTAAATTTGTCTGGGCCACGGCTCAAACAGGGGAAAGAGCCTTGCATGTACAAAGGCATTTGACAGTTTGTTTTGCTGTTATGGGAGTTCCAAAGAAAATAAAAACAGATAACGGGCCTGCTTATACTAGTGAAAGAATTAGAAAGTTTTGTCAACAATGGGGAATTAAACATGTTACAGGAATTCCAAATTCACCCACGGGTCAGGCCATAGTAGAATGTATGAACCAGACATTGAAACAGTATTTGGAAAATATTCAGAAATAAGTGACCCACAGGAAAAGCTAGCCAAGGCCCTTTCTGTAATGAATCATTTATGTATATTTTCATATCAGGAACTTCCCCCTGCCCAGGCACATGCTAGGCCCCTTGTACAGACAGATAGCAAACCATTTTATGTTATGTATAGGAACCCAAAAACTGGAATTTGGGAAGGCCCAGCAGAAGTACAATACATGGGTAGAGGATATATGTCTGTCCTTACACTAACAGGACAGTCAGGGTTCTCACTAGCTTGCCAGTCACTGTGGACCTGTTGCATGGTCTATGACAGCAAAGATCTTTGTTTCCCTATTTACATTTGGTTGCAGTCTATATTTGGTAACCTTTCTCCCTGGGTAACGGGATTGCTTAAGGAGGGGTTAGGACTAATTTTGTTGATGTTAATTGTATTGAGAATTGGTTATGGTTGTGTTATGCATAGTATAAGTAATGTAACTGCCAAAGCCTTGGTTGTGCAAAAAGTAAAAGGGGGAATTGTTGAAGAACGGCTTAAAGAGAGAGGACAGGGACCCCGAGAAGCACTGCACAACCCAGGCTTTGACGGTGATCAAGTAAATAAGTATGTAAATAAGTTGGTAAGTTTGGGCTGTTAGCATAACTTTCCCAGTTCTACATTACAATAAGCAAATCTTTATTTCTATGTCATTAGAAAATATTAATCTGCATACTAATAACCATTTCCATTCAGATATCACTACAGAGTAATCATCAGTCTTTACCTGTCAGACTAGCTGCTCAGAGAGAGAGAAGACCAAGGCCTGTGAGTGCTACAAGGCTCCTCCTTAGCTTTGCTTCACATCGAAACAAAAGGTTATGATCTGGTTTTCGCATGGCTGCCTCCCTAATGCTGTCAACCCATACTTGATATGAACATTTAGGTGCTCTGGGTTTGGCTGAGATGAAGTTAATTCTCCAGAGTATCTTTCCTAGTGCTGTGATGTAGCTGGGTGTTGATAACACAGCAATGTTTTGGCTGCTGCTGAGCCAAGCACCAACACTGTGCTTTTCCCAACATTTTCCCCCCAGTAGTAGGCTGAGTGATGGGCAAGATCTTGGGAGGAGACATGGACAAGACAGCTGACCAAAGGGGTATTTCATGCCACATGACACCAGCTCAGATACAAAAGCTAAGGGACAAAAGGAAGTGTAGGACCCCACTCATTAACGAAGTTTGTCCTCCAGAGTAACCACTACGCATATTGGAGCCCTGCTTCCCAGGAAGTGACAAAACATCTGCTGATCAGAAGTAGAGAACAGTTTGCTCTTGCTTCCACATGTGGCTTTTGCATCTCATCCCATTAAATTGATTCTATCTTGACTCATGGGCTATTGGTTCTGTTTTCTCTCTACCCTGTCCATCTAAGAAGAGGAGCAATAGAGCAGCTTTGGTGGGCATCTGGCCCCCAGCCAAGGCCAAACCACCAGAGTCCTTTTTGGTGCATTGGATGGGAAACTAAGGTAACTGCAGTTTTGCTTTAAGCCTGCTATATTTAAGTGAGAATCTCCTTTTCAGGTCATGGAGCCTGCTAGCAGCATTGCTTTGTTTTGCAACACGTCAAAACAGGTAATGGCTATGAGTCTTCTTCTGGCCTTTGCAGCCCTGCTGTGCTGTGGGAGCTATCATCTCTTTCTTCCTACTGCAGATAGATGTAGAGTGTTTTATTATGCAGGCTCCCAAAGTTCTTGTTCACCCTTATGTGAGCTCATTAATACTGCTGATCAGTATTATTGGCATATTGTGGGCTTTGTGGAACCTGGTCTCATGATGGCATGAAAGGAGACAGCTTCTGGGAAAGGAGATACTGAAATGTGCCCTGAAGCAGCAGGTTGCTGGATGGCAGGGTGTGTGGAAGGATTTGGGCAGATTTCTGGGATGGCTATCACCTCACATAGCCTGGGACTTTACCCCAGAAGAGGCAGGTAACTCTGATAAAGTGACACACCACCTGATGGAAGGCTGCCTTGCCTACTCCAATTAAAACCAACAGCTTCTAGCACTGTATTGGGGTCTGGCCTGTGCTTATCAAGCCACTGTTCACTACTCTCAAAGGACTGTGGTTGAGGTAGGCACCCAAACTTTATGTGAGGATACCATGGTTGAGATGGGGACCCAAAGAGCAACTGCAGTGACTGCCCCAGTAGTGAAGAAGAAACAGTGGACAGTCAGCAAGTCCATATAACTGATTAATAAGGGAGTTCTCTCTTGCTCCAGTCAGAGGGAAGTGGAGCCCCAGGTGCATGTCATGCAGAGCACTCTGTTTTTTCCTGCACAGAGGAGGACATGAGGAAGTGGGATGGCAAACCTAGATCTAAACTGGAAGTTCAAGTGCACAAACTGAGAGGGAAGACAGTAGTTAAGAAGGGGTCACCTAAGAAATCAGGCAGTGTAGCTGCCATGGAGACTCAAGAAGGCAATTGAAGATCTTGCAGGCAGAGGAGAGCTGAGGTTACATTGAGGCTACATCCCCTGATCCTGATGAGGGGACCTCTGGTCTGCTTCTGTCTCAACTCATGGGCTTTTAGTTATATTTTCTCTCTTCCCTGTCCCTCTAAGAAGGTGAGTGATAGAGTGGCTTTGGAGGGCATCTGGCCCCCAGCCAGGGCCAAACAACCACAAAAGGTCATAATCCTATGAACATTCTCCTAACCCATCTACCCAGTATTAGAGCTCAGAAATACACAAGTGTTTCAAAACAGGTTTCACTGATCAACTTGATTAATTCTTCAAGTTTAACACTAGTAACATCCTGATCTCAAGTGAGATCACTTGGCAGCCCGCTCCACAAGTTAACTGTATTGTACAAAAAAAAAATTCTGGGGGCTTTTTATCATTATGGAGTATGATGGCTTACTCATAGGAAAGTCAGTGACTACTGAAATAATGAGACTTCACTCTTTGTAGTATGACTGGTTAAGACTAGCTCCTCATTGCAAGTAACCTCAATTCTACACCATTCATTCTATGCATGCAATATTTCATCAACCCCCACCTCACTGATCTCTTCTCTAAATTAGAGAGATAAAATCTGTGTAATATTAACAGGCTTCTAATTGTCTTGGGTAGCAATGGGTTTGTTAAGCTATCTCTATAGCCTTTTTAAGGATGAATTAACACAACTCTTGAGTATTCACTAGTGGCAGCTTTGGAAATATACTCCAAGATCTTTCGTTGCACAATGGTAGAAAACATTTATTTTTCAACTGTGGAGTCTGCAGAGGTAGCTTTTTACACAGACTGGCTCAGCATAAAAAGCCCTTTCATCTCCTAAGCACTGTAGGAACCTAAGCTTACACAACCTATTTGAAATGGGCTTTAAATCAGAAGACTGCTGCTAGAACAAGAAACTGGCAGCAGAACCACTAAAGAATATTTATATTCAAGATTTTATCTCCTCGTTCAGAACACCCGAAACAATGAAACCCATAACAGCCAGTAATAAACAGGCTTTCACAGAGAACACATGGTCACTAAAAACAAGTGAACAAGCCTGACAATTAGAACATGCTTGCTTGCTTACTTTGCCAGAAAATGCTGTCCAGGCCATGTGCCATCTTCATTTTTCACTTCAATGAGAACAACCTGAAAGAGAGATCAGGTAATAAAGAGAGATACTTGCAAAACTGGTACACATTTTGCAAAATTATTTAAAAATAAAATAAATCACATTTCCAGTGTTTGTCAAAGTACATAAAAACCCTGTGAATCAGAGAAAGTGCCACATGAGAATATGTGGTGGCTAACAAAAATAAATAATCAAAAATAAACAAAGGAAGTTAAGCCCCTTACCTGACCCTGATAGAGTGCTTCATCTTGCACTGTGCTATCCAGCTTGCTGAGCTGCTCATAAGTGTTACTCATATACCTGTTCCATAACCTAGTTTCCTTCTCAGCTGGGATATTAAATAGTTTCCTCATTTCTTTTTCGATGGTAGCTGTTCAGGAGGGGAAAAAAAAAAAAAAAAAAAAAAAAAAAAAAAAGGCACCAAAATTCCTTAAACTTGAGCACTCTGGAAAACACAAAACTGACAAGATAGACATTCAGCAAGGAGATACATTGCAAATCCTTCAAGATCCTTTGAGTAGATGATACGTCATAGAAGCTAAAACAGCTCATACAACTTGTCTAATATTTAGTCTAGAAGAAGGAAAACATCTGGTTTCAGTCATGCATTTGCCTGTCAGGCTCTCAAACCAATTCAGAACCCATTGAGAAGTTTCTGTCCAAAGACCAATTTCTGTCATCATTTGAAAACACAGGTTCAAGGAGGAAATTGTTTCAGTTACTATTGTCAGGCCACACATCAGAAAACAAGCATCTTTATGGACATGAATGACAACTGACATGCAGCATTTTCACGTGGGACACTAACAATGATACAGAGAGAAAGACAGGCCAAATTTCAGGAAGAACAGAACTGTAGGAAGAGCTGTTAAGAAGATGTCCAAAACATTCACACCCTAAGAAGAAACAATTGGAGGAGAACCAGAGACAGAACTGCTTTACACGAGTGACATGAACGTCTCTTAAGGCCATGAGTTAGTAGGTAAAGTGCTCTTCAAACCTCTTAACTACAGCTCCCTGTGCTGCAAACTGAAACACCGTGGATGGAAGAAACTCAGAAGGTTCCTAGTACAACCACTCAAAGCAGGGTGAAAAATGAATTCAGACCAGGCTGCTCAGACTTAGCCAACCAAGCATTCAAAACTTGTCCTTTGGGCCCTGATAAAATGTCCAGCTGTCCTAATAGGGAAAAGGTTTTCATTACATTCAGTAGGAATCTGTCCTGTTTCAGTTTATGATTGCTGTCTGTTTTCTTGCTTTGTGACTCAGTAAATAGCCTGACTCCATGTTCTCAGCAAACTCCTCATAGCTACTACAAGGCACCTCCCCCAAAGCCTTCTCTACTCCAGATTGAACACAGCTCCCTCAGCTTCTTATACACCAACTCCAACTGGAGTTGATCCAGTTTATCAACACTGCTGTTATTCTGGAGGGCACAAAATCTCTCAAGGTGGCATCAGAGTACAACTTCACATAGAGAACTACTTACCAATTGTATCTGCTTTGCTAAAGTGGCAGCTAATTAAATTGTCAGGATCACTGCTCTCACACAACTTCAGCTCAAGAAGATAAACTTCAACTTTATAGTGCTTCACAAACAGACCATATTCCACTACCTGCAAAGAGAAGACAGATGTGGTAAAACACAAAAGTTACAACTGTGAGCAGTCCTTTGCAAGAGACACTTGCCTAATTATTTTAAGTCTTTAGGGGTCTTGCAAGCCATGCCATAAACTGAATATTGACTTGCTGTCAGGTTCAGATGCAGTCACAACCTCCATCAGCTTGTCCTAGAGGGTTTGTTTTGTTTTTCAAATGTAAAAAATATCTATGCTTTCCATCCACAGTCCAAAATTGCATAGGTCCATCATCACAACTGAACTGATAGTGCCAGGTAATCACCCATGAAAAACAGCTGATCACACAGAGCATTCTAGAGGGAAAAAAAAAAATCATCTTCTGCCTCTAGACTTTGACTAAAGTTTACATTACTAATAAAAAAAGCCTGAAACAATTGAGCAAAATAATTTCTATTGAAAGACAATAAGCAAAGCATTAATTATTTTTTTGCATGGTACACAGAATCTGCCTCATCACTCTCTCCTTGCAAAACAGACAGATATATCAGAACTCATTTCAATGGCACTGCTTTACTTCAGAGTCATTTTCAAATCAATTTCACATGAGAGAATAGCCCAGTAGGTACACCTACCCAACCACCAGTTTCCAGCATGTTTTTAGAAAGCTATTCTCTAAGACACTACTCTTCACCTACACATTATAAAACACATGATGCCATAAAGAAAAAGCGTATCTCAGATACCACTTATGAGACAACTGTGATGTAACAGGGGAGGGAAGCATAAAAAAAAGGCAAAGAAACAAAACAAACACAACACCCACACCTCAATTCTCTCCACAGTTCTTGGCAATTATGAAACCTGTGAAACTGGCATCTTATTCACCGAACCAGCAGGTATAATTTTTAAGAGTAACAGTGTGCAAGAGTCCTTGGGACACTGCTCAATAATCTGCTTTAACTTGGTCAGCCCTGAAGTGGTCAGGCAGTTGGATGAGATGATTGCAGTAGATACCTGCCAACTAGAATAACCTTTCTACTCACATACTCTGCAGCATTTTACAGGAAAAAGAAAACAAACAAAGAAATATTCACCCAACTTTGGGAAAAAAACAAACAAACAAATAATAAAGAATTACTGTGAGAATCTGGCTAAATTATGTTTCCCTCTTCTAAGCTTTCATAGTGTTGTATTAGATACATGAGGTGCTTTAAAGGTAAATAATTACATTTGGAAAGATGTTCAGTATTTTGCTGTTTTAACAGAAAGAAAAAGTAAAACTCCCTGTTTAAACAGCTTCTTAACAGGCAAGTTAAGGATTTTTTTATTATTATTTTAAGAATGCAAAGGAACTGATTCACATGTTTTCCAGCTCTTTTTCAGAAGGATTTCATTCAATGGGACTTCCCATCCTTCAAGATTCTATAGTTAGAAACAAATAAATACAAACTGGCATCAGAAATAGCAGAAGTCTTCCCAAGGAGTTTGTCATCAGACCACCATGTCCAGATGAATGGCAAGAAAAGTCTCTAATAACCTGCAGATGCCTTTTAAACAGTGTCTGATCAGCTAGCTTATTCTGTGGCAAAATAAAACTCGGGTCATCCTGTTGGACAGCAATCCGAGCACAAAACATATTCAGCCGCTGCAGAATCGTGCTCTTCCTTATTCTGCACATCAGTACACTTCACAGCAAGACTCTGCAGAGGACTGACTGTAAGGCTCAAAAGAAACCTGAAACACAAATAAATCTAATCTAATCCTCCTGAAATTCTCTGACCATCAGACACACAGAGAGGGACAAAAGACCAGCTTGTAGAATTACAAGCATGCCTGAAAATTGCTTTCCAAATCCTATTTTTATGGGTATTTTGAAGTATGAATTACAGTTGATCCAGTCTTAGGAAAAGGGTTAAATCATTCAAGGACCATAAGTTCAAGTGCTTTACTTCAAACACTATCTGGAAAATACTGTGGCCAAATATCACCTACTTTCTACTGAGATGCAGTGCTACAGTTTGTGTGTTTCACTGGCCTTTCATGTTATGTCTTTTGTAAGAGGCTGCAACATCCTACAAACCTACTACTCTGCTGTATTTCAACTTCTAAAAGTAAAAATCCACTTCAGTTACCAAATTATCAATAAACAACAGAGGCTGATGCTCTCATAGCAACTCAAAATGAAAACACTGACTTCTAACTGGACAACAATAACTTATGTCTATAAAACAGCTCCAAGCTCTAGCCCTAGCTCTCAGTACTTAAGTGTTGAATAGTGGCATCTGACAGCCTGAGGAAAGGAGGCTCCTACAGTTAAGTCTGTCACCCAAGTGTTTCCCCAGTATCTTTCAAACCTTGTCCAACTTCCCAATTTTTCAGGGAAGGAAGTGCCTAATAACATGTAAGGTTTGTCAAAGTGGTTACCCAGTTCATGAACTAAAGCTTCCTCACTCAGAGAGGCATCGATCAGTTAATAGATCCAGTTTTCCTCTTCAGTATTCCTCAAGAAACTACCTGTTTCTACTGAAACTACATCTCCTTTATATGCTCTATTTCTTTATCACTTCCCCCACTTCAGGCTTGTATGAGAGTTCTGTCTATTCAATAGTGAACACAGAATCATCTCATGAACCTGGAATCATTTACTTTCTGAAAATGTCGGAATTTCTTGTTACAGTTTCTAGCCCACAACGAATGGCAACATTCCAGTACCACTGAGCAGCACCAACGGGCCTGCAAGAGGGAGGTCTCTTAGCATTCTGGTCCTGCACACCCTGAAGCAACCCTTCCTATAACCCTTACTTAAATTTATAGAATCGTAGAATGCATTGGGTTGGAAGGGACCTTTAAAGGTCAACTAGTCCAACCCGCCTACAGTAAAGCAGGGGCAACCCCAGTAAGATCAGATTGCTCAGATCCCCATTAAGTCTGACCTTCAATGTCTCCAGAGATGGGGCCTCTACCATCTTTCCCTGGGCAACCTGCTCCAGTGTTCTGCCACTCTCATAGTTGAGAACTTCTTCCTAACGTCCAATCTAAACCTACCCTTCTCTTGGTCCTAGAGCTACAAATGCTTGTAAACAGTCCTTGCCCAGCATTCTTGTAGTCCTCCTTTAGGTACTGGAGGACTGCTATTAAGGCATCCCCAGAGCCTTCTCTTCTCCAGGATGAAGAACCCCAGCTCTCTCAGCCTGTCTTTGTACAAAAGGTGTTCCACCCCTCTGATCGTTGTTGTGGCCCTCCCCTAGACTCGCTCCATCAGTTCCATGCCCTTTTCATGTTGAAGGCCCCAGACTTAAGCAATATTAATTACATACAGTATATCAGCAATATTCATTTGGTGTGGTGATCAGTCTTTATGAATCCCCCAGACCGGCACTGCTCAGTTTAGTGAGTGCAAAACCCTAAGGCTAAACAAATGTGCCTGACACATTTCCAAAGAAACAATTTGTGAACTTTACCCTCCAGAGGATGTTATATACTCAGCATTTGTGAATGCATTTGTCAAACAAAAGGACTTACAGAACAAAACCACAAATGTGTATCTTCTAATGATTTCAGAATCGCAGAATTTTGGAAGAGAAAACAAAAAAATCACCTTGAACTCCAGAGGAAGTACCCAAGTCATCTGTAGTGAAAGGCAGTTTATTCCAAAGCCACATTCCGTTGCAGAAAATCTGACAGGCTTGAGTTACATTTTTCAAAGCAGCACAAACCATACCACGTAACATGAAAGCATGGCACCACTCCAAACAATCATCATGTAAAAAGTTAACCAGAACAAGGTTCAAGATTCTCACCCCATATAACCCATGAAATGATAACCACTTAGGAGTCAGGCATTTTAACTGTAACACTGGAAGGTCATTCTTTCAAACAAGGCAAAAAGACTTCATGTTCTTATCTCCAAAGAGCTGCTGAGGACCCTGTCTTAATTCACATTTGGCAAAATAAGTAACATGCAAGTTTGGTAAAGACTAAGTATTGAAACCAGGTTTAACAGAACTTGATTCACCTATACTTACTTTTCTGACAATAGGCTGCTGTCCATCTATGCAGCCATACCACGTTACTAGTTTATCCCAGGCTTCGGTGGGAACCAATACATAATCCAGCTCATCAATGAGGTGTTCTTTCAAACTCTGAGTTTCGGGATCTAAAAGGCAGACAAATATAAGGTGGCATGGCATCAAACAGAATAGTTTCTTCTCAATACCTATACATATACTACCACAACCTAAAGAAATACCAGTTCTCCCACGGGTGGGCAGAAATCGCACCAAACTCCTCACTTACAAAACCGTGACAGCCACCAGATCCTCCCAGAACACACAGTTTCAAAACTGAAAGCAGCACAAGAGGACGACTGCTCTGAGGAGTCACTTACCCGCGGCCGGGCTGCCACCCGAGCACCAGGCCCCCATCGCCCAGGCACTTACCACCGAACAGACCCGAGTTGTCGATAGGGCCAGGGAAGAGGCTGGGATCGCCCGCACCGAACATGTCCCAGCTGTCGAAGCCCACATATTTCTTCCACTGTTTGAACCAGCGGCTCTCCACCAGGTACCTGCAACACACGGCACCGGACGGCGCGGCCCCCTCAGCGACGGCACGGCACGGCCCGCTCCCACAGGCCCCACCACCCTGAGGGGAAGGGGACGGAGAAGAGAGCCGGCAGGCTGCGCTCACCAGAACTCCCCGGCCTGAGGGCCGTGGCCAGCAGCGGCTCCAGCTCGGCCCGCTGCACCGCCGTGTCCGGCCGCGCCCCGCCACCGCCGCCTTCGGCCGCTGCCATGGCCGTTGGCAAGCCCCGTCGCGGCCGGATGTCGGCCCGCGTGCGCATGCGCACTGGGTGGGCCTGCCGTGCGCGCCCCGTCCCGCCCGCGCGCCCTCTGACGGAATGGCCGAGGCCGCGCGCAGGGGCGAGGCTTACGGCGGGGTTGTCATGGCGGCTGCCACCATCTTGCAGTCGCAGTCTGTGGACCTGCGCCGCCCCGCCCCTCCCCGGGCGGCTGTGGCCGAGGGCCAGGGCGTTGACTAGGGAAAGAGACTTCAAATGGACAGGAGCACGGGTCTGAATAGCTGTCTGGGGAACGCTTAGGAGGTTTCTCTGGAAAAAGCCTCTTAAGAAGTGGTGTGGACGCTTGTCTCTTAAGTAGCATGTCCTGTGCTGTTCAGGGAGCCTTTCCTTGAGGAGTGGGAAAATTGGAAAGTATTCGGGTGGCGATTCAGAGGACTTAGAAACCTACTTTAAACTGACAGACAAAATAAATCCTTTTACCTGATAGAAGAAGATAGAAGGAGTGATGTGCTGGGAGCATGACTGTCCTGTGCAGCGGAGCACTCTTGGTGACACAGTGGGCAGATGACCTCCTGACAGCCTGGCCTGGCTGTGCTGCAGCAATCCAGGGTAAAATGCCGGAAAACTTTTAGGTTCTTTGTTGTTGGTGATAGCAGGGCACGTATGTCCAGTTAACACTACAAAAGACCCTTTTCTCAAAGAGGAGGGAGGGCCCCTTTTGGGCTTCAAGAAACTAACACCCTGTTATGGCAAGCCTGGGTGTGTTTTTAAAATGAGTCAGCTATTCCAGGATGATGCTTACGTGGCTGACCTCACTCTGCTAAGTAATTACCTACTTCTAATAGAAAGTGCAGTAAAAAAATTAAAATTGTTTCATTCAATACTAGGAAATTACATTATTACAGTTTTACCACAGATAGGGATGTCTGTGTTCTGTCCCCTCAAGGGATTTCCTTTCAGCCATTCAGCTTCCTGCCCTTGTCTCCAGCTGAATATGATGGCTACACAGTGTGAGATTGGTACTGGCAGGAACAAAGCCCTTTCAAGTGTCACCCAGTTGGAGTTGGGTTTTTCCTACCTGCCTTACCATGGCAATGATTAGAACCCATGACTAAAGGCTATCTTAAAAGCAGTTAGCAGGTGCAACAAAGCTCAGGAGGAGGAGGAATGATTTTAAGTAGCTGAAAGAACGTTTAACAGGATGAGTAAAAGAGGTCTTAGGCTCCACTTGGCAACATTTCCATCGAGTAGACACTTCTGAATACTATGCATCATCAGTCACAATTTCAGGAGATGTGCAAGGATTTGAAGGACAGAACACTAGGGAATCTGGAAGGGGGATATAGGGTCAGGAAGGATAATTTCCTTTGCAGCTAATTAACACTTGTGACAGCTTCAAATATCTGAACTTGTTTAAAGATTTATGACGCTGATGGCAATTATTAGCAGCTAAGGCACGGAGGTAATCATTGGGCGGGAGAAGCAGGAACAAACATTTTCTAGAAGGGAGATTCTCATATGTAGAATAAGCAAATAGAGTGAACACTAACAAAGGGCTTAGCTGTTTGAATTAAATTGTGGAAGTAGAAAAAAAAATGGAGTGCGGGAGTGTAGATGTGACAGACATGAGATGTTGAGAGGACAATGTCCTCAAGCATCCAAGGGTATTAAAGTAGTAGTATTTATTTGACTGTTGAGTCAGACTTTTTCTCTGAAATTACAGGAATAGAACTGGGCCATTTTGTAATCCTAAGGAATCCCTAAGGAATCACCTGGGATTCTTCCCCCAGCATAGAGCCGCTACCTGCAGTGAAACATCTCCATCTCCTCTGATCACACCACCAAATAAGGTTTAGGTGTGAGTGCCCACATGGAGGCTGTGTTCTTCTGCTAGCCTCCCCGACACTACAGGTTTCCAGCCTGCTTCACCCCAGAAGGCAGCTGCTCTGGGGAGTGCTCAGAGAAGACCAGCAATAATAAACCGGGAGGCTTTATCTATGCTGCAGAGTTCCTGCTAGTGTACTTAACACTGAAATAATTAATTTTCCTGCTGGCATGGATAATTTTCATCCTGTAATCATGTCACTGTACTTCTGCTGGTGTGGCTGTATCTGTTTCTGGAGCTGATACTTTGTTTTTCTGCTGCACAGCCCCAGCAACTGGAAGGTAAATAAGTCCTTTGGCCATCAGCCCTGCAAAAGCAAGGTGTAAGGTGCCCTTGGCTTGGTAAGAGTTCCTTTCAGACAGGGCTGACAGCAGCTAGTGTTGGAGTCTTCTCCCTGTGGTGGCAGGGCTCAGGGTGGGCCACAGGCTGATGAGGAACAGGCAAAGCAAGGGGGGAATCCCTTGCAAACAGCTCAGGTTTGGTGAGTCAGGAATGAGGAAGTGCCGCAGCTCCTGTCGATAAAGACTTTTCAGTGCAGGAATGATCCCCTGCATTTCCCCTATATTTCAGAATCCTGCATTCATGAGGCAAGTAGATTTAACTGAAAAAATAATTCCCCACATTAAGCAACTTCTGCTCCAGAAATGAAATAACTACTGGAAACATCTTTTTTCTTTTTCTTTTTTTTTTTCTGTGAAGCTGTACTGGAAGTTAAGAAATAGTCTGTTGAGGATTGTGCAATCCGAGTTCAAAGCTCGATGACTCAGGGGCAGCAGCAAACAGGGTGGATCCCGCTATCGGTTTTGCCGCAGGGTCTCTCCTCAGCCTGGAGCAGACTTTGAATGTAGGTACAGTAGCAAAGCAACCAGTGAATTGGTGAGATGAGAAACTGTGAACAGAAAAAATAAATCACTAATACCTCAAATCCCAAATGTCTTTAATTAACAGTGCACTGCTGCTTAAAATACTGTGCCTTCCCTTGAAAGCCCAAGATTCTAGCGTGTGTTAGTACCATTAGTCCAATACCGAGTGCTGTGAGGCCTTATGAGGAGTGGGTTGTGATGAAAATGTGCTTGCAGAGCCATTTAAGGAGTGAAAATTTACCTGCAGAAGGACCTGAGCCATTGGGCAGAAGGACAGCAGGTGAAATTTGGCACAGGCCCAGGGTAAACCATTCCTATATCCAGCCATTCAGCAATAGCCTATAAAACCAGAAAGACCATGCAGGAATTTGTCTGGATTGTTCTTAAGAACTCCATTAAATACCTGTCAGTTCTGTGGTTGGCAGAAGTCAAAAAAGTGTTAGAGAAAGAATAAAAAGATGTGAATACTGCCTGAACCCTGGTGTATTTGCATTTTCTCACATGGGATTCCTATGCCCAATGGGCAACAAAGACATTCTGAGGCAAGGCACAGTTTCCATAGGAGTGGTTGAATAGGCTGGTGTTCTGCTCTGGGAACAAAACGGAACTGGCTCTGTATGAGATTCCCTGCATGGCAAAGCACTGGGGTTGCACAAAAGTGATACAGGCTTAGTGTAGACTGGGTATGTGGAGATCTGTGTTAGGCTGCCACCAGGGCAAAATAGGACAGCCAGGAGATATCTAAGCCAGTGAGGGGACAGTTCTTGCTCTAGGTGCCCTCAGGCAACTGCTGACAGAGGTCAGGTAACAAGATGGGCTTTGGCCAATGGGCTCCTCTCCAAGGCCTCTGCCAGCATAATCACAGCAGTGCAGGCTGCAGAATCACCCACCCATCTACCTGCCCGAATGGTTATTAACATGTTGCAGCCTGTTGTTGGTAGCCAAGTTGGAAGTTTATCAGCCAGTGTAAATTCACACCCTGGCCATGTGCCACCATGTCTTTCCTCCGCAGGCACGCCTCAAGGTGAAGCTGACAAGGTATTCCTGCTTTGTGCTGCCCTCCTGCTCTGCACCTCCTGCTCACTACACGTCAGGTAAGACATGGCACTGATTAACAGTTTGCAGAGCATAGAAATGCTCTTTGCCCGTTGCACTGCCCTAGGTCAGCATTCATACTTCAGCCTCACTGCACCATCATGCCTGAGTGGTCCGAGTCAGCCCCTTGACCACCCACATCAGCTGAGGAACGGGTAACGTAGCCACCATATTTCACCCAACACAGCCCATTTATCAAGCCAGACCCTTAGAGAAAGTATACATTGTTTTTATTCAGAGAATCACAGTAAACTACTGAGCCTCACGGCTGCTTTCCCCAGCTTAGTATCCCAAACATTCACATGCAACTTTTGAGAACATCAGGTGTGCTTCAAGAATTTGGAAGACACACCATCATAAGCAAAATCTGCACAAGACATTGGGATTTCTGCCAGAGTAGCAGCCTCCTGCAAGAGCACAGCAAGCTGAGCAGGAAGCAAAGGCACTCAGCAGTGAGTGCTGCAGCACCCCACTTTATTGGGAAGCACTCTTGGAGCCCTGCAGAAGCAATTCAATATCATCCTGTATCTTGATGGTTTCAAAATTCCGGCTGTAGCGCTTGACGGGCACGCCGTCGGGGCCGATGAGGAACTTCTCGAAGTTCCAGGAGATGTCGTTGCGGCAGACCGGGGACCAGATGATGTACTGCGGGTTGGTCATCAGTGAGGAGGGGTCGTCGTGCGGGAAGGGTAGCGCTTCTTTCAGGAAGGTGAAGAGGGGATGAGCATTCTTCCCGTTCACCTCGCACTTCTCGAGCATGATGAAATTGGGTTTGTACCCGTTGCCAGGACGAACATGCTCCAGCGACAGCAGGATCTCCTCGTTCTTAGCATTTTCCTAGGGAAACAAAGACAAAGCCGACCCCGAGCAGAGCCCGTCAGCACCAAGCCGGGACGGGCGGCTCCTCCCGCGCCCCCAGGCCCTGCAGCCGTGCCGCCCGCCCTACCTGGTGCCCGAACTGGTTGCAGGGGAAACCGAGGACCTGGAAGCCGCGGGGCCCGTAGCGCTGCTGCAGCTCGTTGAGCTGCAGGAAGTCGCGCGTGGTGGTGCCTCAGAGCGACGCCACGTTGACCACCAGCAGCACCTTGCCCCGCAGCGAGGCCAGCTGCAGTGGCTCCGCTCCCCCCAGCCGCTGCACCGTCAGACCCCACAACGCCGCTGCTCTTGTCGCCGCCATGGCCAACACTGCTGGGCTGGCCGGGGCTGTTCCCGCTCCCCGCCGCCGCGCCCCGCCTCGTTTCGCCTCGCCGCGCCTAGCCACGCCTCTGCCGCCCTCCTGCCTCCTCTGCCCTCCCCTCTCCGTCGCTGCTTGCCTCTGTGCTCCCGCCAGCCGCGTGGACCCTGTGAGCCTCTCCCCCGCATCCTTTGGGGGAAGGAAGGTTCCGTCCGGGGGCCATGCTCAGCGGCGTCACGGCCTGTTTCTCAATCCTCACGAAAAGGCTCTGAACAGTTAAAGATCGGAGTCGGGTAGCGTGTACATCCACGGGCAAGGGTCACCGGTTCTCAGACCTCCTGGAGAAAATCAGCTAAGTGGTCCCAGGAGCTGAAACCTTTGAGTACAGAGGCGGCGCAAGACAGCACCGAGGCTGCAGCATCTTCCTGAGACACCGCTGACACTGGGAGTGGCTTTTGGGAAACACTTGGAGTTTGTCACCTTGTTGAAGCTAGTAAAACCTCCCTTTACTGCAGCGGTTGCTTTTCTTCATCCCTGACTTTTCCATTTGTTGTCTTGCTTTGGTCTGGTTTAGGGAGTTTTAAATCACTCACTAGCAACTGCTCTTCAACTCGTGGATCCCAGGGCAGACCTATCTAGGCAACACTGACTGCTGCCTGTGCCCACTCCAGACAGCATGGCCCAGCCGCTCCACCACGGGTCTTTGTGCTGTAACATCACTGTCCTCCAGAGCATGCTTTGAGGCAGGACTAGCCTTCAGGTGGTGTCCCTGGTGGTAGGACCAACAGGGCCTGTTGGGCAGCATAGCTCGGCAGGGACCTAGGGGGCCTCAGTTTCAGCACACTCCCCAGGGAAGCAGGGAGCCCCTGTGAAGGCTCCAGCTAATGTCTGTGTGAAGTGAGCTCTATTCACAACAGCCCCAAGGTCAGACAGCTGCTTATCAGTGCTGGCTCTCAGCCAAAGCAGCCTGGGCCTCTGAGAGTGGGGGATGTGCTCAAGGCCCCATTTACTGCTGTTGTCTTTCATCAGTAGGGACTTACCACAAACACGATCTGTCACTGACAGGCTGTATCTCTGCTCTAGGGTCCCAGGTGACTGCAGGATCTAGTGGGTTTACTTTGGGCCAGTTTTGGCACCTTGCCCTGTGACTGGGAACTGGATAGTTCTTGGCTCTGATATGTTTTGGGGACTAGCTGATTATCTTCTGTCTTGGAGCACCTCCAGTTTTTGCAGTATGTTGCATCACAGATATCAGGAGCCATGAGAAGTGTCCTGAGACAGATCAGAGCAGGTGGGAAATGGCTGACGGTATAAGCAGAGGCATGTGACCCATGTTTACTTTTCAGTAAACTGACAATTTTAGTCCATACAGACTGTTCACCTGCTTCTTTGTCACAGTGGAAGAGGAATTTCTCTTCAGGGGTGACCTCTAGGGCAGTACCACAGAGGCATCTCGCTGCTGCTGCTTAAGGTATTTGCTCAGACTGGCACCTTTAATCCTCAGTCTGGACCTGGGGGAAACAGGGGGTTTCTTTTGGTTCCTTGTGCTTTTCAGACAGGCACAGATTAGGGCTTTCCTTTCCTTGATGAGTGACTTTTAAGGAAACTGAGTTCAACTTCCTTGTTTGCTCCGAGCTACACCCTGTGCCTGGACACATTCTGTGGAGCCAGCTGAACTTGGATCCAATAGAGTGCCCAGCACTCCTGAGGGACAGGATGGACTCGCAGGACCCCTTTTGAGATGTGACAAGTGACAGTAGTCCTAGGAGGTCAGAAGGTTGCTGCTTAACAACAGCAGTAATTGCAAGGGTTGTGAAACACACCTTCTGGCCTCCGATTCACATCTTTCCACTCCTGGTATCAAACTCCTTCCCCTGGCCAGGAGGTTGGCACTTGGCTCTTAGCTTTTCCCCTGCCTCTTCCATGGCTCCTTGCCTGAGAGGATCATTCTCCACAAGTGCCAAGCACGTATTTCCCAAGTCTGGTCTGTCTGTCTGTGTCCCCAGTTCAAGCCAGAACAAAGAAGGCTTCCAGAGATGACAGATGTGAGAGAAATCCAAAGAGAGCCAGGTTGTCAGCTCTCAAAGGCAGGAAGGCCAAGGACTGATAACTTCACAACGATGTGCTCCTAAGCAGGGTTCTGCTCTGATGGCAGTGGTGCAAAGGACAGGGGGAGGAGCTGGAGCTTCTGGTCATAAACAGGAGACACTGACTTAGCAACACATCTGAACTTGGAGAAAGGCAGGCTAGGAATGCAAACCTAATACCAACTGGTGGACAAAATGGAGAAGGGGAGGTGGTGCTGGAAGTTAGCAACAGCTTAGATTAAAATCTGGGTAACAAATTAATCACTTCTAGAAGTGTATCAGCAGATAGAGAACCCATGAGCTGGGTCTGAGAAACAGGCAGATCTTACTCAAACCCCTTAAAGAGCAGCCGAGGAGAGAACTGCAACCCAGTGGCTCTGCAAGACTGAAAAAATCCAGTTTTGCAACCACCCAACAATAAAAACCTCCAAAAAAAGCGAACTGCAGAGGAGTGAGAAAGTTTCTTAAAGGGCAGAGAATGACATCCTCCTGGGCAGCCCCCCAGCTGGGAACTTCCTGCTACGTTTAACCCCATCATCCCACGTGGGTGGAGAACAGGCACCCAGGAGAGGAAGGAGGGAAGGGTGGGGTGGGTGTCCTAGGCCATCACTCAGAGGCAGCTGGCTGTTCACTTGCATGGACTGTCAGCAACTGCCCAGCCCCACAGGCAGAAGCCCTCAGCTCTCCAACCACCTCTGTAAATACCAGTGCAGGTGTGGGGCATGCACACTGCTGTTTGCTATTCTCAGCACAATCTGCTCTCCAGTGTGGGTGCAGCACAATGGCCCATACCTTGAGCCCAGCGCTTGTTGCAGTGCTTGGAGGCAGCCCTCAGAACAGCAGGTTGCAGGGCAAATGTGCTGCCGTGCGCAGTCCCACGTGTGCAGCAGTGCCGCACATGGGGTACACGACAGCGCAGAGCAGCACGCCATGTACCATCACATGCTTCCCCAGAAACGCTGTCTTCTCCTCCCTTCTTCCTACTCTCTCCTCCTACACGTAGCCTCCTCCTGCTTCTCTCTTCCCTTGCTCAGCACCAGCAAATTCAACTCAGCTGATACACCCTCATCTGGTTTGAGTACCAAAAGAAGCTCCTGGGAAGCCTTGCTGCTTACTGGAGAGACCAGGCAGGGTGAGGGATTCCACCTCTGTTCTGCTGCAGTATTTGGAAACTGCTGCAAGAAGTGTATGGGTACCGCTTGCTGGTAAACAAAAATAAGTATTAAAGCACTTGCAGCTGCTCACTGAGTCCTATCACATCTATATCAAAATGTTTCTGATTGAGGCTGTCAGATGCTGGGCCAAAAACCCAGAGTGAGGAATACAGACACCAGGATACAGGGAGCTTAGAAAACTGCCTTTATTCTATTAGTTGTTGGAAAAATGAAAATACAGAAAGAGTTTAGTTGGCTGCAGAACAGCAAGAAGTTCACAGGTTAGGAGTCTGATCACTACATGGTAACCAAACTTACACAAAAAGTTTCCTTTTTTTTTTTTTTTTTTCTTTTTCTTTTTTTAAGTTTTGAAACTGGGTCCAGCAATGAACTTAAGGCAACTGAACAGTTCAGAAGCTTTGAGTGTGAGCAGGCTGTCTTTTCTCATCCCTACGGCACGTCATGGAAAAAACTCCTCCTGGGTGTGCAGACCACTCAAATCATTCAAATGGGTCAGACTCTTACAAATGAACAGGGGAAGAGGATCAGCTGCTTTCCATCGGACTTTATTTTCAAATACAGTTTCTTAAAAAACCCAGAACACCTTAACGCAGAGGTTACAAGTAACAGTATTAGGAAATCCAATTATACAAAAAATACTACATCTAAGCTGGGGTAAATAGATTTATTTTTGGTAACATACATTTAAACTGGCACTAATTACACAGTAACTAAAAGGTAACTAACATGAAACCACAGAACCCTCACTTTTCCTTAGCTGAATGGGACTTGGTCATTTCAGAGTGATCACATTTTCAAACTAATGTTTTACACCACTGAGCCATGAAAATCAGATCTTCCTAAATGTGATAGCACTGAAGCTACACTTGATTCCACATACAGCCATGTAACTGTTGTACTCAATTAGAATAGAACGTTAGTTATAAAGTAGTTACAGACCAATCCTCTGTTGACAGCTTTTTCTCTTTCTAGAGAGAAGAAAGAAGATAGAGAATTGTCTTCAATTAGCGCCTGGCATATCCTGTGAGTGCAGAAAAGGTTTGTTAGAGGAATGTTGAGGTTAACCTTGGGTGCACAGATGAATTTGATGCAGATTGTTATAAAAATCATGGTTGGCTTCTAAATACTGGTAGCAAGATGACTCGATTTTTAAATCTCTTAAGTAAATTATAGATAATGAAAAAGGCCAGTAATCATACACTAAGATTAATAAACAGCACTTTAAAATTACTCAAGTGCAGGGTGCTGCTTTGGCCATCTTCCTCTGGCCACACTTTATAAGAGAAGGCACCCGGACTTTTTCTTGCCACGCCGGGCTTGCAAAGCAGCTCTAGTGGCCATTTCAAAAACCTCCCTCACACCGTCTTTGGTCTTTGCCGAACACTCCATGTACCCAAAAGCACCAATGCGGTTTGCCATATCTCTTCCTTCTTCGGGTTTGACAGGCTCCTGTAAGGGCAAAGGCCAACAGGTGAGAACGACCCAACGACACACTGGCGCACACCAGTCTTCCCTCTCTTATCCAGCTTCCCAAAGGCAATGGAATTTTTCTGGATTAAGTGCATGTAATTCATCAGTTAATTAATAATTCACTGTTCAATTGAGAGTGATCCTTTAATTGATAAATGCAGATTTAAAATAAAATTTGCTTATTTTCTCAGGATGCAGCATGCAGCCCAGCTGGGATTACAGACCCGGGTATACTTGCACACTGCTTGAGGACACAAGCAGTTTTCTAACACCTCTGAACTTGAAGGCTATAAGACCCTTTGAAACTTGAGTTTATTTCTGAGTAAACATTTGTCTGACTCTTTGCCACAATTGTAACAGAAGTCTATGAATAAATCCCCAGAGTAATTATTTCCCTCCCTCAGTCTTTGTATAAACCCAAACGTTATGCAATAGGAGCAAAAGGTCCAGGACAGAGCAGACTATCTGCAGTCACATACCCAAACTGGGTGGGTTTCAGACTCAGTCTGAAAATGAAACCCAGTGATACGCTCAGGAATGAGCTAGAGCATCTGTGCTCATCACCTCAAACCATTGACCAATAAAACTGTTTCACACCCTGAACACACAACATTAGGGCACAGCTTGAGAGAGCATGCACTTGATGCGTCTCCCCTACTTAATTCCTTTCTATCTTTTACCTCAGGGTCTCCATCAGGCAGAGCAGTCGACTGCTGGTAACTCAATACAGCCATTTTCACTGTTAAGAATGCCTTTTTCTAACAGAGAAATCTCCAAATGTGAAACAAGAAACACTCAATTAAAGGTAATATGTACTTTCTGCTTTCTGTCAAGGATAAGTGCTCATTATGCAGCCCATAGGAAGCTGGCAGCAAGCTGTGGATGCTCATTTAATGCTCTGGTACAATCACTACAGACTTTCTTCATTTCTTGTAGGACCATCAGAAAAAGAACCTGCCTGCTTCATTTTGGCCAGCTCTCGTCTTGTGTGCTCGTCATTCCTCAGGTCCTTCTTGTTTCCTACCAAGATGATAGGCACGTTGGGGCAGAAATGCTTCACCTCTGGGGTCCACTTCTCTGGGATGTTTTCTGGAAAACATAAATAGAAGTATGACTGTACTAAAATGGTATCACTAAGGAAGACACGCCTGTCTATGGGAATTTTAAGGATGAAGGAAGCCTAAACTGTTGGTTTCTCTACATCTTTCATTAGCCACTTGACAAGGGTTAGCATAAGGTACTTCAAAGAACAGCATGCAGAATTCCAAAAGAGTGTCATGGAATATTTTCAAGAGAAACATTTTATTTATCTCCAGAAGCTAAAGACAGGCACAATCCTGAAGCAAGTATTTACATCACTTCTTCCTTATAAAATGTGACATCAAACAACCACTCTGAACTCGCCCATTAACTGAAGCAGAACTGTTGTTCTGCACACTAATTAGAGGTACAGAAACAAAGACTTTGTGTAAGTAATTTCCAGATTTGCCATTTCTCCTTATCTGCAGCAAATGAATTTGCACTCTCATACAAGACACTTTCTCTTGCAACACAACTTCCCTACATGACTTTTTAAAAAATGGATCTGCAAATTGAAGACTTTAGGGCTTTTAAAAGTAAAACCTTGATAAATGCTATATAGGAGAAGTATTGAGCAGCCCAAAACACTTGGCTTTGATTTCAGAAGCTCTCAGACATCTGAGATTCACCTGGATGTACCTGCAGGCTACAAACCCCCTTTTAATGAAATTCCATTCAGTTTTTGAACAGACATTCACCATTATGGCATTGTTTTCTTGCTTGAAAGAACAACTTAGACAAGTATTTTGAAACCAGTTTTTGAAGCACAGCCAAATCAGCAATTCTGCAGCTGCACCTGGAGTGCTCAGGGGTGTAGGCCTCTTAACACTGCACACCAGAAAAGCTGCCTGGCAGTTCCCTGATTGATCCGCTGCTCTGAGGGACACAAAAGCCCTGATACTGGTGAGCAGGAAGGAAGAAATAGCCAAGATCGGACTTAACTAAACCCCTCTCTCCCTGCCTCCAGGGCCAAGTAACCCATCTTGTTTCCAGGGTGGACAGTTAATCAGCTCTCCAGCTGCCCAGGGAGTAGCCTGTGCAGTAGAAATGAGCCCAGCTCAAATCTTGTGCATGGCTGTTAACAGCCACACCAGGCATGAACACCACACTGGTGCCGCTAAACCTCAAATGCTTTTGCAGAGAGATGAGGACTGCGAAAGATGTCTCTAAATGCAGGATCAGGTGGAAGGGATGAAGAAAGAGGTCAGGATTTCCCTGATGTCAGGATGGCACTGATTTTTCTAAAAAGACACTTTCATACCCAACTGCCCATTTCATAGCTGCTACCCTTCAGAGGCAAGGTGAGAAGAGACTGAGCAAAAATACCAAATGTTATCCCAGCCAGACTGTAATGCTGCTGTAACATCTGAAGGAATTTACTCAAACCTTCTGTGAACTGTGGTAGGGATGGCATTTTTCAGCCATTGTATTACCTGATTTCAGGACTAATCCTTCTATTAACTGAATTTCTGTGCTTCCTGGATTCTTTTTGTCTCACTCTTGTTTCTTCCTAAGTTCAACTCTGGGAGGCAGGGCTCACCAGTATGATAGATGAGAGGTGCAGTAGAAAAGCCTAAAGACAGCTTGCAGTGATTGTGATTACCCCGGCAGTAGAAAACTCCAAAGGATTCGGTGGTATAATGAATTTAAGAGTGAACTGGGATCCCATTTACAGTTAAAACAATTTGACATCTGTCATTAATAGAAAAAGCAGAGCAGCCTCTCACATTTCCTGGCTAAGAGCTGCCCAATGCAAGGACATAACTTTGACCATTTACAAACAAGTACGAGTCAGTCACTGTACAAGAAGCTCTTGTCAGAGTACAGCTAGTCTTACACACACACACAATTCAGAACTGATGTGCCCAGAGATCTACCTTAACATTATCTGCATTCACACACTATTAAACAAATCTCAGCAATGATAATCAGAGAGGAAGTTTTACAGTTTCACCTGGTTAAGAAAGCGCTGCCATGGTGTATTTGTTTAGGAGACTACAGGGGGTGGAGACGTAATTTTAAAGGGACAGAAAGAAAAGTTGCAGGGACACTGAATCTTAGAATTAAGAGCATCTCTATCTCCTGCTCCTTACCCTTGTCAAAAATCTCTTTGTAAGATCAAATACATCGGTATCTATTGCATCAGATTTATAAAGCAATCAGAAGTTTTCAGTCTCGGACTCCACACAGAAGAGATGCCTCTCCAACACACACATTTTTGAAATGTGTATTTTTAGAGCTCAGAAACGATAAATCGAGCAACTCTTTTCTTCTCTTTTCTGCATCACAAGCAAGATGTCAATCACTAGAAAGCAGACGAGAAGAGTACCGTCTCCAGCTTCTGACTGTTTCCACCAGTGAGAGTGCCACACCCCCTTTCAGTACAAGCACCCCTCAGCATAATTCTATGTTTTTCACCCATCAAGCAGACAGCAAAACACCTCAGGCTATTTGGGATTAATAACTCAGAGTGTTTCAACCTGATCTCTCTTGAATAAAAGCAGGGGGTGGGGGCAGTGGAAGGGATAAAACCACAAAGCTGTATTTTTCATTTACAGAGAAAGGAAGTTACTTTGTTTTCCTGGATATAGTATGGTCTTGATTGTATAACATAACATTTTAAAGAACAGAAAAAGAAGGTGGGGTGGGAGGGGGAATCAGGCTTTGTTGGGCCAAGCCAGTCACTGGACACCATGCACTCACAGAGCTGCTGGTCACAGGATAGTGCAGCCACAGCCTTCCAGCCTGCTTAGGTTCACCAAGGCAGTACCTCCCCAGGGACAAGCACACGGTATGCTCTCCTGGCCCAGCAGAAAACGTTGCTGAGTTGGGGGTGCTGATCTAGGCCAAGGAGCTGCTTCCCTGCCAAGTGTTGATTGAATTATGCAGCAGAGCCCTGGGTAAATACAGTCTGCTGCTGTAGCTTTCAAAGTGTCACTTGGTATGGTTGAAGAATACAGGTTCTTAGAAGATTCTAATATTTGAAAACCAGACATGCAAACTGGTATGAATGGAGAAACAAGGAATGTTTGCCATCACTGCAGCACACAAAAATGTATTTTACAGCATGACTTCCAAGGGGAGTGCAGTGACACAGAGAAGGGGTTCTGGATCTGTTGTGACCTACTTACCTAAACTATCAGGACTATCAATTGAAAAACACATAAGTATAACATCGGTATCTGGATAAGAAAGTGGTCTAAGTCGATCGTAGTCTTCTTGTCCTGCTGTATCCCACAAAGCCAACTCCACCTGCAGAAGAACGATAAAGCAGTTAACCAGATCACCAGGGAAGTTTTGATTCAGAAGATGACTAAATATTCCAGTTAACACCACTCAAAAGGGGAAGACACTGGTTTATATCCATGACCAGTGCTGATCCTCTGAAAGGATGTAAGACATATCAGCAGAAAAAGAAGACAGAAGAATCAAAGAGAATTTGCTCCAAAGGGCTGGGAATCTCTGACAAGCATTTCAGTTTTCAATGGAAGTGGTACCTCTAACTATATGGTTTTTAGGATTACACACATTTTCAACTGCTTTACAATTGGGACTTGTCACAACTATACTTATTTGGTTACAAGTTCATTAAAACTCCATCACTGCAGGGATTTAAACTTGTGTTTTGCTTTGAAATAAACATGTTTGTGTTTTCTTGATACTAAGAACTGAGTAAGTAGGTAATGTTCTCAGTATTTCTACTTACAGTGGATCTAGAGGAAATCATCCCAATAGCACTGTTTAAAACTACATAAGGGGTAGGCAGTTATTTAAATTAGGAAATTTAAAAACTAGAATCAGGCTTTTAAGGTATACTCTTGCTTATGATTCTCTTATGCATCTGCCTTTGCAATGGAGCGAGTGCCTTCTTGTTTGAACTCTTCAAAAATTATGGGAAAAACATCCAGGGCAGCTCAGATAAAGACAGACAAGCAGAATTTGAACCCAAGTGTGAGCTTGAGTGTACAAAGCCACTTTTTGGGTTAAACTGTGAAGATACAAACCCTTACTTACGCATACATATGAAAAAAAGCCTTCCATATTTTAGTCAGTCTTCCCAGTGTCACCTCTGCACTTACAAATGCAAATTTTGTGGCAAATATTCATATTTTTTACAGACAGGTCTGTTGAGGGTTCCCTCCTAAGACAATGGAATCAGCCCCTTTGCTCTGTCTGAACAATGCATCTCACCATCACTGTTGTCTCTTCAGATGGCTAATGAACATTTCTGGTAATGCTCTTCTACAAAAATGGAGCTAAGTAGCTGTCAAACAGAACAGTCTTAAGCACTGCTTTCCTACAAGCTTTTGTAGTCCAGTTGCCTGAAGACAAAGTGCTTGGATAAAATACAATGTCTAGTTTAAACAAAAGTCAGTTGACATTTCCATAACAGAAAACGCACAGTTCAAGATACTCATCACTTTTACTGAGATACTGGCCACATGTAGCTGGTAAGACATGACTCCCTGTTCACCTGTTTAGAGATGCAGGGACCCAGGCAGAAGGGAATAAGGAATTTTGACCAGGTGATGAGAGAGAAATAGATACTGTACATACTTTAAACAAGAGTTCTTAGAGTCTAAAGATACAATATGGAAACTGCAGAAACTCACTCTGGTGAAAACCACGTTCGAATAGTAGCCCAGAAGGAATTTTTTTTTTGACTCATTCATATCATAGGAGAGCAAAGCTCCTTTAGACTCAAATAGCATGAACTATCATGACTAAACCCACCAATAATCCATGCCTGTAACAGGAAGAAATCAAATTTAACAAAGCCCAAAACTAGCTCAGAAGGGTTTTGCTCAAATCAAGACCGAAGCTAAGCAGTTTAATTTAATCTGCATCTGAACTAGAACTGACTGAAACATGTTCCAGCTGAACTCGGAGCAAGGTCAGATGTCACAACAAGAGGCGAAACAAGGAAGTTAATCAAAATCAACATCAAAACCACACTTGACGTGAGGACCCATGGCACTGAAGTCAGCTCTGTGTGGTCATGATGACAAAACAGAAGCATCATGGCTGCACAAAATGGTTTGAAAATAATTGCGTTTTCAAGGTGCAAATCTTGACAGTCCACTGTGTTCTGGAGTATCCTGAAAAGTGACAATTTTGCACATCACACTATCTTGCATGACAAATCTATTTGGTGTTCAGAAAGAGTTGATGACTGCCTGTTGCAGCAAAGCAGGCACCTGAGACTTTGGCAAACAAAAGGACTCACAGGTCTTAGTCTGAAGTCTGATTTTCAAACCGTTTAAAACTGAGTCATTAAAAGTATTTCATTTTAATTACAGAAGTACAAGCTGAGAAGGAAGCTCAGTGAGTTGTGGGCACACTTGTCAGCTAAGAACTGCGTTTCTTCAGACAAGTAGGACAGACAATGCTGATGTACACTACCACAATTAAACCCCTTTGAAGCCTGTCAGTCACCTGTTCTGGAGAGGATCCTGTACATTGCCAGGAGTGGATATGAAGAAGAGACTCTTCAGGAACTAATCTTTGTTAATCACAATACTAGGTCCCTATCGAAACAGGCAGTCCACTACATGTTTCCAAAGGCTAATTGCCCCATGTCCTTGGCACATAGGCATATGCTACCTACTGCAACATTCTACTTGGAATAACTGCATGGTTTTTCAAATCTCAACTTGTACAAGGTTGGGAATAGGTTGTTAAAAAGACATTGGACATGAGCAGGTTCTAGCAAGGCCAGTATTTTTTCCACAGGGACATGCTTGATACTTATAAATATACCTACAACATAAGCAGCCAGCATGTGCACTAACCACTTACTAAAGAAGTGCAGAGATGTCCATGCTGCTGTGAATAAAGGCAAGCTGACTTTGGCTGTTTCAGAAGCTTTACACATACCTGCTTTCCATCCACTTCAATATCTGCTACATAATTTTCAAAGACGGTGGGGACATACACTTCAGGGAACTGGTCTTTGCTAAATACAATCAGCAGACAGGTCTTCCCACAGGCACCATCACCCACTATAACCAGCTTTTTTCGAATGGCTGCCATAGCTGAAAAACAAAACAACAGCTTATTAATTCTTCTGGCACAGCTTTTAACTGAGGTAACAATAATTAACAGCCACTAAGTTTTCAATTAAAAAGAACTTTCAAATTGGGGTCTACATGTCCATTAGAGATACAGACAGGCATTTGGAATCCCACGAGTTCAGAATCCCATCCTTCTGAGAAAAACATTCCCCAGTGCTTGTCAAGACATTGGTCAACTGCTGGGTGGAAAAACAAAAGAAAGGAGGTTAGCATTTAGCATTTCTTGGTCTGTTCTACAAGTTGAGACAGGAACATCCAGAGACAACAAGTGAACAAGCAGCACTGTCTAAGAGCACCTTCTGAAAACCATCTCCAAAGTAGATAAGCTTCAATTCAAGAGCAGTAACATTTTCTTGTCACGCTCAGTTGTTTTAACTATCAAGTGCTAGTCAGCTGGATTGAGGGGCATCTGCTGCCATGTCAGAGCACCAACAGAAGGATCTCACAGTAACCAGCCTGTTCCTCAAATTAGAACCACCACACTGGAAAGGATTTTAGGACTCCTTAATCTGCTTTCTCTGGACATTGCTGTTGCGAGGTTAATATAGCCTGGTATCAGCTTACATTAAGTGGGGATACAGAGGGTGACATCACTGTGGTGCTCCACGTGGATTGCTGCTGTTCAATGTATTGATTTGGACTGAGACCATAGAAATCTATGTTTTACAAAGGCCTAGAGTCAGGGTGGGACTGAAGGAGATGATTGTGTTGGATCTGGCAAGTTTCTACATGGCTCAAATAAGATGGATAGAGATTCATTCACCATCATCACTTTCCACAGACGAATGTGAGGGGGATGATACAAAGGCAGAAGAAAAGGGCTCAAGCCCACCAAAAGGCAACAGGCCTTGGGAACTTCAACAAGAGGATGCTACAGACACAGGAAATTTATACAGGCCTAAAGAGGACTGGGCAAATACAGGGCAGAAGCCTCATGTGAGTTAAAGAATGCAGAAATCACATCTGCGTTAGAAAACCTCCACCACAGAAGTACTTTGAGGCTGAGTGAGTACTTCGTGCCTGCTGTCTTTTCCCTAGGCAGTTATTTGTGACCATGGAAGGAGTAAGCCAGAGATTAGATTTAGAGAGTGACCTGGCTACAAGGAACTGGAATGAGGACACATGCATGACTGCTTTCTTCTCCATAACATAAAGGCACTCCAGGGAAAGCTGCTTAGTCATCTCATGAAACTTCCTGGAAATGGAGCAAGCAGCAATGACACCATAGTACCTACCACTGCATGACCAAAATACCAGAGGGAGCACTCGTATGAATTAACATTTGACATGACAGTCCCAGTACAAATCTCTACTAGGATGACTAGGGCTGCTAGGGGAGAAGGGCTTCTAGAAGCAGACCAGAGAATTATGAAAAATGTGGGCTTTTCCCCCATTTCTTCTCTTGCCTTATGAAACTAAATATAAAGGTAAAACTAACCATCAAAAATCAACCTTTAGTACCATTAGTTGGTGAAGAAGCAGTGGATATTACAGAGATTCTGTACTTCTGCTCCAGGTGCAAACAGGAAAAGACTATTTTAGCCCATGAAGCAGCAAGGGCTCATGGACTTGTAGAACATGGCTTAATCAGGCATAGCTGCTCAAGTAATCCAAACCTATCTCTAAAATGAACTTCTTTCATCTTGTGAATATATATGTACTCATATTCAAGTAATGTACCTTCGGGATTTGGGGTTATTTTTACATTTGTTGAAGGTTTAAAATGATCCAAGCTTTAAAAAGCTTTGCTTTCAGTGGTTTTAGATGGTTTTGAATATTTTCTAGCAATAGTAATACTTGATTTTTACAGAACTGGAAATCATCTGTACCCTGTACCGAGTTAAGATCAACAACTTACAAGTTCTAATGTCAGCTTTGTCTAATTTGCCCTTCAAAACTGTAATGCTGTGTCCTACAAAACCTCTGAAGCTGTCTGCCCCTGTGTTCCACAATATTTACTGAGAAAATTTCCCCCAATGTGTATCTTCAACCTTCTTTGATGTAATGTAAGCCCATTACTGTTTATCCTATTTGTCTTGGGCATTCGAGAACAGAGGATTCCCTTTCTCTAGTGCAGTTGAGAATACATGCCTTCACTTAGTCTTCTCTTCAGGCAAAACAACTCCAGCTCATCCAAGCTTTCTCTGTAAATCATATTTCCTAGACTTTCCTGTTGCTTCCTTCTGGGCACAGTCCAGTTGGCACAAATGTATCAAGGCATGAAGCCCAAAAGCTGAATTCAGTATTTCACCTAGGGCTTTACTGACATTAACGAGAGCTGCAGGATTATTGTATTGATCTTCTAGGATATACGGCTGCTTAAGCACCATACTGGAAGTATGTGATGTCACTTTCCCCTCCCCCCAGAAGACAACACTGTTCATGCATTCAGCTTTTAACTCAGGACAAGTCCCAGATCTTTTTTCATTAGGACTGCTACTTAGTAAGTTGCTCTCTGTTCACACAGCTGAATATTCTATTGTCATGCTTTTATCTATCCTTCCTCTATGTTTTATTCTACCTTCAGGTTCTAGCTCTCTCCCTCTCCAGCTTCCTAATTGTCTTTCTCAGATGCAAGTTTAATAATCATTATGCCCAGATAATTATCTAGGTCACTGACGAAACCACACTGAAGACAAAGTAGGTGGATGATGAAATGGGATAACCTGTCCTTCCACAGTGTCCTCCCTCTTCTGCTAGTGGCAGGGGCTCTGGCCCTTGATCACTTGTGTTACTTGCAATAGCACCTAGGGTGAGTGACCTTTTCAGTATCACCTATGGATAACTGTCTTTTTCTGTGGATTATCAGATCAACTCTTCCTTTATCTTCCTCTAAATACTTCTGTCACTCAAGATTTTTTTTTTTTTTAATTCAATATTCCTTGCCATCTGAACCTCATTTTATGCTTTGGCTTTCTACATACTTATGCCTAAGGTCTAAAAAAAACCCTGCAATTCTGAAAAAAAACTCCACACAACCAAAAACCACCACAACCAAAAACCTAAAAAAGTCATGATTTATGTAGTGCTTTCTAGAAGCCCTTCTCTAAAAAAAAAAAAAAAAAAAAAAAAATTTATTCATACAGAAAACATTATTTCAGGAGCCTTATTTTATCTCCTCGGTATCTTTTTGCCCTGAGAAAAGCTTATCACAAAACTATCCCTGCCTAAATCTTTCCTGAAATCTGTTGACATTAGCTGTACTCAAGTGGAAGACCACTTTGTCAATCAAGGTGCCCTTCATCACCAGTGTATACTCAAACACTTCCTTCCCACTGCTTAAGTTCCACCTCAAGAGACTCTGCCCTGCACACCATCTTTCACGTGCAGGATGATCAACAAAACATCTCAGACTTGCTGAACAGTCCCTTCTGTCTAGCACACTGAATATCTTCGTAATTAAAATTTCCTCATCACCAACTTCTAGGGGACCCTGCTGAATGCTTGCAAAAATCCTCCACTACCTTATCTTTCTTCATGAGCTGTGACACCTTCATCTTTCTTAGCTTAGTTTCACCTTCTAGAGCATTACCACAGAAGAATTCCTTCTGCATAATGTCCTCAGAACAAACATGTTGTATAAAATTTGCTTCAGGATACAAAGATCATATGCCTGAAGCTTTGCCTGCAAAGCCCATTCACCTTGCTTACCTCCAGCATCCCCCTGGGCATGCAGCACAGGCTGAGGCTAGTTTGTTTATGGACCTTAATAAATGTTCAGTTTAGATTACAGAAATTAGATTTAGATAAGATTTAGAAACAGTTTAGATTATAAATGCTGGGTATACAAAGATGCCTCAGGATGTCAGGTCTCCACATAAACCCCTCCATCTACCTTGGAAGGTAGTCACCAAACATCACAACTGCTTGCTTCTTCCTGACATTAGTGGCTACAAAATTTTCAGCTTTATAATCCTGAAATTTTTTCTCTCCTGGTGAGGCTGAACCTTTACTTGCTGCCAGAACAATACCCTTCATTTCTGTTCAACCTGTGGATGTTAAGGAAGAAACACTGATGCTGGGCCTGCATCCAGTTTTCTTCTCACGTGCATACCACTGAAGGCCTCCACGCACATGGAAATTGTTCTAGTGGTGCTACAGTGTCCCAACCCCCATATTTGGTCTTGAAATGTTAGCAGATATCTGGCAATGGCACCAGCATCCCATAATTCCTGTATGAGCATAGTTACGATAATAATTTCCTAATTCAGAGCATCTTCTAGCTAATTAATTTTAGATAACGTGACTACATGCCTACCCAGTCAGTAGCTGTAAGGCATTGTCAGGTCTGGCAAATAGTCAGAAAAGCAACATCTCCGTAGTACATTAAATTAAAAAATCGATTGCTTAGAATGGAGCTACATCTTGGTGATGCACATCATAAGGACATCAACAGCAACCACAACAGTCAGGTCTTTTTGCTGCACTTTGACATGCTCTGGTTTTCTTAATCAAGTATTCTGAAGCCTGGAAATGCATCAAATTTGGACCAGCAGTACATGAGAATCAAAAAGCACTTTGCTAGCCTGAAGTGTTTCACTACAGATGCATATTGCTGACATTACATGCAAGTTAGCATTTGCTGCAGTGCAGCCTGTCACCAGGGAATGTGTCTACATTGAGAGGTTGGGGGAAAAGAGAAATCTATACGAACTACTTAAGAGGGTATTACAAATAGATCAAATCGAAGCTACAACTACCTCACATCAGCTGAACACAGGTGCTACACATTCATCCTTTCACACAATGCACAGAGCAGGGAGAGACCAATAAATCTACAAAGCTGCTGGAACAGCATCACTGACAATGTACATGGAACATTGAGCAAGAAATATTCTATACCAGTCAGCATAGCAGAATGGCTGCAGTCATCTTCTAAGGGAATCTGTGCTGTCTTCTGCAGCACGATGACAGATCTGCAATTTTCCCTGCTCTTAAATGAACCACTCCTCCCACCTTTGCATTTATAGGATTCTTAAAACCAGCTAGGCTGCTAGATTCAAAGTGGAAACTCTCACAACATGACTCAAGTGACTCATCTGAAGAGATTCAATTATGACATTTCCTCAGCCTAGTCCAGTGCCTTTTGCAGGTATTACAAGAGCTTTAGACATAATTTACTCAATCCCACTAACATCACGGAGGTTACAACACAAGGAGCTCCTGTTTGCTGAGAGTTGCCACACTAATATCCTTGTTACACGCGGCTGCTATTTCTAAGTGCAGTGATGCTCCAAGACTCAGGCAGTATAAAGCCCTGCTTGTTAAGAGAATCTAGCAAATACTCTGCAAGAAAAAGAAGTAGGGAAAAATGTTTTAAATGTACTCCCCCTCCAATGTACTATTGTTTACTGCAATGGAATTTGACTGTTCTCTTCAGCATGCTACTTATTTTTCCCAAGGAATAACATTTTCAGTGCCTCCTCTCCTGCAAAACCCAAGGCCACACAGCATGAGGGGGGACTGTGGACATGCTGCAACATTCTGAAGTTGGATAAGCTGGTAACGAACATGCCAAGTTTGCCTTGCTCTGGATCTCATCCTGGAGAAAGCAGTAAGGTGGAAGAAACAGCCCCTTACTACCACATAGGTACCCTGAGTAGTTTGAATTTCAATTCCCAATCAACTATTACCAACTTTATACTGCCTGCTACACCATATGGGCAGATCCCCTGCATAAAGCACTTTTGTAAAAAAAGATCTGGATTACTGCATATGCTAGCAAGAACTCAGCAGAAACAGTTTAGCAGGACCATTAATGTTGTTGCTGAAGCTGAGATGGAAACATCCTTTAAGTTCTCTCCACCTAATCTTGCTTAAGTTCTTAAAACCAAAATGTTGGAAAGCAAAGGTTTTGAAATCTTGTGAAGACTGCTTTCCTGCCCACTCCTCCACATTCAGCACCTAAACCAGTTTGCTGTGAAGTGAATTATAACCTGGCACTTCTCACTTCCTTCATTTGCCCCTTAATTCAAGTCAGCTCTGTCCTGGGCCAGCAGGAGGAACAAGGGACCGGAAGATTAAATTGCTACTCAAGCACCCCCTACCCTGACCAGTCAAGCCCTGCCCTCTACCTACCACAGGGGAGAACTGCCTCTGCACCAGGACCTGAATTTACTCTTGCAATGTCCTGACTTTTGTTCAAACTGAAGGGGAAGGAGGAACGAGTTTCCCCAAAGACAGAGTAATGAAAAGGACAGGTATCTCCTATGGTTTATTTCTATCTTAGGTGGTCTTCTAGCTTAGGAAGGTCTGGCCTCAGAACCGAGAACTACCAAACTAGCTTGGAGCAGAAAGCAGATCATCTCAAAAGCAAATAGGTTGCTTTTAGGGCAACAGTAGACAGATAGTGAAGAAACTAAGGTGGAATACAAAGCATTTGGTTGGGCAAAATGGTCCAAAAACTGTAAGCAGAGAATGGGGCCGGGAAAAGGATAGCAGGAAGATGTAACCACTGAAATCTGTCTTCCTCTAGAGCAGAATCTAGGATTCCCACATTTAACAGTTGTTTAACTGCCAACAGGAGGTAAGTGTCTCAACCTTCCCCACTGTTGAAGTCCCAATGAAAAATGTCAGCAACTGTATATTTTGTATTTTTTCTCAACTACATTTTTCATTAGTGAGTGTATGTATGAACAAATGTCAGAAGCACTGCAGTCTGCTGTTGAAATGATATTCATGCCACCTTACATCACCTCCTTTCAGCACACACAAGCCTATGTGTGTTATGCTGTTTTTTTCCCCCCCACAGCACATACAGGATGGCCATGCTCTTAAATAGCAATAGCTGTGAAGGAAACTGTGACCCCAATTCACCTCTTACAGAAGTTGCAAAGTGGATAGCAAAGAACCTTTGGACTGCAATAAGAGGGGGAAAAAAAAAAAAAAAAGAAAAAAATGTGATTCAATCACACAATGGAGTTAGATACAACCCATGCTTCTGCTTCAGGGTTCCTTAAAATCCTGGAAGAACTACATACACCAGAAGATGCAGCAAGTCACCATGTATTGATTGTGGACATCCAAAACAGAACTCATCAGTACAGCTGCACTAAAAGTAAAGCTAGACAAAATCTACTTAATTCTGTGCATGGACACCGGTAAACTGATAAGCCACATTATTTAAAGCATTGCTAACAAGGCTTTGGGAAACAACTATATTTATATTCCTTACAGCATCCAGCATATAAAGCAGTTTGACAGTACTGCAAAACAGACCTATTTCCAACTATGGCACTATGTGGGAGCAGTTGGTAAGGAAAAAGATATCTGCTGGGGTTTTTCTGGAGGGTTACACATGAAATTTAACATTTGAGAAGAGTCCCAGGCATAGGGCAAGCTAAAGACATTGCACATTAAATGTACTCCAGAGAGAAATGCAAGTGTTCCATTATAAGATTGAAGTACAATTGAAAAATTGGCACAGAAGGTCAGCATAGAATCCATCAGGACTAATATACTGGGCACAGTTTCTTCAGAAAGGTCTTCAGACAGGGCAAGGAAAGCATTCAGTTTTCTGCTTGCAATTTACTCAGGCTGTGTTAACCATGCTTAAGTCTGGCAAGTTTTACTAGTTTGGGAAAAGTGCTTTGCAAACATAGCTGTGCATTTTCAGAGCAAGCTTTAAATTGGAAGAAGGATAGCCATGTTACCACACCAGCTAATAAACCTCACCAGATCTCAGCTAACTCCACAAATAACCAGCTCAAGCCTCTTTGTACCACATCACCAGAATGGGGAGCGGGGTCAGCTTAACTGCATTAGGTCTTAATAACGTTGGTTCAGTGCCAGCCCTATCGAACCCTTAATGACTGATGAGTTTTTGCAGTCATTATCAGTTATCCAAAAGCACCAAATTGGTGTTCAATGGGCACAGGCACACAATGCATTTCAATTAAGCACAACATGTTGTTTATACTACCTCTACAGCAGCTGCAACAAGGCAGGAGATATCACATCCAAAGTTCTTGAGGAAGCCTGAATTGGCAGCCAGTAGCAGATCTGTGTTGTGTGTCATGTGGACACAGTACTTCTAATCTGAGATATCATGTGAAGTCTCAAAGCTGGATTCATCCTATCAAATTACACCCTTTGCCCTTGCTTTCCTCTTCAGGATTAATCCTGTATGGCAACATACTGTTCATCTGAACTCGCAGAGAAGAAAATTGCTTTGGATTCTGATAAATGTTCTTGTTCTCCCACCACTATGGGAGAGAGAAAAACTTTGCTTCAGTCTCCTTCCTCTTAGAGCCCATCTGCCTATGCTTTACAGGAACAATGCCTCAGCACAACCAAACACTCCCAGAAAAACACAAACTACCTTTTGTAAAAACACCCAAGCCATGACCTGTGTAACCCTCTACACCCAGCACTGCACCCCACAAGCAGCTCCAGCATGGACACTGACCAAGGAACCAACCTGTCCCTGAAGCTAAACTTACACTTCCTACATCTCAAGACTTACAGAGACCATCCGTTACTACAAATCTACACATATATAAAATGGGGTACACTTAGGCTTTGGACTTAGGTCTCTTCACTCAGCACCTGCCATTCAGGACAACCTTAAGAGTGGATTCCTATAGAAGAGGAAAAAGGTATGAGATGCTTCCCCCAACATGCTCTCCAGTCTCTTCTCAGGTCAGATGTGGTTCCCATGAATTTGGTAACCTCAAACAGATTTCTCTTCCATGAGCTTGTCTGGATTCCCTTTGAACCCATGTAAACTTCCAGAACTATCAACATCCTGTTGGAGGGAGTTCCCACAGCTTAATTACATATTGTGTGTAAAGCCATTTCCTTCAAATTTAAAATTATCCCTATTAGTTTCTTTTCTGCCTCTTAACTCCAAAATGGAAAGAGAGTGAACAGTTTATCTCACTCCTCTTTCTGCTGCTCACACGATAGAACTCCCAATCTGAAGCATCCTAGCATGGACTTGGAGTGGGATTTTTTAATACCTTTACACCTTTGACAGTATCAATTGGCTGATCTGTCAGATGGCTGGTCTTAGCATAAGGAGTAATTAAGTGGTAGAGTTGTCATCGTGTAGTCCTTCAGCCAGGAGGACCCTTGGAAGCACAGCACCGTATACTCTCCCACCCCAAAATGTCCCTCAGTCAAGGCACTAGGGCTGCTGCAACACAAGACCCAGAAGCCAGAGCCCTGAGGGACACGGCCGTTTTGACAAGGGTGTGCTGTTATATCCACTCATGCCCTATCAGGGAACCACACCCTCAGCTGCGTTTCAAGCACAAACAAGCTACAGCTTGGCTATGCTGAGCACACCTTTCACACTCTGCGTTAACTCAGGTGCAGACTATCTTGCCTTTAAAAATGGGCATTAACAGAGAATCTCTACCATGCATTTTGCTCCAGTACTTAGTTACATTTTCTGCATTATCAGTGAAGTTTTATTTGTCTCTTCCTTATTTATTTGGCCACTGCAAATTTCTTCACACTAGCATTTTGTTTCTGCCAGGTGACTGGTAAGAAATACAGCCCAAGAGCTAACTCCATGTTCTCACTAGATGCAGATTCACTTGACTCTCCACCTGCCTTTTAAAGATGTCCTCTTTCTACTAAATTTAATATGAAGTGTATTGATTTTGTACTGGCCTAGCTTAGCTTCTCACTGAAAATGATGTGCAATTACTGTCAAGTGCTAAGAGAAGGCCAAGATGAACACCTGTACTTAAGAACCAAACTGAAACAATTAACACTAATTGTTTCTATTTCCCCCAGCCCAGGTTGAGTGACATTGCCTTAATTCTTTCCTGAACGCTTTGTTACTTGTTCCATTATTGTACTTGGGATTGATGTCTTAGTCTGATGGGATTATAATCATTAAGGTTGTCCTACTTCTCTTTATTATTACTGCATATTAGCATTCTTTCAAATTCCTTAAACTGCTGCAGTATGTAAAGAGCTTTCTGGGAAAAAAACACATTACATAAACCTCCTAAATTCTCAGGCCAGAGCTGAGTTAAATCTCACAACAGAGGTGTCTGCCTGGTCTGATAAGGCATGCAATACCATTTGACCTTTTTACAATTTATTTAGAGATAAGGAAACTACCTGATTATAGGGGAGCTCCCTGCGTATGGGTAAGTAACTACTGAAAGAAAAGCAGAAAACAAATGCTCAGCTGTCACAGAGGACCACCAGTGGAACGCAAGCAGCTCAACAGTCCTCAATAACCTGAAAAGGCAAGGAAAAATAGCAATGCAACAAAATTTTCTGATGATGCCAAGATGTTCAAGTAATAAAGACAAGGTCTTACCATGACAAATTTCAGAAGCTTAACAGACTCTCTGCCTAGGCAATACAACTTGAAATAGATAAATGTGAAATAATACATGGGTAAAAACCAGATTTAATGTCCTTTCAGAAATGATGGACAGGGACCTGACCGCTGCTACTAAGGGAGGTATTTTTGGGTCAGATAGTTAATCCCTTTAAAATAGAAGCTCAACGTTCTGAAGAGCTAAGAAAAAGTATATAAAAACCCCATAAATTAGGATTAAGACCTAGGGAAAAAATGAACAAAGACATCACTAAGCTGATCTACAAGCACACCTGTGACTTTTGATTGCAGTTGAAACACTGTAAAGGAAGGAGAAATGACTCAGAGCAGGACAACATAGGTGATTAAACCACAGAACAGCATCAGTATGAACAACTATGGCAGAACCAGAGAAAGGACAGTCTGGGAGAGAGAAGCAACCAAGGAAGAAAACAACTATAGACACTGCTAAGATCCTAAGCAGTGCTTGGAAAAAGATGAAGCCTGAGCATTCAGGCTTTAAAACAAGGACAAAGGCACACAGGATGAGCTAGGTTCCAAGCAAAGGCAGGCATCCTCACAGGTCACATGGCAAAACTTTGCTGTTGCTACCACAGTTCAACCTTTTAGATCCATAATTTCTTAGTCATTTTTCTCTTTGAGCTCCCTTTTTCTCCCAGTTACTTTTCATTATTTGAATTTCTGTGTTGGATTTTCTACTTTCAGTTTCTTCTTTTTTTCCTTTTCCATTCGTAGGGCTTTCTTGCATTGTTTTAAGTGCAAACAAAACAGATGCCTTCATTTCCTTTCCAAATGAGGTTAGTTAATTTGCTTTCAACACTTGATTGGGGAAAAATACCACAAAAGGTTTCTGAAACATCTTTTTTAAGCCTGTTTAAGCCACAATTGTTAGAAACTGAGCCAGAAATATATGCAAGCAAAACCCTGTCTTAATGTTGTCACCATGCATCCTGTTTTGCAAACAAACCTAGCAAGGTCTTCCTGGTCTACTGCAAGTTGCGTTTTCCCCCTCAACTGTCGGCAAAGTTCATCCCTATGCTGTTCACCTCCCTATTTTCACATAATTAATTAATTAACACCATTTCAGAACCCATGGAAGAAAACAAATTCCAGCATTTCTCCCTTGCCTTACTTTAGCATGACAAGTGTCTCTCCAAGGCTGAAGGCAAAGCTGGGACTATGCTGGCAGAAAGCATTTTGTCCTCAGGATCTGTGGCTGCCATTGCTGTCCTTCCACCCTCACTTAACACTCTTGTTACTTTGCCCCTACTGACTAGGTCTTTGTTATCTTTAAGCATGATGACTTACGAGAGCACTTCTCTTATGCAATACCAAGTCCCAAGATTACTTCGCACAAAATGAGATTAGGTCTTAATATTGAGGTAATTATAGTAGATCTGTGGATTTCCACTCGCGTGCGAAATGCTTTGCATTTGTGCCAGTTAGGTTCTGCGTGTCCTCTCTTCCTAGACAGCTCCAGAATGGCAAATGGGATGCAGGGTACCTACATGCTGAGGAAGACATGTGCTTGGGCACCCACTGTTGCTCCACAGCTGGCAACAGAAGCAAATATACACAAGAAAAACTAACATTAACTCCTCCAGACAACCATCTTCCTGTACCCATAGTTGATACTCTCACCTGTGTTCCTCCCAACACCACAAGACAGATATTGAGACTGCCCTGTTTCAGATCAAACACCTACCCAAATCCAACATACTGCCTGACATGCAGGTATCTCAGATGACTCAGAGTAAAAGGGGAGCAAATACATTGATACGTCTGCAAGTGTATTTTCACATTTTCCAGCTTGGGAGGGTTTTTTTTGGTCCAAAATCTTTGTGCTCAACAGCTCATTTGATAGCATTTCCCTCTGCAATGTCAATGTTTCATTCTGAAGCCATGAAAATACCTGTCACTCAAAGCACTCTGTGGTGCTGCATTCTGCAGACTCTGTGCAGACTGCAGAAGCAGCACCATCAGTTCTGATCTAGGCCAGGCTGTGCTCAGTCACGTCTTTGCTAGGCTGAAGGGTTCAAATTTTTTTAAGCACCCCTTGCATGGAATTCATACTTTATCCCTGATTATTCTTTTCAGCCTCCTTGATTTTCTAGTTGAACTGCCATGTTCCTTTGCACAAACCCACAGTAATCGATGTGCTGGTAACTAAAATCCATGATGCAATTCTCTGTTTTCTTCATTCCTCTCCCCAAAGACCCTCACACATTCTCATATAATCATTGCTGAATATTAAACTCTCATTTTCATATCATTACATCAAGAACTTCCTCATTAAGTGGCAATAATGAACTTTCACACCATCAGCGCAGCAACAAAGTTGGTTTTCCCCCAACTCTGTATTTATCTGAAACAAATTTCATTCGACATTTTACTGCCAGTAATGCAGTATCAGAAGGATAAGCTGCAATTCTTCATGGTCAGCTCTTGTCTTCTGTTACTACTCAACACCTTCATCTCTAGGTCATTCATGGCTATGCTGAAGAGTATAGGCGTAACACAGATCTCTATTCTTCCACTATCCCAAACTTCCTTTCTCTACGCTTGTCAAGACGTTTAAAAGTCACATTGACTTTCTCTCCACTGGTAGTTATTAGTCCATCTACTTATTGTTAATTTATTTTTTTTTCAAAAGCATTGAACTCTGTGATACCCTGCTGAACTATCTTTAAGAACTGCTACCATGTGAGCCATCTTCTGTTTCTCTGGCTTCAAGGTATTAAGTGAGAAGTTACATAGCGTAATTAATAATTCGGTCATTTCAGGCCTGAGTTTCCTTTGGAACCCTTGGGCAAACACCATCTGGTCCTAGCATTTGGTAACTATATTTATCACTTTGCTCTCAAAACTTATTTGCTGACACTTCAAGCAGAGACAGATCTTCCAATGAGCCCTGTTCCCCAAAAAGAGAATTTCTGGCACAGGAACCTCTTTGGACTCCTCCACAGTAAACAGGAATGCACATAAGTCATTTAACTTTCTACTGACAACTTCATCATCAAATATTTCTTTTACTTTATCATCATCTGTTGGATCTTCAGCACCTTTCTTGCTTCTGAACGTACTTGGACTTTTCTTTTTTTTTGGTATTAGCATGATGTTACTCAGACTTTCTAGAGGAACCTATAACTTTTCATTTGACTTGCCAGAGTTCACTTTCTTATTTACTTTTCTGGTCAACATCATGACTTGAATTTTCTGAAGGCTGTATTTTTATTTCTAATACTTTCTTTATTCCAAACTGCAGGTTCATTCTCATCTGTCAACATTCCACAGTGTAATTTAAAATCTTCCCAACAATATTTTCAATTTCGAGAGCAGAAGCCTGGTTCTGCTGTGGTCTACATGGAACCCAGCCTTTTCAAACAGCTTTTGGACTGTGGTTCAAAAAAAAAAAAAAAACAAGAGCCAATTCACTTTGTTAGTACTGAGTCAAGATCCTCCTGTAAGATGACCTTCTCATCAAACACAACTTCAACATGGCAGATAGACAGTGAAGAACAAAGAGCCTCCAGGTGTAAAATAGAAGAAAAATGAAATGTTAGTGAAGAACGCAAACAGAGATAAGTGGTACTTGGAGAGCTGCTAGTTCATCCAAAACACTGACACACACATAGAAAACCTTCTTTAAAACTGTGAAGATGATGAGGAATCACTTTGTACACATTCACACTAGCAATCACCTCCGAATATGACAGTTCAATGTCAGTACACAGACAGGTGAGACAGAACTACTCATTGTTGCAAAGCTCTGCTAATTAACTGTGCAGTGATTGAACTCAGCCCTGTTTCTGATTAAATCAACAATAAAAGAAAAGCTAACAAAACCCCCACAACTGTCAGAGCTTGAGAAAAGAAAGACCTCAACTTCATTGTGGGTGTAGTGCCCAATTTTATTTGGTATATTAGTGGCTCTCCATCTGTTCCTTTTACTACAGACCTTGGTCACAAAGGCTGGTCAGAGAAAGACAGCAAACCTCATTCTGATTTGTTTAATTAGATGATTCACTTAGGAAGGACTGGCTGTTAGCATGCAACAGTGGACAATAAATAATTAAAAGGCGGTTACGGGTATCTTAGGTTTTTCACTGCCTCAAATGCCTCTCATGGTGATAGGAAAAGGACAGAATAGAGTATGCACAGCTCAGAGATGCCCTACCAACTCCAATTATGCTTCTGGTAGCTTTTATTCATGGTTCAGAATGAGGTGAAAACAGAGATCACATCAAGGCCAGAAGGCACCCAGACACACAATAACAGTGTAAAACGGCTTAAAGCAATGATAACTTAACCAGTGTACTAGAGATGCTCTTTCAGGGCATTTGTGCTTAGATTGGAGATGATCTCCAAAGTAATAAGCAACATCCTCTTTCTACTTAGGTACCTAGCTACTTATACAGTGTCTGGTGCTGCAGGAGTGCAGTCATACCAACAGACAAGGAACAGAGGATTTCCATCATGCATTTGCACGGCTGCATCTCTGTGAATGAAGGTAAACTGTCATCTGGTGCACAGCAGTGTTCTGTGTTGGGGGGTTTCACCATGATTACTTGTTTACTAGGACAGACTCAGATCAATTTATGATTTAAAGGGCATGCTGGCTAACCTTTATCAAAGAGCCAACTTCCTCAAACACACTGATTCGACTTTCCCTCCACATTAGTTAAACTGCATTTGAAGACAACAGAGCAGCATGTGACAGTTTAAATGTACATGGAGTAACACAAGCTGATGAAGAGTTTACATAAAAGGTAAAAAAAGGTGTCTGAGTGGAGACCTGGGAAAAATCCAATAAAACATAACAGAGAGACTGAATGAGAAGATACAGTAGGCTAGCATAGTGAGAAGGTAACAGTCAAGGTCAGAAATTTCTAGAGTGGAGTGGACCACAGAGACAGTGTAAAGAGCAGCCAGCAGGATCTGGGGCAACATTAATAGGTTAATAGGAGAAAAAAGGGATGAAGTGCAAAAAGTAGGAAAACCAAGAGTTGCCATTAAAAAAAAAAAAAAAAAAAAAAAAACAGGAAAGATGATGGTATTTCCAAGCTCCTCCAAACTATCGAGTTGTTTTTATTTGGAATTTGCTTATCTGAAGAGCCATCGCTAGCCTTACATCCTGGTGGCAGTTAAGATCATTTAGGATGTTTTTACTGTCAATTCCTGGCTCAGAGAACTCCCCGCCTCTGGCGCTCAGTTGCTGTGGCACTCAGCCAGAGTGTGAGTTTGTTGAACTAAGAGGGATAACACAAGAGCTGCTCAGCTGAGCTCTGGGACTGAGTTTCTTTTGCCCCTTGTGCAAAGGTATATTTATGTCCTGAGAAGTTATTTTAAAAAGCCCCACATATTCTCATGTTATATGATACAAATCACCCATTAAAATTAATTTATGTCAGGCATTTACACTGACTTTGCTGTTAAGCATTCCAGTGAACTAATTAAAGTGAAATAAGGCTAATAGCAATTTTTCTTTTTTTAAACATGCAATCTTGGTCCAAATCAACGCCAGAATTAGCCTGCATATTTGAAACAGGAATCTCAGTGCTGTGTGGCTGAAGACCCGGGTAAAGCTAGAGCAGGGCAGGAGGAGGGCACAACAGATACATTAGAAGAGCCCTCAGCATAAATATTTTCAGAAATAAATCTTTTCCAAGAGGGAGAGACTTTAGATTTCCCTACTGAAAAAAAAAACCATTCCCCAATAAGGCCATTGGAGAATCTTATACTTTGAGTCACAAACAACACTTAAAACCAGTAAACCTGATTTTTGAGATTCCCAAGATAAATAGAAGGTTATCAAGTTTGCTGGTAGAAGTGAACTGTTTTAAAATCACGGAGACAGTAGAGCTGTCACCTAGTCTAAGCTTCATAGGATGGGGGCACAAGCACCTCACATTCCCTGGGTAAGCCTTTGGTTACAGTTTTCTCCCAATTTGTCTTACATACAGAAAGGGTGGGTAGAAACTGCCGCTCACAAAGGGTTCCCTGCCACAACCAGGTGAACTGTACTGGGAGAGAAACAAAAGCTGGATATGAGGCAGCAACTAAAAACAAACAAACTCCCACTCCAGACACCTCGCAGAGTCAGACTTAAAGGAATATCAAAGTAGTTAAAGGATCATTTGACTGAGAACAATACTTTGTCCTAAGCCTCTGCAATAACTTAAAGCCTACAAACCTCTATAGTAACTTTGGGGTGTGTGTGTGTGTTAGGCCCCAAACACACAATCAGAGCAGTCCCAAGGCTCTTCTCGCCCCTAAAGGAATAGGCTTCCTAGCCATGAAGGTTTAGGCATAACTTAACTCTAAGCCAGGTGATTTGCAGTGCCAGGGAAGGCTGCTGGGCCACACGAAGCCGATAGCGCTAAAAGTTAGTTTTACCAAAGCCGAGCTCTTCACTACCCCCTATCCGCGTGCCCGCGGCCTGATGAGGCCGCACCGGCTTCGGCCCAGACACAGAGCTACAAGTTCGCGGCTCCCCGCCGAGAGCTGGATTCTCCCGTCGCTACAAGTGAGAGCCCCAATAGAGTCTGGGCAGCACTTCCGCAGGCACCAACGCCCGGCCAGATCCCGCGCAACAGAGGGACACCCCGGCGAGGGGCTCGTGGGCGGCCCACGCGTGCGGGTGCGGCTGGGCCCCGAGACCCGGCCCGCTGCCCCGACTCACCCCCGCGGCTCGACCCCGCGCTCCGGCGTGGCGGCGCCTCCCGCGCACCCGGGTGACGTCACCACAACAAGCTGCCACTCAGCCGAGTCACCCCCACCGCCGGGTGCCCACTCGTGTCACACCCCACGGTGGGGGAAAGCAGCGGGGAGGGGGAAGACGCCACCTTCAGTTAGGCTGGTGGGAGTAGAGTCCCCGCCGCGGCCCAGACGCCGAGGACAGGGCGAGGCGCGGGCGGCTTCAGCCGGGCAGTCCCCGGGGCCGCGCCCCAGCCCCAGCCCGCCGCCCGGAAAAGGCCCCGTTACCGGCCCCGGAAACTTGGGGTCTCTCAGCGGGGTAGAGACCGGGCCGCTGCACATGCCGTCCTCTTTTGTGCGCACGATGCCGACCGGTCCCGTCGGTAGAAGGCTCAACCGGGCCCGTCCGCCCCCACCCGCAGGCCTCGGCGCGGGCTCCCCACGGGGACAGGCGGGCCCCACCCGGCAGCGGCAGCAGCGCTGCGAAGGCAAGGGAAAACTAGAGAGCCGCCCCTTCCCGCTCCCAGAGTGTCGGAGAGCCCCCTCCAGGTACCTGCGGCCTGCGCTGGGGTCTCGCTCCCGCCGCTTCCTGCTCCACAGGCCCAAGCTCGAGCAGCGGCGAACGGAAACGGGCGGGGCGGGGGCGTGCGCGCTCACCGGCCCGGCGCGACGCGGCGCTGCGCTCCCTCAGCCCAGCCCCGCCCGGACCGGCCCCGCCCGCCTCCGGACCGCGCACCCTCGCGCGCGCGCGCCCGCCCTACAGCCAATCGGCGCGGCCGAGCGCGGGGACTGCCGGGAAGGGGCGCTATAAAAGCCCGAGTGCTATTTACGCCGCGCGGGTTGAGTTGTCGCGTCTGGGCGGCGAGGCTGGACTTGTGTTCTGGCTTCTAGTGGAGTCTGCCGCGGAGCAGCTCCGGGGCCTTCCCTTTCTGACAGAGGATGTGGGCGGGTGTGTGCGTTTCTCCTGCTTGACCTGGAGCTGAGCGAGCTGCGGAGTTTGTTTCAGCCCAAGTGGTGTCTGCCCAGTGGGAGAACCGCTGTGTTGGAAGCCGTGCTGCTAGATAAGTTTTCCCAGACGGCCCCAAGGCACCCGCGTCTCGCTAGGCCAGGGGGAAGGTAGCTGGCACGGGATGATTTTTGTGTCGGGGCGCCTCGTTTGCTTGCTGGCTCTTTAGATGAGCCTGTTTGGGCTAGGAGAAGGTTCCCTGCTTCTTCTCGTTGAGCGGATAAGCTCTGCTGTTAGCAAAAGCTGAGCAAAAGCTGTTGGAGCTGGAGGAAGCTGAGGAGCTGGCAGGCAGCATAGTCGTGGCTCTCTGTGTCACTATTCCCTGCCGAGATCTAAGCATGTCTGGTTTGTCTAGTGGCAAGGATTACGCGCTACTTTGTCACCAGAGGCCCCGTGGTCGATGCTAGTGCCGCCTTTGTGTCCTGGAAGAAGGGTACTGCTTCATCTGTTGCCTTGGGTGCAACTCAGCACACCTTGTTTCCTGCCTTGCTCACCTGAGAAGTTTCAACAGGTGGAGCCAGCCTTAGGGACATTCAGGAATCACTTTGCTAAAAACGTAATCTGTGTGTGTGGAGGGAGTTGGTAACAGCCAACCTCTGCATGTCCCTTGTGCAACAGCCACAGCAACCTTTAGCTGGCATTTGGCGATAGCTGACTTCATCCAGGTTCCCCTAAAGGAAAGTGGGTGTTGTGCCAATCCTGGTATATGATCCTGTTAATAGGTGCTTCTTTCCGTTCCTGTTTCCTCTTTGGGCAGCAATTACATTGCCAGCTAACTTTAGGCTGACCTTTGTATGTACTTCTTTCTGGTGTTAGTAGAGGAAGGAGCTGCTTAACCCGTCAGTAAGCGTGGTTCTGGGACTGGCTTTCTCTGTGAAGCAATTCAAGGAAGCTGTTCTTTTAAGCAAATATTTGATGCAGACTAATAAATACTTGTATTTCATATAGCTGTGTACTGATTTTTGATGGACTGTCAGCAGCACTGCATAGTTGTGAGGCCCTGTGATATTTTGTCCTGTGGGGTGATGGGTGGACCTTCACCTCCAATACTTTAGGAACATGGAGACAGAAGTTCTTTTGTCTGAATCCAGTAGTCAAATTGATTGCGTGGTTTGGACACCAGCTTGGTGTGGCTCCAACCACAAATCAATTATTCCTATGTCATAAGTTCCTTCTGTAATCTTTTAATTCTTACTGCCTGATAGAGATCCTTGTGGCCTGCTACTTTTTTTTTCCATGCTACTTTGGGAAGTTTGGCCTTTGTTTGCAAAACACCTTTGTTTTGATCACAGTATGTGCACCTTTTTTTTTAGAGCAGTTTCTCCTTGCCTGAGGCAGAGAGGTCATTGGATCTAGATGAATCTGTGGCCCTGGGTCCTATTCCCTCTGGTGAGAGCTGTTCTAAGTGGGTGTGTTCTTAATGGAAGTGCTACAGGAGTGCTTTTTTCCCAGTTTGGTAAGTAGATGTCTCTTAATGGATCAAGGACTTTGATTGTAATGAAGATAGTAGCCAACAAGCTCTACTAGTGGCTGTGAGGACTCTCAGTCTTAACACTCTCTATAAACCACACCTTTTGAAAGTGTCTGTAGTGCTGACTTGCCATATTCTCTCATCTCTGTTTCACATCTGTCAAGGCTGAAAACACAGTCTTCATCTTGACTATCATGTTACGGTCAGGACCCCGCTAGGTGTCAGCTTCAAGGGTAAGAATAGTGGTAGAGGAGTGCAGCTCTTCTCACGTGATGCAGAGACCTCATGTATGAGTTAAAGCAGCATATTCTCAAACAGTTAGTTTGGTCATAAATGTAAGTTTGTTCCCCCCAGTTTACTTTTTGCCAAGAGTCTGTACAGGGGAAAAGGGGTCCAGCAACAGCTAAAACCTCCCAGAGTACCTTTTGCCAATATTTTTATTGCAGAGAGACCTTTGCAATCAATTCCACTGAAGTCAGGCAGGCTTTCAGTTGTGTTTACAGCTATCAGAAAAATTGAGAGGAAATAATAGGAAGCAGTAGCTGATAAGATTAATTTTTTTTTTTTTTTCTTAGGGAATGTATCATAGGTTATACTTTTAGACGAGCTATCCACATAGTGGAAAAGTAAATGTGGTTTCTGTGTCAGGAAACTGAGAGCTTCTAACACCACAGCTTGACATTATTTAGCAAATCTTTCCATAATTTATGCAGCTCAGATGTTTTCTATTAGTTAATTGTATCAAAATGTGCTTTTATTATTTTATTTTTCCTAGATGCCATTCTGAGTTTCCAGACATGCTTACCAACATAACAGAATAGTATGTTGATGTTGTCTTTGCTGTTGAGCTGTAAGCTGAACTGTGTGAAGCATCTGTCCACCCCAGTAGAAATGTATTTGTAAGGTGGTGGAATATGTGTGTTGTTTTGAAGAGCAAAAAGACAAATACAAAAGCAGACAAAAGTCCTGAACAACTTTCCAAACTGAGATATCCAGCTCCTTTTAAAGCCAAGAACTTTCATCTGAACCCAGGCTGCTCAGATTCATTAAAGGTGAACATTGCAGGTCAAACCACTCCAAACATGGTGTTTTCTCATGCTCCTTATGGGGCCTAATGAAGCAAATGAACAGTACAAAGGAAGTGTAAAAGCAGTAGAGTCCAAACGAAAAGGAGATCTGTTTCTTCCATTTAGGGCATCACTGATCCTGTCTCTCCAGTCTACGCAGCATTTAGGCCAAGCTGCATTTCTTGACCTGTCTCACAGAGACAGAGACCTGAAAAGCAAGTTGCCTGTCAGAAGTCCTAGAGGAAGTGGCCACCTGGAAAACCACTCCTTTAGCATCCTTCCCTGTTGCTGTAGCAATTAACTTGCTTGTGTCTCTCAATAGGCAACAGCTTGTGGGTGTGTTGCTGTTATGATAGCCCTAACAAGGGGGAGAACCCCAGTGCTGTGGGTAGGGAATTTACACAGTACAGGGAACTGCTGTTCCTTGGGAAGGGGGAAATACAAAGCCTCTGACTTGCAGAGCAGGGAGCGGAATCTCTGAAAGGTTGCTAAGCCCTCGGCAAAGATAGGCTGTTAGTCATGGCTGGAGAAACGAAGCCTACAAGCACCGGCACAATGCAGTTGGTGTGGCATCAGCATAGACACCTCCTAGATGGCATTGTTCAAGCATCTCTGGCCCAAGGAGCAGCAAGCTCTGTCACAGGGCTGCTTGAGGAGAAGGCAGATCTGTATTCTCACTGGGAAACCCTGGTACAGAAGCCATGGAGATCCAGCGGAATATAGGACTTTTGGGAATAGTGTGGGACTTGAAGCTTCATCCCTGCATCCCCAGGCACAGCAAGCACTCTTAAAAATCCTATAGCAATGCAACCAGGAATTGTTGTGTTCTGTGTTCCCTGTCCAAGTGCAGGATCTTTCTGCATTCCTCACATGAAGATGATTTATGACCTTAACCAAAAGTTTATCTTGCATGCCTGTCTGGGAATGTGTATCCAGAAGTCTCTACATTTTGGAGACCTTGGCTGGCTCTTGGACACGACAGTTCCAGGCAGCAGTGACTTTCACAGGCTCATCCCTTAATCCTAATGTGACCCCCATTCTTCTCCCCTACATATAGGGCACAAGCAGCTTCTCAAAGCAGTTCTGAAAACCTTTATTTCATTATCAAGTTCTTTGTTGCAAGTAATTTATTTTCCTTGTATCTTGGTTGATAGTTGCTTTGCATTTCTATTCACAATTTAACTTCTTTCACACCAGCACAAAACCTTTGCTTGAAGCTTGTATGTGGCGTTCTGCTGGCCTTACAGGTAGTTGTTGCTATGGCAAGAAAATGCAATCAAAGCAAGTGAGGTTACCTTATGGTATGTGGAGAGTCTTAGTTGAATTAAAAACCCTATGAGAAATATCTGCAGTTTGACTACCAGGCAGCAGGCAAGACCAGTGAAGTTCAGTCTATGTTCAAAGACCAGATTTATCCAGAAGTTGGAGTTTTTAAATGGAGCAGAACACACAACATGCAGAGATGTTTAGTAAGATCCTGCAATAACACTACAGAAACTGTAATGCTTTGTGAAACAGTAGAACAGAAAGGTCATGGAAGACTTCAGTTGTACAGTAAGGCATTCAGTATTAACTCTTTTTGTTCTGATTTGTGTTCTTCCTGTTTTATGAATTGAGAAATATTTGGAAGACCTCTAGTGAATTAAACTGTGAGAAACCAAAATAGAACCAGTTTTCCTTCTCAGGCTCTGTGCCTTCCCCCTCCCTAGGTCTGGTTTTATTTCAAGAACCAGCAGAAGAGCCCTGAGACTCAAATATACAGCACATGTAACACTCTGCTTATATCCCAGGCTGGCTTGTCAGCAGAGGGAACATATCAGGGACTAAAGATATCTTACTGGGACTAAGTTTTCATATGTGGTTTCAGCCTGCCATTAAATGCTTGCTAAATCCACTATTTTTCTTACGTGCAGAAGGGAAAGACTAACAGATACTCCCTCAGTATGAAATGTGCTATCATTGAGCAGCAAGGACAGATCTGCCATTGCCCTACAAGAACCTCCAGTCTTGCCTGAAGCAGGACAGTGCCTCAGCTTGCTCACTTCCTGCCCTCTGCTGCTATGCTCCAGAGAAGCCAGCTCAGAAGAACCAGAGCGGGATGCCTGGCATGTGCTTGTACAGCCCTAAGGGTAAGGAAGGCTGTGCCCTGCTTTATGGCTTACCTAAATCAGCTGTAGCAGGGCAAGATAAGAACTGAAGCTTCAGTAGCACTCATTGCATTTGGATGGGGATTCCTGTAGCAGCAGGAAACTGTCCTGGAGACTCCCTTACCTACATGCAAAAAGTAAGAAAAAATTCATAATACCCTCTGTTGATTCAAGTTCCCTGTGCCAAGTGGCATTAAGAGATTTTTAGGCTGCTTTTAGTGCTTTCTGACAGTGGAGGGAGCTGTTAGCTCAGCATTGACCTGCACAGCCCACTTGAGAGCTGGTTAAGCTATCTGGGTAGCCCACCAAAGATGTGAAGCTTGACTTGCAGGAGCTGGATGATAATCTGAAAGTGCTTAGATCTTTTTCTTTACATGTCTCTACGGGGTGTTTTGTGTCCCTGCACAAGGGAAATCACAATAACTAGTCTGCAGGGACAGTGGGAGCAGCAGGTGTGAGAAACTGTCTGGAAGTGGAGCGTTTTGTGATGGAGCTGTGCACTCTTCAATGCTGTAGCAATGATCCCCCTGTTGCACCCAGAGCCCTTGGAAAACTGCAGCCTGTGCAACACCTTCCTGCTACAAACTAGAGTCAGAGCACCCTCTGTGCCTGCAGGATGCAAAGAGTCTTTTTATCTGGGATACCTGCCAGGCAGCAGAAACAGGCAAGGAAAAAACCTAAGTTAAACTGGTCTAATGTTGACTCAAGCCAATGTGGACTGGTCTGAATTGGAGTAACAGCTTGATATCATCTGCCATTTCTCCTGGTACAATTTTTGAGCAGCCTTCCTGCCTCAGCTAGTAGCAGTGTGACACAGAGTGGCTTAATTGCAACCTTGTAATAAAAAATAATTTCCTCATTAGATGTTGCTTTACGGCTGCATCAGTCATCTGTCCAGCTGCTCATGGCACAGCACCCAGTGGGCTGAGTCGTGCTGGTTTGGCAGGTACCTGGGGTGGTGGTGGTTTGAGTGTGCAGCTGGGCAGAATGGGGCTCTGAGTCAGAAGCTTCTGGTGATGTTGCTAAATTCGGTTTGCCACAAAGGTCTTTTTCTACTTCATGCTGGAGCTGTCTATATGCAGCCTTTCTGCCTTCAGAAATGTGGCTCAGACCCAGTACTTGGGAGTCATGTGTTCAGCTGTTAGCCCTTGGAAAAAGGCAAGTGGGAGAAAGTGACATTGTTACGTATTCGTGACTGGTTTCCACCACCCTTGTCTTCTGACAGCAGTTAGTCAAGACGGCCTGCCTTCCTACCCAGGAGATCATGCTTTTTCTCCAGCCATTGAGATAATTCCAGTATCAGACAACTGTAGTGAGACCCTGAACAGATGATTCAGGAGTGTGTACTGTCATGGTTCTGATCTTGTTGTGTTGCTTTGTGCCCAAGAAAGGTGGAACTTGGCTAAGGCTAAATGAGAAGGTAATAGCAAATGCTATATGGTGCTATATATATGCTGTGGCTAAATGGATTCCCTTTAGGCCCCAGCCAGTCCTCCAAATCCTGTCCATCTTTCCCCAGGGTACTGGTGCTAGAAAGTGGCAGCTTTTCTTCCACCTCAGTCAATGTACCAGCATCACCTTAGTGCTAATGGTTCTGAGCTGGTCTGGACTAATGGTAAAACTTGTGTGTCTGGTACAACAGTGACTGACTCACATCAGCCCCCTTGGTCACTTATTCCAGGAAAATATCACTCAAATTTGCCAGAGGACTGTCCCTGACACAGTGAAATATTTGTGAATTCAAAGCTTTTCAAACTCATAAAGATGATTTCTGGAAGTTTTCCCTCTAAAATTGTTCATACTGAAATGTGAGAGTTGTACAAAGAGCCTTGCTAGACTCTTCGGTTTGAGAAAGGTTTAACACTGACCAACAGGAGCCTTTGTTCCAGGCACCAGATTAACATTCCAGGCTAATGTAGAGTTGTACCAAAACCTCCCTAAAAAAATAAAAATCAAGGCATGCACTTGGGACTTAATTTTTCCATTTCATGCTGAATTTTTTTTAAGGAATGTTTTAGCTTTGGTAACTCAGGAAAGAACTGTATCTAACTAGAAAAGAAGTGTTTTCTCAGTGATAGCCTTAATACAATCCTTTTACGTTCTCCTTTTGGGTTTTTCTTGGAGAAGAGGCAAAAGGTGCAGGAGCAAATACTGGCAAGAAATAAGACTTCCCTTGTCATATGGGAGGAGCAAAGGTTTTGTAGTTACATGGGGAGAAGGCTTGCTTTTAGGCTTCTGAGGTTTTGCCACAAGTCTGTGTGGGATGTGTCACTGGTCCTCCCCAGCCACTGCATAGTGTTGCATTCACAAGAATAGGATCTTTGCTGGTACTGGAGTACAAAGGAAAATGTAGGGGATGTGCTGAGGGCACACAGGAGACTGGCTGTCATGTGTGTGGTGAATGCCTCTGAGTTAACTGCTACCACTGTATACCTCTGTCACTTCAATATGCTTTGCAAGGCCAGGGCTGCAGACCCTCCTCTTTCAAAACTGCAGTGGGACTGTAGGGCTAGCTCAGATGTGATAAGGTTGAGCCTTAAATGGAACAAGGAGCAGGTAAATCTCAGAGCCACCTCATAAACTTCTTAAATTTTGGTAAACTGACTTACTTGTGAAAGCCTAGACAAAATATGCACTGTTGAGTCAGAACACCATTTTGTCATTTGGAGATTCAGCTCAGCTCAGTTTCTGACTTCACAGATGACAACAGCAGTTTCTGAAAAGAGCCTGGTTGGAAAAGTTGCCACATTTCCACAGAAGATGTGTGTTAGAGGTTCACAAGCTTTCTGCTCAATTGGTCCCTTATGCTCAGGCTTTTTGCCCTCCAGTGATTCATAATATTTGGACAACCCATGATGCATTTGCCCAGCGTTGTGCCTCTCTTTCCTCTGGGCTGCATCTCTGTCATTACTCTTCTGGCTTTTGTCTGTTAGGACAGCAGTTCTGAGCTGTGACTTGCACCCCAGGTAGAATTCTGTGCCGCCCCCCCCACCCCAGCAGTTCCAGTCTCTGTTTTCCTTAGATATCTGTGCCTGAGTTGGTTGTTTAGATTCTTAGTATAGAAAGACAGAAATTAAACAGACATGGTTTACCTTAGCCTAAAGTAGGAATAGGTACCTACAGAGCATTTTGGCCTGGAGGGGCCTTTGTGACTGAACCATAAACTACATCTGTGGCCTGCCTAAAACTTGCTGAGTTGATGCTGCTCCCAGCTCATGCAGCTAGATGGGAAGTAGCTTCTTCCTGTCTTGCTGCTCTGTTACTGGTCTCGTCCTGGAGGAGTGCAGCTATCTTGTATGCATATGGGAAGGGAGCTCTGGAGGTTTGCTTGTGTAACCCTTCTGCTCCAGCAGGGTCACCCAGATCTGATTTCCCAAGACCACGTCCAGATGACTTTTGAATATCGCCAAGCATGAAGATTCCACAAACTCCTTGGGAAACCTATGTCAGCACTTGGTTACACTCACAGTAAAAAAAAAAAAAGTTCAGAGGGAACATCCTGTCTTTCACTTTGTGTGCATTGCCCCTTGTCCTGTCACTGGGTACCACTGAAAAGAGCCTGACTCCATCTACTTTGCACCCTCCTTCATGCATTTGGTATGTCACGCATTAGTAAGGTGTCCAGTTTGAACAGTCCTAGCTCTCTTAGCCTCTCCTCATAGGGGATTTGCTCCATTCACTTGGTGACCTTAGTGGCTTTTCACTGGACTTTGTCTGGTATGTCCATGCCTCTTGTACGGGGGAAGCCAGGATTAGATCCAGCACTCTAGGTATGGCCTTACCAGTGCTGAATCAAGGGTTAGGGATCACCTACCTTGACACACTGGCAATGCATTGCCTAGAAGACAGGTGGGACCAACATCAGCTGCATCTGGAGGGGCTCAGGATCCTCATCAAACAGATGTTGTGTAAGGGTGAGCCAGAGAAGTTGTGTGTGCACTTTTACCCCCTGGGAATGAAGGCACTGAGATCAAGCCTGACCAAGCCAGAGAGGGAGGGTGAAGTTGTATTGTGTAGAGGAGGACAGCGCAATTCCTAGCGGTCACTGCAGGTCTGGTTCAGTGTAAGGGTTTCCCACACATTATACTCACTTTAGAAGTGCAACAAGAAGACAAGAACACTGCAATGCCTTGTTGTGACACTGTCTTCTGTCTCCTTCCCCCATGTGGGTGGTAAGGCTCTGCACTCCAAATTCAGCTGTGGATCACATTTGATATGGCAGCCAAATAAACTGTCCAATTAAAAATACTCCTGGATCTCCCTTTAAATGGTTTCCCTTCTTGCTAGGGTGGACTGGTGTCACTGGGGGTGGGATTTGCCCTTCTGTGCTCTGTTGCTGCAAAGTTCAGCCTATGTCAGTGTGAGCAGTCACCCTATCTAGTCAAGAGAAGGAGAAAAAGTAGCCACCGGAGCCAGTTCAGGCCTCCTGAAGAAATCCAGTCAGCTGAGACAAGCTCTTCTGTGAGGCACTTGTAAACTTGCTTCTCTAGCAAAGCTGCACTGGTGGGCTTAAACAAGTGGCAGGGAAGGGGAGCCCGTCTTGTTGAGATGGAATAATGTCAGAAATCATGATAGGTTTCATAACCTATTATGAATGCTGTGACGACTCCAACATGAGACAGCAAGAAAAGAAAAGGAGATAGGAGAATCAAAATAATCAGGGCTTCTCTTCAGCTCTTTTGGAATATCTCCCCTTTCTCAGATTTGCTGCAGCTCCCTTGCAGCTGGAAGAGGCTTTTGAAGTACTTTTTCAAGAGTTTTTGTTTGTTTTGTTTTGTTTGATTGGGTTTTTTTGCCAGGAAGGGGATGAAAATCTTAAACCAAAAATGTCTTCCAGCATTCAATTTGGAGTTGTCACTGTAATGCAGTTCTTTACACAGCTGCCAGAGAGGTTTTTAAAAGTATCACTTACATGTCTGCATTAAAACCGGGAGCACAACATGCCTATGAGAAATTGATTTTCTGGTCTTGAAACTAGCAATTAAGTTTGGGGCAAATGTTCACATTTGTTGTTCCTTCTGCACAGTGACTCTCATAAAGCTAAAGGAGAACCACTGGCATGAAAGCTCTGCTGGCATCCTTACCGTTGGGCTGCTTTGCTCTGTGAAATGCCAGCTCCTCTCTGGTTAGGGCACAGTTGTTGAAGGCTCTTAAAATCCTGTTGAAATCTCTGAAGCCTGTTAGGGGGTCCTGCATTAAAAATTCTGGATGTCACTTGCTGTGGAGAATGAGGCTGTTGACAAGGCCACATTAAACCCAGCTTGTTTGCAAACCCAGAGAGGCACAGCACAGTGTGTTTGTGCTCGTCTTCTTATTTTTGTCTGAATGGAAGATGACTCTGGGTAGAATCTCTCATGTCCTCAGCAAGAAAAAAAACTAAACTTAATCTAGAAATCATGTACAAGGGAGGAGATTAAAGAAGATGACAGAAAAGACTGGTTTGTAGATGTATGTTCTTCTGTAGCTCAAAGACAATGTGAGATCATCCTCAGGATGAAGAAGGGCCTACAAAATCACCACTAAGAGAATGCAAGTTGAAGGCATGGCACAGGAGAAGAAATTAATACCTCCTTTCAATACAAATGTCCTTATAAAATACATTTTTCACCAGGAAAAATGTGTATAGCAGCCTTCTTCATGTGTGTGTGATACACTGCAGTAGGAGATACAAATACTCACAGGTAAAGGGAGATATTTCCTTCTGGATTGAACATGAATGTCTGTGAGAAGCATCACTACCAACCTGAGTGCTGAACATGACTGCAGGAAAGTGATCCTTTCTGAGCACTGGCCCCTGCCTGTCATCACTGAAAGAATTCAACCAGACCTCTTTGGTCATGAGTAAAAGTTGTGCACCCTAGTTCTAAACAACTGGAACTGTAAGTGGTTTAAAATGATTTTCAGGGAAATTCAGAGGTGAATAATGCATCCCTCCAGACCCATAAGTCATCTTTTATTCACACAAAATCAGTGATGTACAAGTGAGATTGCTGGCACAGGGAGGGAAGTCTGAATGGCTGCTTATCACTCATTTTAGCTACCAGAAGTCCTGTGGCATCTGAAAGGAAACAATGAAAGCTCCATCACAGTCTCTTAAATAAAAAACACCTTAGTATCTCACTAAATAGCTGATAATCAGAGGTGCAGAATTCTAATGTGCTGTGAAGTGCTTTGATAACAAAAGCAGGAGTTCATAGGCGACAACCTGCAAAAGTTTCTCTTGCATAACTTTATGAAAGTTTGCTCATAGTATTCATGGAAAGTCCTTGTGACAGAAGTCAGGCTTAAGACAAAGGCCTGGCATAATACCTAATCTATCTAATTCTGTGAACTCCTATTCTAAAATATTAATTCCAACTGGCATAGATGTAGAAGAGTGAAATGGAGAATGATCGTTAGGAACACGGGAGAGTTGGTTTATTTATCCCAGCAAAATGAAAGCCAGAACGAAATGTTCCCCCTGAAGTAATAAAACTCACCGGAGACCGAACAATATACACTGAAGAAAAGTGGACACTAGTTCTAAAAAAATAAAAACCCCACCAAACACAAAAAGCAGATTTAGAGCCCTCTACTGCCCCCTGTCTCTCCAAAGGAGGTGTTTGGAAAAGCTGTTTATTGGAGCAAGGAGCCTGGTAATCTTAAAGATGGCACATGGTAAATTTATTGAGAAATCATAGGATGCCACTGGAAAGGACTGGTGTCCAAACTGGACATTCTTCCTCATCCTGCCACTGTAAGTCTCAAGACGCCTTGCAGGCATTACTGAGTGCTCTGTCCATCACTGCTGTCTCTTCTGTTCCATTTGGTGCCTTGGGTTTTGGTTTAGTGAGGGGATTGTACAAAGCCAGCTTGCCCACATCTTCTCTTGCTCAAACCCCACCTCTGTTTCATGTCAGCTGCTAAGAGAGAATTTAAATGAGAATGGGCTGACCTCTGTACTGCTTCAGAGATGTGTGAGGCCCTGCTTGGCCCAAACAAGTCTGCTGAAATCAGTCTGCCATACCCAGATACTCGGGACCCTCACTGGAGAGCTGGCACAGCTGGCTGACACCGTCAGACACCTGTGGTGGGTATGCAAAGTGGCTGAGCTGTGCTGAGCAGGTGAGGACAACGGGGGAGCCTGCCAGACAGCACACATGTCACATCTGTCTGTTTCAGCTCTTTTTGATGTGCTGCTCCAGAGTGAAGGCATGAAACTGTTAAATGAGACCCACATTCTAGGGTTTGCTGTTGTAATGGGAGAACGTCTGTGTGAGGTATTAACATTTGCTGAGTTAAATAATTCCAAGGCTGGAGGAAAGAAAAAAAGTGTCTGCTGGCCAGAGCTGGCAGTTAAATGGCATTTGAGTTCTGTTCCTCTTCCTGACAGTGATTCACTGCATGGCTCCAGGCAAGACACGTAGCCAAGCTGAAATATTTTCTTCCAGCTGTAATGCCAAATACAAGGAAGACCTCTGAGGTTTAATTCCACTTTACAGAAAGCCTTGTGATCCTCACTGGGGGGCTGTTGGAGGAAGGCAAGTATTACAGTATTTCAAACTACCATTCATAAATGAGCTCTTTGGCTTCATATCAGTGAAAAGCTGTGCCTGGGACCGCCTTTGCAAATGGCCCCAACAAAAGGGGTTGGGATGGATGGGAAATGGATGTGAAACCAGAGGAGGAGAGACAGCAGCAAACTCCACTGCTTCTGGAGGTGGCTGAGGTGGGCAAATTATTTGGTATACCAGCATAGAACAAACTTTCCCCACTAAGAGAGTTGAAGAGGCTGGAGAATGCTTGCTGTAAAGGAAGAAGTGTGAAGGTTACTTCTATACAGGGAGAAGAAAAGGAGTATGGCAATTATGTTTGGCCTCAAAGGTGGCATGAGCCTCTTAGTTAAAGAAGTTGTCCTAGGATGTCAGAGCTTGGGGTGGGGTGAGGAGTGCAAGACGATGGTGCTCCTGACCAACTCCTGTGCTGGCTGAAGCTTTGTGAGTCTTTAGCAACTGGTTAATGTGGTTCCTCTCTGGGTGATAAACCCCAGCTGGTAGGGAATGCCTGATGCCTGCATTGGGCTGCAGGAATACAAGTGAACAGAGAACATCAGGCCAAAGTCTGCAAACCCTTGAATGAAACAATGTCTAACTCTGAACTCTCCTGGTGTTTCCCCTTGTTGGCTAGCACTGCCCATGCCTGCTGGATTTCCTTTCACTTGGGCAGTGGGAAAGCCTGAGTGCTGGCAGAAGCTAAGCTGTTTCTGCCAGATGGCAACAGCCATAGCGATGGGCCTGCAGGAACCCATGAGCAGCTGCTCAAAACCTCTGTGGATTTGGTGCAGAGGGCCCTGGCACTGCAGAGCAGCTCTGTCCAGTGCCTCAACCAGCCAGGCTTTGTGGTCATGGCTGTGACACACAGCTGGTGCAGCCCCTAGTGTTGCGGCACCAGCTTTTCCAGCGCCAGAGGGGTGAAGCCTGTTAACTAGAGACTCCAGCTGTTAAGGAGCCTGAATCTCAGGAGTCATTCAGCCGGGACGTGTGCTGAGCTCTGCAGCCCTTGCACTGGGGAAGCTGGAGGACTCAGCGCTGTCGTTCATCAGTCACACCCACCAGCGTATCGTGGTTCAAGAGCTAGCAGTGAGGGCAGTGCCGTGCTTACCATGGGGCCTCGGGTTGAGCTGGTCACCAGACCCAATGGCCTTGCACCTATGCTCCTCCTGAGCAGCACAGCGAGGGACTCTCGGGCTGCTGCCAGGAGGAAAGCGCCGGGGAGAGCTGGGAGACAGCTATTTTCAGCCACCCCCGAGCGCCACGAATAGGGGTGCGCTCCGTGCCCGCCTGCCCGCCAGGGGGCACTCTCGGCAGGGTGTTCCGGCTGTCATTGCCCGCGCAGGGGAGAGCGAACGGCTAGAGCGGCTCCGCCCCGTGCCGGCAGCTCCACCCCTCGCCCCGCCCCTCCGCCGGCCCCGCGCGCGCTCCGTGCTTCCTGCCGCGCGCAGCCACCACCAGCCGGAGCCGGGGCGGGCCCGGGGCCCCGCGCGAGCGGGGCGGGGCAAGGCGGCTCGGGGCGGGGCGAGTGAGGCTCCGGGATCGCTCCGGGCCGGCCGTCACCGGCGAGCCCCGGGTGAGGAGAGCGGAGCGGAGCAAAGGGCTTCGGGTCTTACCGGCTGTCACCGGGGCGGGGGTGTCTCTGCGGGGGTGCAGCGGGGCCGGGCAGGCCAGTGCCGCTCCTGTCTGGTACCCCCAGGCCGCGGCCTGCCCGCAGCCGGGGGTCGCTGGCCGGGCCTGGTGGCAGCTCGGCAAATCCCTCACTGCTCCGGCCGCCGGGGTGGTGGTGGAGGAGATTGCAGCCTGTGCCGGTACTGAGTCTCTCCGTCGCCGGGCAGGGCCGGGAGCTGTGGCTCCTGGCAGGCCAAGCGGGTATTGCCCGGCGCGAGCACTTGTCAGGGCCTCTCGGGTCAAATCCCCTGCGGCGCGGACACGGTCTCTGGGCCGGGCAGGAGCCATGTGAGCACTACTCTTACTGCCCATAAGAAGGGCAGAGGGGAAACCACCCATGCCTGCCACCGGCGCTGAGCGAGCTGTGGGAACCGGGAAGAATCGCCAGAAATACCCTGTTCTCCTCTGGTGCCGGTTGTCTGCAGGGCCTTGGGGCTGGCTAGGGTGATTGCAAGTAATGAATGTGTGCTGGTCGCAGGGAGGAGGTGATGGACGGACATACAGCTCCGGCCAGGCCATAGGTACAGGAGCGCTGCACAACGAGGTCACCTGGGAGCAGCCCCGGGTGTGGCTCAGGTGTCCCTGGGGACAGCCCAGAGTGGGACGCAGCTGCAGGACGTTGTCCTCCTTCCTGTTCCTTTCCAGTTTTTGTGCTTCTCGGTTCTGCTGCAGAGATTTGGGAAGAAATCTCGGCCTGTGGGGTCCTGCAAGAGAAGGTGCTGCTCAGGACAGTCCTCCTCTGGGGGGGCAGGTCCGAGGTGACCAGGCACCTTTTGGACGCTCTGGTATGTTTGTTTTGCTTTTGGCCTGGTGAGTTTGAAGGAAGCAATGACATTTGTTTTTTCCTGCTGCAGCGCTGTGGATCCTGCACCCTGTGGATCAGATGTCGTGAACTGTTTCTGGCTTGAGCTGGTTTTTCAGGTGAGTAGGGCCCTGGCACGTGTTGGTGCCCAGCCTGATGCTGCCATGACACCCAGATGGTGGTGCTTGCTCTGCAGGACTTGGTATTGTACTGCTACTTGCCAAGGTTGAGCAGAGCCACCCACAGTTCCTACCAGGATGTGGCTTTTCTCTTCCCCTAAAGCTGAACAAGCAGCAGCTACTGTGAATGACTTTTTTTTTTGACAAAATGTGTTTATGGCACAGAGGTGAAGGTGAAATGTTTACTTCAACCTTTGTTTTCAAACCTAGCTCCTGTGGAGCTCCCAGGGGAGTGTCACAGCAGGTCCGTGTGACCAGAGCTGTGTTTCAAGGGAGAATGAAACGCAAACAACTCTCCTGCAATGGTTTGAGTGGCAACTCCCTAGAGTGGGTGAAAACGATCAGGAGGCATTCACCAGTCTGCTGGGTTCTGCAGTCAGTGTGAGAGACAAAAGATGCCAAACGAAACAGGAAGACTTGGCTGGGGTTATAAAAGTCTTTTAGGTTAAAAAGAGCTCTCTGAAAGGAATATCAGTAATTCATTGCAGCTCAGTGTGTTGGGGGTGGTTTTTCTACCTGGACTGTAAGCTTCCCTGGAGGCTATCTGGGTGCTTGCATCTGGATGTAGGGCTCAACTCTGGTGGTCATCATTTAGGTTGTGAGAGGCCTGAGCTTCTAGTCTTTTTGCAAAGGAGCTGCCCTGGTCACAATGTTGGCTCTGATATCTAGATGACAAATTATTTGATTATGGTTCCTTGATTCTTAGCCCAGTGCTGCATATCTGTTGGGTGATGCAGGCTCCCAAGATGATTTTTGTTTCCTCCTGGTTGGAAGGCTAGACACAAGCAGTGTGGCTGGTTCTGGGGAGATGACAGTGCCTCTTCAGCTCCCCTCCATAATCACCTCATTCCCAAGGGATGCTGAAGCAGTATAATTTGTACCTGGTGGCCAATTGGAGCAGGCTGATGCAATGTGAGACTAATATACAGGAGGTTTTTCGGGGTGTGTGTGTGTGTTCCACTGTTTTTAAGCTTCACACATAAGAAGAACTGGAGGAGGGTGCTTTTTTCCTGCAAATAAACGGCTTTAGAGAGCAACCGTGTGCCCGAGCACTAGTTTAACTCTCCTTTCTCTTCTCTTATTGCTAGTGCATCAGGAAGCATGCAGCACCAAGTGTCCATCATGTCCGACTGGGTGCTCCTGGGGCTGATTGCTGCAGTGGTGGTGCTGCTGCTGCTGACCATCTTTGGTTTCGCTGTCTACTCGGGGCTCTTCACAGAGGTGGTTGTGAGTGCTGGCTCCCCGCCTGTCGGCAGCATCACACTGGCCTACAAGTTCAGGGTAGGCCCATATGGTGAATCGGGACAGCTCTTCACAGATGGCTGCAGCATCTCTTCAAAGCTCTGTTCCATTGGCGTCTACTATGACAACCCTCACACGGTAAGGCGTGCCCAGCGGGGCCAGCAAGCTCTTGTGGTCAGTGCCCGGGTTCCTGGCTCAGGGTGCTCCCTGACTGTATTTCAGGCATTTGCAGCTCATCCTCTGTAGATGAGCACTGGGGTTCACAAGGTCTCTCCACATCTGCAGAAGGATGCTCTGTGGGGAAAGACACCTGAAAGCAGATAACCCTAAATGGAAGGTATTGAGTGAGTAATGCTTGCTATCTTCTGGTAGCTTCTATGAGCAAGTTACCAACAGGACAAGGGATCTAGTTATGGAGCATGGCTATCCCAAGGTGAAGCGTTCCTTGGCAGATCCGCTGGCTGCAGGATGTGCAGCCAAGACTCCTGGACTTGCAGCTCTGTGGTTGAAAGCAGATGGGCTCTTCAGCTTGCTCTGTCCTCATCCATATTCCTTCTCTTGTTTCTAGTGCTTTCATGTGTTTCTGAGCTTCCCTGTAGTCCTTTTGTCTCCTGAGAGTTCTTACTAAAGCCTCAGGTGATGCGTGCTGAGGGCTCCTGTCTGATGAAACAGTTACTCCATGATGCTCTTCAGGCTGAGAGGTGAGCAGAAAGTGCACTGCCTAATGGCTGCCCGCCAGAGCTAAATACTTTGATGGGGACAGCCTAGGACAAGGAAGAAACAGAAGCACATCAGTGCTTGCTGGGGGCAAGGAGCCTGGCTGCTGATGCTGGGTGGCACTGGGGTCTCAGGATAATGGCATGTGGACATTTGTCTGTTGCAGACAGCCTGGCTCCCCAGTAATTCTATGGTAGCTAGTGTGACCGTAGAAGAATGCTGTGGGGGAGAGGGACAGCAGAGTGGCCAGCAGCTCTGTGTGTGTGCTTGGGCATGTGTGCTACTGGCTGGCGTGGGGCACAGTGCTTGGGCTGACAGTCTTGCCTAGGGCTTCTGTTCTGGGGGTGACTGGTCCTGTGTTAGGAACCCTCTTGTTAGCAAGATGATGCTCCCAAGGGTTGGACCTGCTTAAAGGGACCTCGTCCTTGAAGACACAGTGCTGAATGGACTGTGACTGGAATGTGTTGGAGGCAAGAAAACACTGAGCTTAACTGTGCTCAGTGAAGCTTGGTGTGCTCAGCCACCTTGTCTCTTTGTATCCTTTTATTTACCCTGTGGTTTTTTATTCTGAATCATGGGCAGCAGAGAGGAGACACTGCAGTGCCTTTTTCTGGCCCGGAAAAGAGGATGGAGTAGAGGACCTCTCCTTCTGAGATGAGATGAGCAGAGGCAGGGCCTGATTCAATGTGTTTGGCCACTTTTGTCCTCAGGAATCGTCATATTTGGAGAGGGTGAGGGATGAGAGCCCTGATGTGCTAAGCCCCACACTGTGAAAGTGGCCCATTTCCTCACCACTAATCTGTGTCCTTGTCTGAAGCTGAGAACCCCAGTGCTGCTGCTTCTTCCTCGGTGCCTCTGGGGTTGGAGTGCAGCAGTTGACAGTGTTGGAAGGGCTCAGTGTTCTCTGGTGAAATGATGTGGATGTGCCTGTTGTTGCCCTGCAGACCTTCATCTGGGTGCTGTGCCTTGCCTCTTTGTTGGTCAAAGCCTGGGCTAGCGAAAGCCTGCACTGCTGAGGTCCACGGATAATGGTGAGGATATTTGTGGTGACTCCTTCCATGGCTAATGCAAGGAGTGTTTTCCCTGGTAGCACCAGGTGAAGTTGGGAAGAACTGGCTCCTACATGACTCTTGAAAGTTGGACTGTCCATGTAGGATGAAGCTGCCTCCTCTTTCTGGTCCTGTCTTTAATCCTCTTCTTGCATCTGTCACACCTCTGCCCTCACCCTGTGGTTGGAACAGGCGGTGGGGCTGCAGAACTTGTCTTTGGGTCTCCCGTGGTCATTCAGGGTCTTGGAAGCCATCTGCATTCCCTTTCTCAGCCAGGTCTCTCAGGAAAGGAAGACCACCTCTGCCAGCATGACTGAATGACATCTGGTGGGCAACAAGGCTCATCTTGATGTCAGTGACTGCAGGAGGTTTCTCTGGGTTCAAGGCTTAGCCAGTAGAGGTAGTTCTGGTTTGCTGTGGTCTATGCACACCAGGACCTCTGCCTGGTGGCCTGGTTAGTGCCTAGTGTGGACTGGAGCATGCTACTGAATCTGGAGATCTTCTTTCCCATGCTGCTAAGGGTTCTGTACATGCTTGCCCATGGGCTGGCCATTAATCCAGCATAGGTTGCAAGTGCCTTCAGCTGATGTGTGAGCTGAGGAGAGGTCCTTGCACAGGGCAGCATACTGTGGGGAGCTACAGTCCATAGTGGAGCCCTCACAAAGTTTGACAGTTTGATAGAGAGTTCATATGGATCCTCAGATATTTTGGAGGATGCATGGCCCCAAGTCTATATGCCAGGCTCAGAGATCCTAGTGGTGATGCTGGGAGGGAAATTGCCTCCCTTTTGGAGCCTGCTATACAGGTGGTGCTCAGGATGGGTACAGTGAAGGCTCTGGGTGCTGCATGTTTGTGAAGTGAACCTGGGGGTGCTGGAAGCTTTCAGGGACAGCAAAGCCTATAATGCATCTCTGTAGCCAGACAAACCAAACTCTGGAGGCTGTGTGTTTGGTTCTTGTGACAGGAGCCTAACCTGCCTTCAAAACTTGGCAGGCAGCCCTATAGACCTTGCCCTTCTCTGGAAGGGCTACCTTTGCTTGTGACATTGGCAGGTGACATTTGGCCTGAGACTCCTTTGTCCATAGGTGCTGTTCTGGGGCAGAGCAGGGCTGTGCAGGACATAGCTGTGGTGCCCAGGGCTCTGCACAGCAGCAGAAGCCTCTTCTTAACTGACACCCCTGTGCACACTGTCAGATCCGCATCTGCTAGAGCAGCCAGAGTTCCTGTGGAGATCTGTCTCACCCCTGGGCAGGCCAGGCCAGACAGAAGGTGCTGGGAGTGAGGATGTCCTTGGCAGGATGGGCAGAGGGCCACCTTGCCTCCAGGCAGGTGAAGAAGGGACCAGTTTTAGGTGGATCACTTGGCCAGGCTGCAGTGCTCATGCCTGCGTGGGGGCTCAGGTGCCAAGCACCTCAGTGTCCTGTGGGGTGCCCCCGTGCGCTTGTAGCCGCTGTAGCCGTGATGGCATGGGAGGTGGTGTGCGCTGCTGGCTGCTTGTTCCTGGAGGTCCAGCAGGGTGGGATTGGTCCCCTGGGCTGCCTTTCCCCTGGGAGGAAGAGAGGACCTCTTTCTCTTCCTCCTCATTCTCAGTGCTCTCCTGACTTCAATGAAGCACCCTCTGGCAGACGCTGGTCCACCCTAAGCTGGTCACCCCTGACGGATGTGGACTTGTCACCAAAAATAGACCTTTTGTCACCAGGCAGCAGAACATGCTTGCTACTTGCTGTGTCTGATGGTGTCCCTGTCTGAGTGCCCATAGGCTGTGGCCAGACGAGACCCCTTGAGCCTGGCTTGTGGCTGCTGGCTTCTAGTGGGTTGGCTGCCCCTGGCACTGTGGCAGCAAGGAGCTGGTGACCAGCAGGTGCCAGTGTAGCGTTTGCTGCGATGGTCGACTCATGACCAACAGAGGTTCTTGCAAGGAGATGGATGGGGGTGCCAGAGCTGGAGAACAGTGTGTGCTGCCTGCCAGATGGAGTGGGGCTGGGGTGAGCCCCGTGCCTGGGGTGTTTGGGCAGCCTTGGGGTAATGCCAGGCCTTGAGGCAGCTGCTGTCACCAACATCTCCAGGGCTTCCCACAGGCTCCTTACTCTCTGGCATTCGCACAAGGATGCTCCTCAAGTGCTGCCGAACCCCTGCCAGCAATGTTTTATGTGTTTTAATGGATGAGATTAATATTAATTTGCACTTTAAAAAATTATCTTTTTTATTTAATATTTAGCAGCCCAGAGGACTTCACCCTCCTTCTCCTACCTCTGGCAGGAATAAAAATAACTCCTCAGCAAGGATGGGATGTGGCAGGCGAATTTGTGCTCAGCTCCAGCCAAGTGCTTCTGCTCACACTGAGCTGTAGGCACATATCTGGGTGCTCAGCAGCCAGCTGGTGCCCAAGGATTGGATGGATGAGGCCAAAACACTCTGAATGTAGCAATGGGCCCTGCTCCCACAGGAGAAGCTGTAGACAAACTGGTTAACTAATAATTTCTAAAACATCTCTGTTGGGGTGCCTGAGGGAGCAGAGGCTTTGATCAGCACCTGGCCGCCCTGAAAGGATGAATTTGTTAAGGAAAGGCTGGTTTTAATCAGAGTATTTCCTTCCCTCCCCTGAGAGACAGGCTTTGCCAGGCAGGGCAGGAGGCAAATCTGCTTTGCTGCTGCCCTTGAGAAAGCACCTGCAGGGCTGCATACTGTGAAAAAGAAAGTTAAAAGGAGAAGGAAGGAAGCTAACATCCCTGGTCTGAGTGATACTCCCTCCTCCAGCAGCTCAGGTCCTTCTGTCAGTTGCTCTCTCTTTGCTCAGGTGGCCTGTTGAAAGGAATTTTATCTAGATTTCCTTTATCTCCTTGCTTCATCTAGAGCTTCCTCCATAGAGCTTCCACCTCTTGGTGCTACCTCTCACTGTCTTTGCGGTGGATCTACTGCTCCTTCCCAGCCCCAAAACTGCAGTGATGAGCAGGACCCTGCAGCTCCTTCTTGCAGCACAGGAGGGCAAGAGCGAGCCGTCAGGCACGGCAGGCCCCAGCCTCATGGCTGCTGCTGCTGCTCCTGACAGCCTGGTTTCTTCCTTCCAGAGTACATTTCCCTGTGCTTCTCCTCCACAAGGGTCTTGCTATGCAACATTAAAAGGTATTTAAGGGAAAGGGAGGGCAAAGAGTGAGGTGTGGGGTGGTTCTGCTGCAGGTGGAGACGTTGCTGAGCTTTAGCACAGGGAAAGTTAGGGATGAGATTGGTGAGTGCAGGGTGGGGATTCCCTTGGGGGACACGTGAGGATGACAAGTGGTAACACGCTGGCTTTGTGTGCATCCTCTCTCTGCTTCGCATCATCCCTATGACAACTTCCTGATGCCAGCGCCTGCAAGGGTGTCCATCTGTCTTTCTGCCACTGTCAGGCATCCTGGCAGGTCCTTGTGAGTTTTGCCACCTTGTGTGACAGAAGTTTGGAGGCTTTGGTTCCCCAGCCCTCACCAGAAGAGGTTGGCAGAAGGTGGCCAGGCTCACACATTTACTAGTCCTGATTGCTGTCTGCCACATTGTCTCATCCAGCCGGCTTGAGAGCAGATGGCAGGGAAGTATGAACATTCAGATGGTACCCACCTCTTGGTGCCCCCTGCACCCTCTCTACCTCCTGGGCTCTTTTTCTAGGCCAGTGAATTGTGCTTGAAGGAGCCCTGTCTCTGCCTGCCTACTTCTTCTTAATCATCTCTTTGTGGGGTGAAGGATGGCAGCTCTGCTGGGGACAAAGGCTGGAGTTAAAGAGGGTGGCTGGGCTCCAGTCTCAGCAGTATGAAAACGCACTGTGCCTTTAGCTGGTACTGGGGGAGAATTACTGGGCTGCCTTGCCCCCCTGCCATGTTCCTGCCTAGTGCCATGGGTCAGTGATGGTCGAGTGGTGGAATGTTGTTAAAAACCAGAATTTAAAGCCATGGCCTTGGGGCAGCTTTGGTGTGGCAATGGCTGGAGTCCTGTACCAGGAGCAGAGCCTTGGACACTCACCTTGCTGGACTGGGAGCCCTGCAGCCTCCTGCCTTAATGGAAGGCATCTCCAAATCTGGAAGGAGAGCATGTTTTATGTTTTGCATGTTGTTTGGGTCCAGAGTGGAAGGGCATGCATTTCTTTTTGTGTTGCTACAAACAGCTTGGTGACTGCATGCAAGTCATGGGTGCCTCAGTTTTGTCACCCACCCCTGCGCTGGACTGAGTGTGCCTCCTTAGGAGGGACCCAGCAGACTCTGGATTTCTCTCCAGCTTAGTGCTGGTGGCCCATGCTGGTGGGTCACATGTCCAGGCAGCTGTTGGGGGCAGGCATTTCTGCAGGGTGACCTCCTTGGGGTGGGATGGGTGCAGGCTGGGTAGGTTGTTGTCACATCTCTTTTTAGCAGCACTCCCTGGAGTCGCAGAAATGTCTTACAGATAGGGGCAGAGGTGAGCAAGCCTCAACAGTTGAGTCACTGATGGGCTCCAGGAGAGACACTTCCTGCAGTGGCTGTCACCCAGGGTGGGCTTAGGTGAGCAACCCTGTGGGGTTTAGTTCTCTGCTGCAAGTCCCTCTGCCTTCCAGGGAGGTGAGCAGTACCTTCCCCACTTGCTGTGAGCTCAGGGTGGAAGGAATGTGGACAGTGTGTGCCTGGATCAGCCTTGGTTAGAAGTGGACACCTGGTTTGGTGTGCCCTGTCATGCTGGGCCATTGCATTTACCCTGGTTTGTGGTGGACTCTTGCCTCCATGCTCAGCAGGATGAAGCTCTGGCCGGTCTTAAGCCTTCTTCTCATGCCATCTGCCTGTCCCCCTCCATCAGGTGTCTCCAGAGAAGTGCCGCTTTGCCATAGGCCGCATCCTGAGCGAGGGAGATGCAAAGCCATCGGAAGAGCAGATCAAACGGTTCCAGAAGTATGGCTTCAAGATCTTCTCCTTCCCTGCTCCCAGCCATGTGGTCATGGCAACCTTCCCATTTACTACACCGCTGTCCATCCATCTGGCAGTCAACCGTGTCCACCCAGCCCTTGACACCTACATCAAGGTAAGCAAGTGTGGCATGATGAGCCTTGCATGTGTTTGGTGGACTGTCAGAGGCTGCTTCTGCTGACAGCTGATGGGACTGCTCTGACATGTCATCTCTTGATGTCTTCCCATGAGCCTTACCATCAAGAGCTCCTCCTTTTGCAATCTGGCAGGTAGTTCCCCAGCAGACATGTCCTTCCATTCGCTCTGTAGGCACAGGGGTGTCTTTTCTTCTGTTTTGTGTTTACGAGAAGCAAGTTCTTGTCTGACAAGTTGCTGCTCTTCTTAATGCACAGATAAAAGCTGCCTTTCTCCTTGAGCCCCTTGCTTGTTGTTGGGAGCTGGCAGGTACCTGCCCCTTCAGTGTAATGCATTGTGCCATGAAACTTCTGTTTCAAGTGCCAGCCTCACCTGTGGTGCAGCTGTCTTCTGTAGGAGAAGTTAGAAACTTTCTAGCCTGTGGGCTTATGAAGACTTGGTTTCAAGCAATACATTGAAATTTGTGGCCCTTGGCCCTGTCTCAGCAGCTGGCTGCTGTGGGCTGTGTTTGCCCTTAAGCAGAGCAGGTGGCCATCCCCCTTGCTTGTAGTCATTTTTGAAGCCAGCTCAGCTGCCTTGCTCTGACTGCCAGACCAGCTGCACCAAGGGTGTTCCCAAGCAGCACATCTGGCAGAGACACCTCTGGATGTAGGCTTTCTAAAGAGCTGGGATGGGCCTGACCAGCTGCGTGATGGAGGGAAGGGACCATCCTTCCTGGTGGAGGAGGATGCTGGGGAGGGACTGACGCTCAGCCCCTGGCTTATCTGACTGTCGAGTTCTGCTGCTTTGGTTTGTTCGTGTTGAAATGCACTATTTATAAACTTGCTTTTCCTGGCGAAACTCCCAGCCCTGTGGGGGAACCGTGTGAATCCCTCCAGCCTGTGCTGTGCTGCAGGATGGCTGCCGGGGTGCTAACCCCAGAACTTCAGCCAGGGGTCTTTGCCGACCCTCTTGCTGCCTTGCCCTTAGGGAGCTACCTGCAGGTACCAGCAGAAGAGGTGCTAAAGCTGACGGTGGCTGAGAATGCTGCTGAGTGCATTCTCACCCTGCTGGAGAGCTGATGGAGAGCAGAACCAGTTCCCCATTCTCCGCTTCTCACTCCATCCTCTCTCTGTCTCCTCCTGGAGCTGTGCCGGCTGTTTTGGTGCGGGGGTATCGGGCGCTGGTGCCAGCCCTGCGGCGGGTGTGTGGGCGTGCAGGCAGGGGGCTGGCGCCGGTGGGAGCGGCAGGCTGGCTGCGGGAGTGCTCAGCGATGCAGGGCTGGCGCTGCCATGCCTGGGGAAAGGTCCCTGCGAGCGCATCTGTCGCGTGAGAGGTGGAGTCGTTGGAGCTAAAAAGGGAGCCACGGGTTGTGCTGGGAGCACCTGGCAGCGTCCATGGGAGTGGCTGACTCCGAATTAAAGTGAATAACTGAAATCCTGTGGGAACACAGTGCCCAGGGCCATGTGCAGAGGGAGAGGACACGTTGTGATCCCTGCCCCTGTACCAGCAATACATGTGTTAGGCTACATGCCTGTGTCCATCACAGAATGTTTTGGGTTGGAAGGGACCTTTAAAGGTCATCCCAAATCCTACAGCAGAGCGTACCCCTTCTGCCTGTGTTAGACTGACCATGGGGATGCAGGCGGGGAGACAGTGGAGTTGCCTTGCTGTTGTGGGGCAGAGGGGAGTTGGTGCTGCTGGTCCCTACATGCTGCACCATGGGGGTGCCCTGGCTGCTTCTGACATGGCATGGGGGACTTTGGAGGCCATTTGCAGCCATGCCAGGAGCATCCCTGCTGGTTCTCCCGTATCCCTGTGACTTCTCTTGCAGGCTGGAATGTCTGCACCTCTGGGTTTGTGCTCGAGCTACCCAGAATGAAGGGATGGGGAGGGAGAGAAAGAAACTTTCATGGAAACAGGTGACCTGTGCCCGCTTGGTGGTGGGAATGGGGGTTGCCATGGAGACAGCTTCCCCAAATAGCATCCTTCATCCCACCCCCGAGCCTGGCTCCCTTAAGCAACCCGAGACAGCAGCAAGACAGAGATTTGGTTTATTTATCTGTTTCACGCTGTGCCTGCTTTGAGAAGGGCTCCGTTAATGAGAGCTGAGGGTCAAGCCTGCTGAGCGCAGGTCTCCCCACTGCCCTTCTCATAAGGAGGAAGGGAATGGAATGGCAAAAGCCGGGAGGTATGAAAGGGTACTCAATGGCAGAGATGAAATGCTGACTTCTGTGAAGAGAGGGAATTAGCTGAAGTGGAAGGAGGATGGCATGGCTGTCCTGGTCATAGGGAGGAGATGTGGGAAATCAGAGGATTGAGAGGGAGGTGGATAACGAGGAGGAGTAGGAAGATGTGGAGAAAGAGTAGAGAAAGCTCTGAAGATGCTGAAAAAATTGGGAAGGGGAATGGGAGGAGAAAAGTGCCTGGAGGGGGTGTGTGGGGTGAAGGAACTGAGGGTATGGGGACCTGCTGAGGGAGCAGGACTGTGAAAACTGGTGAGGAAGTCTGGGGCAGAGCTGGAGAAAGCTCCACCACAGGTAGCTTTCCAATGCCCTTCCTGCAGTGTCCTCTGAGGTTAACTGTTGGGGATGTCAGACTCCAGAGACTGAAGGCTGGTGGACAAGGAGGGCAAGTGTGGTTCCCTCTGGACTTGCACTGAAGTTACCGGGGATGCCTGTGGCTCAGATTTTCTGACCAGTGTGGATGCAGTGGTGCCAGCTTCCAGCAGCCTGGGCTTTGTGTGTCCCAGTCTGCTGCTGCTGCTTCAGGACAGGGAAGATTTAAAATGTAATTTATAACAGTAATTAAAAAAATAAGATGGCAGGGTTGCCTTTGATTAGGGACAGAAGAGAGATGGGCTGACATGGAGCAGGAGGTGCTGCAGTCACACTACCCTTGCAGCTGCCTCCTCACCCACTGGCTCTTGTGGGGCTCAGGAGATGGCATTTCCACAGCTCTTAGGGTGCAGCCTCCTCACCCACTGGCTCTTGTGGGGCTCAGGAGATGGCATTTCCACAGCTCTTAGGGTGCAGCCACAGCTTCCAGGAAATGTGGAGAAATGGCTGCAGTTGTCCTTGGCAGGTAAGAGGACATCCTTCCCCTGGGATGGCAGGCTGGCAGCAGCAGCAAGCTGTTGGCTAGAATCTCTTTTGGAGAAGCCTGGGAGAGCCTGCTGGCTCATTGCTCCAAATGCGAGTTAGGACATGGCCGGGGTTACCTAGTGGCCCTTGAAAGTCTTTCTTCCCCAAGAACTCCTGTTGATGCTTCTCTACTGCAGGCAGGAATGCTCTGCTTTCTTGGGGTTCACACTTCTGCCCCACAGCACAACTGCTGGTCAGACCCAGCAGTCCTGATTCCTGGAAGCAAGAGAGCTTCTGCAAAGGTCTTTGCTGGTGGAGACCCTTTCTGACAGTTCTGGGAGTGGGTTGTTTCCCTGTAACCTCACAACATTGCAGGGACTATTTATTCTGGCTTGGATGTAATGAGCTCTCCATGGTGGGCATCATGTGCCTCTGTCTCTCTGTACCTGTGCTGGCATTCATCAGGCACTGACGGGCAGGTAAGCTTGAGTCTCCCAACCCCTGGGTTCCTCTGGCAGCTGGAGAGGTGGCTTATTGCATCTGAGGCAGATCTGGCAGGTTCCCCTGTGGCAGCCTTAGAAGTGACTGGCTCAACCTGGCTTCTTTCTGTGGGGTTTTAGCTCAGTTTTGTGCTCTCTCTAGCCAAGGAGGATGTGCAAATGGAGGCCTGCATCATACTGGCTGCCTTGTACCCTGCTCTGACTTTCAGCAAAATCCCAGAATCTTTCCATTCCCCTGGCCTCTGTACTCGGATGTTCCCCACCTCTGTGGGTTTCTGAATCAGTGCTTTAAAGTGTATGCCTTGAGCACCAGTGACTGGCATGGGCCTGTAATGACAGGAAGGATTTGGAAGCTATCAGGTTGGCTTCTGCTCAGCATGGGCTGCCATGTTCCTTGACCTCCTGTCTGTGGGGAGCTGAGTCAGGGTGCTCCATAAGGTGCTAGAAAGACATGGCTTGCTGCTGCTTAGAGCAAGGGAAATGCGTTACTCCTCTGGATGCTAGCTTGGAGCAAGCTTTGCTCCCTGTGTTGGCTATTGCAGTTTAGGGTGCAGCCACCTCTCACTTCTCTTTGATAAGAGAAATATACAGAGTTTGTAAAGTCTTCCACTGGTGTATATTTCATATTTTTCTATCTTAATTCCTACATCCTTTTTTGTACTTTTGGTTTTTGGACCTGTTTGCAGCTTTGAAGTTCTCTGATTTGTCTGTAGCACAGCTTTATTACAGCAATCCTCTTATTGCTGGAGTGTACAGATCTCTGGTGGAGATCTTCTGCCCTGCAGTGGACCCCCAGTCATGGGTCTGTTCTGAGTCAGCTAAGAGTGACTTCAAACATGTGCCACTGTCCTTTGATGGAGTTGTAATTTCTTGATTAAAAATGGGAAATGGTCTCCAGTCCTATGTGTCCTCTCTGAGTTCAGATGAGTGGCCCAGGTGCTGCTTTGTTTCTCAATCAAGCCCACAATTGCCACAAAAATTAAATCTTCTTTGCCAGCAGGGTCTGCCAGCTGCAAGCATGAGTTGGTTCACGTTCATTATGCCACTTTCTTTTGCTTCCTGGTGATCTGGTCCAGTTGCAGCCATCCATTTATTTTGCCTTGGCTCAGTCTTTGCCTTGTGCTATTTACTGATTTGAGTATTGGCAGTTACAGAATGCTTTATCTCCTGGGACTTTCTAACATCTCCAGCTGGCCAGAGATCACCCTCTGACATGTGGACAGACAGTCAGCTGTGACTCCAAATGTATGTTATCCGAACCCGTGAGCCTTCCCATGGAAGAGCAAATGCTTTCATGAGCATCCTCTGCCCTTGTTGTCTGGCTTTGTCCTAAATCCAGTGCAGAAGTACTCACTGAACGCTCCTCCCTTCTCAGTGGTGTCACTAAGGTTTCCCCTGGCTAACATGTCCAGGATCTGTGCCATCCTTCAGACTCTCCTCTCCTACCCGGTGCCCCAAATGGCTTCTTAATGTGAACAGCTTTCTTCATGTAGGGGACTGGGAACCTACACATGCTCCCTTACAGAAGCCAAACCTCAGTGCCCAGCACCCCCATCCCCTCCTGCTGCTCTGATAGCACTGCCATGGCTGCTGGCTTTGCTCAGGCCTGTTGATGTTGCTTTTCTCCCAGCTGTTATAAATAAAGGTCTGTGGAGCTGTGCTCCCATCCCTGATCGTTTGTGTTGCAAAGATGGAACCATGGAGCAATCATTTTGCTTGGCTGTGTCAGGGTCTGCAGTCAGAGGTTGGCAGCTGGTAAAACATTTTCAAAGGGCTTAATTATTGGGGTGTTTTTACACTTAAATTCTTTCTCCTGGCTGGTTTCATTTGTTTGTTTTGGGCTCTGTGAATGAAGCATTTTTAAATGCTAATTTGTTGTGTGTGACTGGTCCAGGCTGCAGTATGCATGAGACCCAATCACAGCTGCAGCTCCAGTCCATTAGCTCCCGCTGGAGGTTTTCCTCTGGGGGCTCAGGAAGTGCTACAGATGCCCAGCCCTCTCTGTGCTGTTCCTCAGCCATAGTTCTGCTTGTTCTCATGAACTGTGGTTTGCTGTGAGCTCTGGGGACCACAGGCTGAAGTCCACTGTCTGAGGTGGAGCCTTTACTGAGCCAAGGCCGCTCAAAGTTGCATATCCATCACCCCAGAGAGGATGATGAGTGGGATACCTTTATCCAGAACATAACACTGCCAACCTGGGATTTTGCTGCCTTCTATTTCATCATGTGCATCTGGAAGGACTCATCCAGATGACCTCCCTCCTTGTATCAGTGGGTCACCCTGCAGTGTGTGTCTGTGGCTTTCTGGGAGATGGAGCTCTCCAACTTCCTCCTTCCCTTTTCCCATTCCCCAAGATGACTGTGGGAATCAGCTTTTGGGTGCCTTGAGAGGTTTGGGGTGCTGGGAAAAGGGGTGATGTTTCAGCTGACTGGAGAGGTGGGATGACCTTCCGTTTAAAGCCCATGTGCACTTGAGTATGGGCCTGTAGAGCTCCCATGAAGACAGGAGGTTATCTGATGCTGCTGTTATGTAATCTTCACAAATCAAATAAAAATGGGGTAAAAAAAGCCCTTAAGAGCCATAGAGAATTTGACGTATCTAACTGGTATTGATGGCAGAGATGAGACCAGAGCTGACAGTGTGACAGGCTGCTGGGCCCTGGGCTGGCAGAGGCTTGGAAGGATAAGGATACAGACTCCAGGGTAAGTGTTTTGGGAGCACTTGCACATGTCTGCATGGGTCCCGAGTCAGGCTGTAGTTTTGGACACACGTGACGTGTACTGCAGACAAACATTGCTGGCACCCAGATCCCACTGGCTGTGTCCCTGGGAGCTGCACCAGTGGCAGGTTGGGACCATCCCTAGTGGTTCTCCTTCAGACACCTCTTGTAATACCTCCAGTGGGTGGTACTCAGTGTGGGGCGGTGACTGATGATAGGGAAACCCCAGGGAGTGATGTGGATGTTCAAGGTGGACAGTGCAGATGGACTCATGGTGGAGGCTGAAAGTGTTTTCATTTCCAGATTTTTCCTGCTTTTGTAGGTTTTTGACCTCCACATTATGGTGTGACTCAGAGTGGACCGTACTGATGACAAGCCATCTTGGCTTTGCCCCATTGGTGACAGCCAGCAGGGTTTGGAAATGGGGGGTAGACAAAAGACCCATTCTACTTATTTCCACTCTTAGAAATGAAACACTGCTCAAATGCTGCTCTGGCTTGGTTTGTCATATGGTCAAGGAAACTCTCAATGGTGTTGTCTTTGTCACCTGGCACTTATATCCATGGGTGCTACATAGTAGACTGAGACTTTCTTCTCCTTCATGAACCCCATTGAGCTTGGGGATGCGTAGAGTGTTTGCAATTCTGCTCCCCAAAGGGAATCTCATCTTGGGCTGGGCAGGAGGAGCATGATGATGCTCCAGCCCAGGCCTCTCTGTAAGGTGACATACAACTGCAGGATCCAAAGAGGGACCCCAGGCTGTCTCTGCCTGGGCTTGTTGCCTTCAGGGGCACATTCATCTCCCACTGACCTGCGCTGACAGCTGGTTTCCAGTGGTCTGTTGGCAGTGAGGCCGCCGCTCGCTGCTGGTTGGCAGCCCCTCGCTGGGTGTCACATCGCATCAGTTCCTGCCTGTGCAGCAGCTTGCATGTAGTAAATATTTCTAGTGACAAAACCCTCCGAAGGAGTTTCAGTTGTGTGAGCACAAATGACTTTGCCTTCAGCACTGTGCAGGGGAGGGCAGGGTGCCCACGAGGTCAGGCTGGGAGCTGAGTCAGGTGGTGGAAGGGATCTATGGTGATCCATGTCCTTTAAGGGGATGGGGACCCTTGTGGCCAGCTGGGGGTCAGCTCGTGGGGCAGAGCAGGTCTGTTTAACCTGTGTCTGCAGGGGAACGCCTCCTCCTGCGCCGCTAATGGAACATATGGGGATCTGGGGCTCTACGTCACGTCTCCTGCCACTCACAGCAGGCATCCCTGCTTTCCCTCTTCTCCAGAGGAATTTGGCAGCCCCAGGCCACTACTCATTTGCTGTCAGTTTTCCTCTGGTCCTTGCGGGCGGGCAGTGACTTAGCACTGCCCATGTTTGGTGCTGGGCACTGCCCCGACGGAGCCGACATGGCTGACCTGTGCCAGGCACACCAGTGTGTGCTGGTTGGCATGTGCGTGGCTGCCCAATGCCTGCCCATGCCATACCTGCTGCTCTGCTGCCTTGTGCCTGCAAGTGCTTCTCTCTGCAAGCATGTGCATGCAGCTTCAGCTTGGGCTTCTGCTGTTGGGCTCTGGGGGCAGGTGTAAAACTGCAGCTCTGGTGACATCGCTACTTTGAGCAGAGAAGAGGTTTTCTGGCCAGCTTTGAGCTTCAGTATCTACAAAGGCTCCTTCCCTGCCTCTGCAGCCTGTCTGGTATGTGAAATCACCTGTTTTTCCCACAATTTCATGTTGAGGCTGTGTAAGCATCTGCCCCAACATCAGGCAGAGGAGTCCTGGTCCCAGGAAAGCAGTTGGTGTGAGAGACAGGCTCCTGGCCACTGTGACCTCCTCAGTTTTAATTGATCACAATACTGGAATGACCTAGTTTGGAAGAGACCTGGAAGGATTGGCTACTCCAAGCTTTCATAGGAGTGGGAGCACCTGATAGCATCTTGAAAGCCTCTGGCAGTAGATACTCCACCGCATCCTTGGGGAGGTTGTTCTAGCTGGCAGCTCAGCCCTAGGTCTCTGGTGCTGTGGGTACTTTCATCTGGGGTCCAGCATTTTCATCCTGTTACTATCCTATCTCCTTTTCCAGGAGCATTTCCAAAGGCAACTGGTGGAAGGAGAGCAAACTTCACGTACCTATCAAACTGCGCAGGCATCCCTGATAGCCCAATGGCCAAAAGCCTGGCCCAGTGCTGCCTGTCAGCCAGTAGTCCTGCTGGGGGACGTTTTCATCCCAGGAGGAAGTAGTGAGAAGCCACCTCACCCTCCCAGCCTCTGCTTTGGAAAGCCAGGGCTAGCAGCCTCGTAATGACTTACTCAGCTTGCAAAATTGTCACTGAGATGAATCCACTCAGACACAAAGATTTGCTCCCTGCCTCGCCTTTGCAGCGAGGATTAATGATCAAGAGGAAGCCAGGCATATTTCATTTGGCTGTCCAAGGGAGACAAAGAGCTGAAATGGGTTGCCTTGGGCAAGGAGGGAGAGTGAAATACTGTAGTGCTTTTCTGTCAGATCTCTTTGTCGGCTCAATCTGTACATGTGCTCTCCCCAGATGTATTTATAGAGAATCCCAGAGGATGCAGTTGGCTCGAAAGGTTTTCTTTGTCAGGCATTGGAGACAGGTCCAACTCTCATAAGCAGTGACACTGTCCTAAACCTTGAGGTCTTTCCTCCTTGCCAGCTAGTCTATTGATTTGAGGTTGAGACTGATCTGCCTCTCTGCAGTTATTTTAGCAGGGTCCTAATGATATTTTTTTCTTTTCCCTGGGCTGGTTCTACTCTGTAGCCTCCTGAGCCAGACCTTGCCAGCTGTGCCAGGCTCGAGAAGCAGCAAAACGAACCTGATCAAATGTGAAACAGCTTCTTAGAAATACTGCTCTTTTCCAGCAAATGCTGTTGGCCCAGTTTCCCTGCTGTGAAGCTCCCACTTTGAAACCTGTGGAGCAGGGAGATAATACAGTTGAAAACAGTGGCATTTTTACCTCCAGAAAAGGTATGACTAACTTGCACTGTTTTGATTCTAGTTAGGTATAAAATAGTAGGAAAGGCCCCACTTCAGGGAGAGCAGGAGAATTTCTCTTCTGCACAGAGCCAAAATAGGGATGGGTGAGTGGTGAGGTTGAGTGGTGATCAGATCATGTGGATGAAAGAGCAGAATTGGTTCTCACTCCTTCCTGTGCTGAGACCTTGCGTGCCTTGGGTAAGGCACTGGCTTGGGGCTGCATCGGTGCTGCCACTCTGGTGAGGCAGCTGAGCCCAGCTGTTTGCTCCAAAGCAGAGGGTCAGGTTGAAAGTCCTCAGTGTCTCTTCTTTCAACAGGGCTGCATACATATATAAATCCTGATGTTTCTGTTTGCCTGCAGCAGCTACTGCCCTTTGGATGCTGTTTGAGTTGATGCTGCTGTGTGCTGGTGGCCCTGGGTGGAGGCAGCAAGCTGCAGGCAGCTGGTGCTTGTGACTGTGGTGGTCTGCAGAGCTGCTCATGTCTCAGGGAGGCTTTCAATGGGCTCAGCATGTGCTTTTCCTCTCTTTATCACTGTTGCTCTGCCCACACTCATAGGGAGTCACAGCCTTTGGAGAGTGGGTATGACGTACAGAGAGCAGTTAGGTGCAGACCTGTGTACAACCAGCACATCCCTTCCTGCTTTCCGGAGCAAACACCTGGTGCTGAACCCAGGTTGTCCCAACAGACTGTGGGAAATCATGCTGCCAAATCCTGGCCCTCTTGAACTCCTCCAGATTTGCTGGGACCTGGTTCATCTTCATGGTCTCCAGCTGCTTTTGTCCTTGCAAGGTTCTGGAGCAGCTTGCAGCTGGACTGTAAGCTCCTTGAAAGAGGAAGGTCAAGCTGTGCTTAATTCTTGGCTTGCAGGCTTTTGGAGAGTGCCTGGGAGCTCTCAGCTCCAGGACTCCTTTGTCCCATTTCTTTTCCAGCATGTGGCAGCTTATTGCAGCCTCTCTGCTTCAGCCAAACCAGGGGAAATTTGGAGCCTTTAATAGAAATGTTGGCAGTTTGTAACTCCAGCTCCCGTGGCCAGAATTGACAGGAATAACTCCAGGTTAGGACTGCCCCAGCTTATGGAGGTCCTGCATACTGCTGCTGCATCCCAGGCAAGCAGAAGGCCACGGTGAGCCTCTTCACCTAGGTGGCCAGCAGGCCAAGTGGACAGTCATCTGGCACCTCTCCTCTTCCCCCAATAGCAGAGGAGCAAGGAAAGGCTGTTCCTGTGCTGTTGGACCGCAGTGGACAGAGGAGGCTTCTCCTGGGAGACAGCTCAGGGATGAGTCAGTGCTTGTCCTCTGTCACCCATGAGCTGACTTCTTTTAGGATCTTTTCTGTGGTGTTTGGTGCTGGTAGGAGACTTGAAGGTACCTGTTACCCTTAAGAGTGGATCAGCACCTAATGGAGTATTGCCTCTGGGTGTGCCAAGGCAGCATCCTGTTTCTTTGTCCCCAGCCCACCAGATGTTTGCCTTTCTTGGGATCCTTGATGCTCTGGTGAGTACGATGAAGTGAAGGCTCATGTTCAGTTTGAGCAGATGCACATCTGCTGTGTTTTTCCCTTAGGGTCTGCCTCTGCCCTGCCAAGGCTGAGGCTGTAACATGAAAAAGGATGTGCCTCCAGCACAAAGGGGAGCAACAAACCTGCTGAAGAGGAGAGATGATGATGGAGAATCACGTTTCCTTCTGGGTGGCAGGGAGAAACTAGAAAGAGGCTTCTGTGCTGACTTGGAACAGAGCCTAGGTGCAGCTATTGGGACAGGATCAGATTCCTTGGCTTCCATGTCCACTTTCTCCAAAGCTCACCTCTTTGAAGGGTTAAAAATATGGATCTCCTGACCTGTATGCAGAGGAGGAGATGAGGAAAGCTTTTGGAGGCTTTCAGGTTGTGAGAAAAATGCTGCAGCAGAAAGCCCAAGCTCCCCTCCAGCTTGCACTGAAGTATCATCCAGAGGGTGCTGGCTGCCCGGAGAAGGAGTCTTAACCAACGTCCTCTGGCACTGGGGTGGCAAAACAGAGACACTAGGGTCACAAAATGGAATCACTGGTGGGGCATGAGGTGTTCTTGTCTGCCCAGCAAGGCAGGCTTTCCTCCTAAAGCTCAGCAAGGTTCTGCCGTTCTGAGGCTGAGCTCCAAATTAAATGACACAGAACAATGTGGCATTACATTTCAAAGGGGCTGAGGGAACAGGAGGGTGCCTGGGAGTTTCTGGTGCTATGGAGTAATTGGGTTGATAGTGTTTGTTTTTTTTTTTTTTCTGGAGGCTTGTACAGTGACCACCAGGTTCTGGCTCCACAGATGGATGGTTTTACCTGCTCATCTTTGCTAATGTGAGGAATTATAACAACCCCACAGGGATGAAGGGGAGTGACAGAGCAGAGTGCAGCAGGCAAAGCAGATGAAAATCTGCTCTGCATCCCTGACTCTGGCTGTTTATCACAGTGGTAATTCTGTATGGTCTCATGTTTGCATTGCAAGACCCTGGGAACTTCTGCTTCTGTTCCCCCTGCTGCCACACGCCACCAACCTGAAATACACCACCCTGGTGTATTTAAAGTGGTTACACTGTCCATTTCCCTTATCTTTGCAGCTCTGTGAGGTGAATCCTAAGGCAAAAGTGCTGCTTGAAGGTCAAAAACAGACCTTTAAGACAACCAGGAGTGGTGTCAGTCTGGGAGTCCCTGTTCCAGTGCGATGCTGGGGGCTGTTGCCTTTCAGAGGAAACTGAAGGAGTCTCCTGACCCTGTGGGTATGAGGAGGGTGTGCTGTGGCTGTTTACAGAGCAGGCCTGTCTACAGCCACCTGCTGGCTTCGTGCATTTGCTGACAGGCACTGTTACAAAGCACCTGGGAAGGCTGGAGGCAGGCAAACTGTGGCCTCATTCCCACTGTGGACACTGGCATTTTCTCCCTGCCACTGGATGGCTGGTTGATCTCAGCTGCTCCTCTGGGTTCAATGTCTGCCAGGAGCTGATGGCAGCTCCTTGACATGCAGAAAGGTAGATATCTATCATCTGCTGTGGCCAGCTGCTCTGCTCTTCACACTGTGCAGATTCACAGCTTCAGGTAGCGTTCGCCCAGCAGTACAGTAACCAGAGCGTGAGTTGGCAAAAGCTTATCACGAGGTCAGCATCAGAGAGAGACTTGCTCCTTCTCTGCTGAGTGCTTCAGGAGACAAGCAAAGCAAACGTGGCTGTTGTGGTTGCAGGAGCTGCCTGATGCTGAGGACTCACAGCAGAGGAGCACAACTATCAGCTCCTCTCTGGCATCCTCCTTCTCTCTCTCGTGTGCATCTCTCGGTGCTGTGTTCACTTGTCCTTCCCTTGCTCAGTTCTTGCCTCCCTTAGAAGTCCTCACTTGGCATCACCCTGCAAAGCTCTGTCTCCCAGCGGGAGCTACTTTAGGACCCATTGCTTTAGCTTAACTCTGTCTGTATGCTGTGCTGTGAGGTGCAGAACCAGCTTTCAAGCCTGTCCTCTTCTGCTAGAATAGACCAGCAGCATTTCTGGGATGGGGATGCAGCGGTGCAAGGCTGAGTCCTGCCCATGACAAGTTGCAGCTGCTCGGGGAAGGGCAAATGGGGACAGAGATGCTTCCCCAAAGTTCTTCCCATCGTCCAGGTATCCAGAGTTTGTAGCAGGGCATGCTGGGAAGAGGAGGGGTGTCCTCTGGGTCTCAGAGAGCATTAATGAGGATCCAGGGCAGTTCTGCTGGTTGTGGTGTTGGTTGATGACATTAATGCAGGGCTGCACATGTTTTGGGGTACCTGGGAGAGTGCAGCGTGGGTTGAGACAAAGAGGTGGCTCCCTGGCAGGAGAACACCAGGAAATATGAGCAGCATGGTGTATATCTGGAGCTTTCCTGGCTCATGCAGCATCACTGGGGTCATACAGGACCTGGGAAGCCACAAGCTTGTGGAAGGGCAGAGTCAGGCTGGGCTCCATTCTCACCTAACTCACTTCAATTTCATCTCCTGTCTGATCTGCAGAGTCAAACTCACAATCCTTGGCTTGCTGCGGAGCAGTCGTTAGACTGCAAAGGTCACTGAAAGCAGCTGCTCCTCTCCCCTGCTGCCTTCATTGCCAGCATTAGAGGCTGGCTTTGGCGGTGCTTGGCTTCACGGCAGTGTGATCAGCAGGCACTCTGCTCCAGACAAAGGTAATGAGCCCCCTGGGACCCTGTGCTTTGGTCCCTGTTGGGCTGAGGAGGAGTTGAGAGCTGCAGAGAAAAGGCAGGTGCCCAGCCCCACCTTGCCTCCCCATGCCTGCTCTGGGCAGGGTGGCTGGAGAGGTGGATCAGCACTTGCAGCTGCTGAAGTGGCATGTCGTGGCTTGAGGACATCTGGAGCTGTCCTGAGGTCCCTGATGAGTTTACCCAGTGCTGCTCGCTCGCTCCCTTACCCGCTCCTCGCCTCTGCCTGCATTTCCACCTCCTCCCGCATTGCAGGCAGCCTGCCTGGCATTTTACCTTTGCTTCCTGCCCGCCAGCGCTGTTGGGAGGCGCTGGGGATTTCCTCGGGCGAGCTGTCTACCGCTGGCAGCGTGCGGTGGCTGGAGGCTCTGGGGGCTTTGTTAGCTGAGCTCAGCAGCGGGAGCTGCCATGACACTGGTGCTCGCCAGGGCCACCAGCTCTGTGCCTCACAGGACTGCTGGATTGTTGGGGTGCAGGTGCAAGCCCTTGGGCATGGTGGTTTGGCGGTAGCTTTCCTGGAAGCCTGCAGGAAAAAGTCTCTTGTTTGTTTATAAAAATTCAGACAGGTGCTTGTCCTGGGCTCTGGCTTGCTTTTAAAACAGGGAGATGCCTGTCCCCGAGGCAAGGGAAGGAGAAGCAGTGAACCGAGGGTGAGCGGTGGCCCGTGATCAAGTGTACTGCTGCAGAGTCCAGGAGGAACCCCTGTCACCCAAGGCAAGCCTGTGCCTCCCTGAGCAGGACGTCAAACAGTATTTCTCCACTGTTGGCTGCACTTAGCTGATAGCTTGGAAGATCTTCCTGTCCTGGAAAGTTGCTTTCTGCCATCACATTTGCTGATGTGCTGTACTGGTGGCATGCTGATGGATGTGGTCAACTTACCCATTCCTCCTCAGCAAACCAGGCTGAAACCAACTTCATCTTCCTCTCTGGTGGCCTTCCTTGCCTTCTGAAAGAGGCTGATAAGTCTGACATTAAGATGCTGTTGGTGGGGAGGGAAAGACTGTTTTGTCTGGGAATCAAACAGTTGCATCCCACCTTTGCTCCGGGCTGCTTGTGGCTTTATCTCTGCAGGTTCAACAAGGTTAAGTTCTTCAACTTCCCTTTTCAGCTTTCTCAGCTGTGAAGGGATAGTGTGAGGCTGAGCTTAGCTCATCATGAAACAAAGTCTGAGAGCTGGGGGCGTTGCAGAAAACAAGGCTGTTCACAGGATGTTAGGGGTTGGAAGTGACCTCTGGAGATCTTCAAGTCCAGCCCCCATGCCAGAGCAGGTCATAGAGGAATGCATCCAGACGGGTCAAGGAGGCAGGAGGGGACAGGGGGATATTTATTCCACTGCACTGTTTTCCTCCTGGGAGCATTAATGTGACACATGTTGGGTTAGTCCTGGTGACACGCAAGCTGAGGAAGACCAGCTGGAGATATCTGTGATCCTCAGAAGGATGACTTGTGGAGCTTAAGAACAGGATCCATGACACTGTCAAAGGACCTATTATAGCTGAGGATGCCTGTGAGAAGATTGGGAAGAACACGCCTCCATAGGCGCCCTTGTTGAGAAAGGGCAAATGGTCAAGCAAGTGTTGGCCCATGAGATAAAGCCATCAAGGTGAGTTGGGAATGTCCACCTGGATGAGGAGCCCTCTGGGCTTTCAGCTATGAGTTAGTTATTGAGGAAGATCTCTCACTGCAAGTAACAACTTGTTGGTGGATGTCTTGAGGAGCACTGTGGTCTAGGTTAGGGCTTACTCTCACTGCGGGCAGCCTCACAAAGACCAACATTTCAAAGAGGCTCTTTTGACCTGCACAATGTCTTGCATGGAGTGGGAAGCTGCAGTGTGGTGGGATGCCTGGCCAAGGCAGGATGAGCAGGAGAATGTCTTGGGCAAAGATTCCTTTTCTGAAAGGCCCTACCTTGACGAGAGACAGAGGAATTGCCACAGCTGCTGCTTCTGGCAGCCCGGCTGAGGCAACAGAGCAGGCAAAGCGATTTAGCATTGCTCCAGTCATCCGTGACGGCAGAGATCATTGCATCAACCTCTTCAGCTCGGTCATTAATGCTGGAAAAGCATCCTCTGAGGGCTGGAAGGAGAATGTGGGTCCCTGGAGACCTGTACTCTAAAGCTAAGGCAGCCCTCTCCATCTGTGGTCCTCTCCCTCCTGCTGACCCACACACTCTCATAGCGATGGAGTTCCTAGGGATGAGGACAGGAGCCCAGGGCTGCTTCCTCAGGATTTCCTGTCTTGTAATGAAAATCCAGTGCCTGAGCTTTCCGAGGTTAAAACCAAAGTCTGCTTTAGTGAGCTTATATGTGGCAGTGATAGGGAAGGAGGAGGAGAGGAAGGGACATGTCTACAGTCAGGTAGAAGGGAGAGTGTGTGGTCATATAATGGAGCTCCAGAAAGCTGGTGAGAACCATCTCCCCAGCTGATTCATTTCACCCATGGTGAGTACAGGAGCAAGGCAAAACCTGGGGGCATGGAAAGCACTGAGGTTTTAGGAAAATTAAGTGCTGGTTTTATGCCAGTTTGCTTCACTTCTGAAACTTATCTGCTCCAGGAGTAATTACTACCAATAACCATGACACCAGGGGGACCCAGGCCCTATGAATTGTGTGTTTGCACCATCTGCTCTTTATTCTGCAGGTGATGTTCCCATAGTTGGGGGCAGTAAAATATGCTCCTAAAGCACATGGACCTGAGTGTGCCCAGTCTGACAGCCTTGTCCAGTGCTTGTCCTTCCCCTGCACCAGTGGCTCTGGCTGCCCATGGCAACTTTCTAAAAGGTTTTATCTCACTGGGAGTTGCTGCCTGGCTCATCTCTGAAGATGCAGGATGCTCCTGGATGTGGTGCAGGATTTCTTTTGCAGCTGGAAGAGGAGGAGGTCCAGAGTGTGTCTATATGTGCAGCAAGGCAGAAGCTTAATCCCCTTTGCTGGAGGACAGGAAGGAATCTCCATCCTAAGGAGGAGAAAATCATTCACGACTCACAGCAGCTTCCAGCAATGACATGGGAGCCTGTGGCTGGTCCCCACATCAGCCCTCATGCTGGGACCTCCCATAACCACCAACCCAGCCAGGCTCGGTCCTTCATCTGTCAATGTGGCTGCACCTGACAGCTGCCACTCACCAGGGCAGGAGCAGCTGGGTGTTGGGGCCCTGGGAAGCACAAGCAAGCAGCAGGCAAGGTGTAAATTGCATGGTGGGCTGCCTTTGCCAAGGTGAAAATGAAAAACTCTCCCAGCTCTCCAGCCTGGCATTTCACAGCTCCCACAGCCCAAATGCACTCCCTCTCACCACTGCAGGGAGGATCTCAGGGGCTGGCTTTCACCTGCCCCTCCCAAAGCCATGGTACTACTGCTTTGTCAGGACAGTGTCCTGGTTGTGGGCAGGATGGGGGCTGCTGCATGAAGGAGGTTGGGAAGGATGCTGATGGGCTCAGGAGGTGCTAATTGCCAGGTGCTGTATTTTGCTACCTGGAGGATTTGCTGTTCTTTGGTGAGACACTGTTTCTGCTGCTGCAGTGCTGGTGCTGCTGCTTGTTTTTCCTGCTGGCTGATGGGAATGGCCTTCTCTTGATTGCAATAATATCACCTTCTGTTTCTGAAACACCTCATGGCCCAGAGGATTTGAAAGTGAAGTGCACGTGCGTGGGAGCAGTCTCACCACCTCTGAAATGTGAGTTTCTCCAGGCTGGGAAGTGGCAGCTGTTTTACAGCTCTCACAGCCTGGTATTCATGGCTGTGCTGTGTGCTGGAGCTGGCTCTGAGTGTCAGCCGTGCCAGGACTCGGTGTCTGCCGGCTCCATGTGCACCTTGCTCGATCTGCAAGCTGAGATCTTGGGGTTTCCTTGATGCTTGAGGTACTACTGGCATAAAGCATGTCTGCCTGCCTTTCCCTCCAGCAGATTGTCTTTCTTTCTGCCCAAACTATGTCTATGGTTCCTCCCCAGTCCCTGCCTGACTTCTGCCCTTCAGGAGGCACCCAAGCTTCACCCCTATCTCCTGCTGTCAGGCATCAGCTTGGCAGGGAGGACCAGAATCACAGAAGGGTTTAGCTTGGAAGGGGCCTTCAAAGATATCTATTCCAAACCCCCTGTCATGGGCAGGGACATCTTTCACTAGACCAGGTTAATCAAAGCCCTGTCCAGCCTGGCCTTGAATACTTTCAGGGACGGGGCATTCACAGCCTCCCTGGGCAACCTGTTTCAATGCCTCATCATCCTCATCACAACATATTTCTTCCTTATGCCCAGTCCAAACCTGACCTCTTTCAGTTTGAAACTTATCTTGATAAAAAGTCTGTCTTTCTTGTAACCCCTGTTTGTATTAGGAAAGGCCACAGTAAGGTTTCTCCAGAGCTTTCTCACGTCCAACTCCAACTCTCTTAGAGGTGCTCCAGTCCTTTGGGCCATTTCCATGGCCTCCTCTGGACCTGCTCTGACAGGTCTGCAACTCGTGCTGGGGAATCCAGAACTGGAGGCAGTGCTCCAGGTGGGCTCCAGAGCAGAGAGGAAGCATCCCCTCCCTCAACCTGTTGGCCACCTTGCTTGTAGTGCAGCCAAGAGACGCTTGGCTTTCTGGGCTGCAGGTGCACAACGTTGCAGCCAGGCTTGGAACACGGGGAGGAAAACGTGCCTTTTTTTTCCTTTTTATTTTGTTCCCCTTTCATTAGTTTGGACTTGGGACCAAAACTGTGTTTAACCTCAAGCTGTTGTCTAGACAAGAAGGAATGGGAACAGGGACATCCCCAGCCTGGGTCAGTGGGGACAGTGGGATGGGCCAGCAAAGAGCCCCCATCCCCTGGCTGAACTGGGAGAGCACAGCAGGACGCTGGGTGCTGTGCAGAGTGATTTGCAGAGCCTCTCTGCACTACCTAGCACCCATGGTCTAAGATAAGTGGGGATGACACACCGAGCGTGGAGCCGTGTGAGGAAGCGAGGAGGATGTGGCACACAGCACACTCCCTCTGGTCCTAGCTGGTGGCTCAGTTTCAGCTCTAATTTTAGCATATTCTGATTTTAGGGCACTTCAGCTCCACGCCGTTTTGTTGTTTCTTTAAAAATCCCTGGGGCTGAAGCATCCAACCCCTTCCCTGGGAGCAGGAGAGGATGGATGCCTCCGGCTGGAAGCAAGACATGGAGGAGTCTTGTTGCCTGAGCAGGCAGGAGGTGCTGGCATGTGGGGACGAGGCTGGCGAGTCCCCTGTGGTCCCCTTGCATTCTGCTGGGTGCCAGCTGACTTGTCTGAGTGGCCCAAATACTGGTGGCATGGGTGAGGAAGGCTTGTGGTAATTAGCATGATGATGCGCTGGCTGAGGGAATTCTGCTGAGCTGGTGAGCTCCCCTGTGAGCAGCAACCCCAGCCAATGGCCACAAGTACCCCTGTGTGTTTACGCCCCTCTCTTCCTCCTCCAGGTGCATTGGTGCAATAAATGCAGGGAAGGGAGTCCTGGAGCAGGATGGGAGCTGAAGGGGTGTCCCTTAGCATCCTCCCCACACCCCACCCAGGACTGGAGGCAGAAACCCACCCTGCATCACTGGTGTTTGGCAAGTCATACTTGAGGCTGCTGATCCCGTTCAGTAGCAGGGTGCACATGGCTGTGACCCAGCAGTGGGCTGACCCTGCTCTCCAGCTCCTATGGAGAAGCCCCTTGAGAGGCTGGTGTCACTCCAGGGCTGCAGCAGGATGCAGATGGAGCTGGCACATCCCATTGCTGTAGGAGCAAGCAGCAACACCCAGCACATTGTGCCAAACTGATACTCAGACAGCCTCTGGTAAACAGCCCACAACTCCTTCTTGAGTCTGGGTTCCCTCCTGGTGCAGGGTCAGCCCCTCTGGGAAATTGTTCTCTGAACTGGGACTGTGTGGAAAGAAGTTGATGCTTAGGCTGGATCCTGCTCCATGTCTCTCCCAGTGGCTGGCAGGCTCCAGTGCTTCAGCAGTGCCCTGTGGCAGATCCCTGCCAGGTGCATCCCTGGCTGGTGGCAGGGAGGGCAGCTAAGGGGTTGCCTGATGCCCCTAAGGTAAAAGAGGGGAGTATCTGACCAGTCACTTGCTCCCCATGGCTTTTCCAATCCTGACTTGCTTTTATGGGCAGTTTTTAACACATTGCAGGCAAGAAGTCCTCTGGCAGGGTTGGCTGACAGGCTCAGCCAATGACTGTACATATGGCACACCGGCAGCTGGGACACAAGGCAGACTTCTCTGCACTGGAGCCAGGAGCTGCTGGGCAGCATGGAGAGCTCAGCTACTGGCCTTGCTCTAGCAGGAAGCCTCCCCTACTGCCATTGGCCCTGAAACAGCAACTCAGCAGGCTGAGGTGGCTTAACCATCACCCCATGAGCCATGCCAGGAAGTCTCAGGCACAAGTCAAAGGGGTTGTGGAACCAGATGGCTTGTAGTCAGAAGGAGGACAAGGACAGCAGCTGCCTCCCCACCACCTTCTCAGAGGCCCTAGAAGTGTTTTGGGGCAGACAGTGGGTTCAGGTGGAGCCTAAGCATCAGCATATACAGGTATGGCCAGGATCCTGAGAGCATCTGCAAGGCTCCTTTGCTGATCTCCTAACAAACTGAGTTCTTACAGCAGTGGGACATGAAACAGATCCAGCTGGTGGCCTTTGAATCCCTGATCAGACAAGCCTGATAGAGTGACAAAGCTGGTCCCCACAGTGTCCCACCTTGCCTTCTGCTTCCTGGCAGGTGATGAGGGGCATGGTGCAGTGTGGGCACCCTGCCACCTCCTTCCATTTTGGCAGGATTCTGATGGGATTTTAATGACTTCAGGTCATGTCTGAGCCACCTGCTCATATGCCCTGTAGCCCTGGGACTGTTCTCCTGCTTGCCCAGGGAAGCAGGTGCATCTTTCGGCCAGGCTGTGCCCAAGCCCTTCCATGGGCAGATGATGGAGTCTGTTTCTTAACTGCTGAATGAAGAGAGGAAAAGTTGTGCTGCTAGGGAGGTGCCACCTCCCACTGTTGAAGAAAGTCTCCTGCAATCTGGTTCAATGCATAATCCTTGTCATAATTTCTGATACATAAGGCCAAGGGATTCTCCATTCCTAGAGGGATGAGGCTATCCTGGAGAAAGTCCTACAGGGTGTTAGAGGTGATGGGTGACTTGGAAACCCAGGTGTGCAGATTGTGTGGGGTATTAGTTCACCTGGGAAAGAGGAGTGCAAGTTTCTTCCCCTACATAAACCCTTGCTCCCAAGAGGATGGTGAGCAGCACCCCACCAAAGACCTCCAAGCAGCTGAGAAGAAGTTGGCTTCAGCAGAAGCAGTGGGGCTGACATAGCAGGAGTATGCCAGAGCTGCTGTGCCAGTCCAGACCAAACTGGTGGACTCTGGAGGTATTTGCCTTTGCTGTGTATGTGTAGTTTGTATGGATTATGTGCAATAAATCCCACACTTGGGTGCCCACTGGAGGGTCCTGCATAGAAATAAGCCTTGTGCAGTGCACTGCACTGCCATCTCCATCTTTGCTGGCTGTTTGAAGGATGAGCTCTGGTGGAGGCTGAGAAGGCACAGCACAACCTTGCTAAGGGACAAGTCCCCTTCCTTGCCCTACTTACAGGGTCCTGCTGTCCTAGCCAGAAGCCTGGCCCCAGCACTGTGAGCATCCTACTGTTCACCTCTTGCTGAGCTCCTCCACCCGTGTGAGACTGCATTTGATTTGTCTGGAGGGCTCTGCCTTGCAAACTCCACATCCACTGTGCTGCTCCATCTGTTGCCTTAGCTGCACAGTTAGCATGGGGCTTCCTCCTCAGTACTTGCCTGTTGGGTGTTTCTGTTGTTCTGCCATGTTGTTGAGCCTTTGCTAATTCGCTCCCTCCTTATGCCTTTGCCTTTGGACTCTGCTCACTAGTGTCTCCAGGTCATTTCTTTCCTTGCAACAGCCTTGCAGCCTTCCTCTCCACTGGGATAATCCTAAACCTGCTCTACCCTTTGCTGATGCCTGCTTCTTGGTTCTGCTTTGCTGCACCTCTGGCTGTGCTTGCCTGGCCTCTGCCTGCCTCTTGATATCCTTTGGGATGATCACAAGGGTGATCTGTCTTGTATCCCCTTTATCCATTTTTTCAGATGATTCACTTACCTGTTTCTGTTGTCCTGGCTCCATACCTCATTGTCTCTGCCCTTTCCTTGGGTCTTTGTGCAGCCTCATCTCAGACCCTGAGGGGACTGCATTCCCAGCTGCTAACTCCTTGCTTCTTCCTGGAGATGTTGTCCTCCGCTGAGCCTGGCTGCCAGTGCTGAGCTTGCAGCAGCCCTGCCAAAAGCTGGGTTGCTCTGGGAAGAAGTGCAGAAGCAGAGGCCAGCTCAGTAGCCTGGTTCACAACTTGATTCATATGGACATAAATTAGGGCCACCAGGCTCTGGTTTCCCTCTTTTTTCTTTTGGAGGAAACCCTGGATGAATTGGGAAGAAGTCAAGTATTAAGCATCCTTGTAGCTGTCCAGGCAGGTGTTAGTGTTGATAGTGAGTGTGGCTACAAGGCACCTGGGTTCTTCTGGTTTGGGGAGAGAAAGCTGCTTCCTGCCTTGGCAGGATGGAGCATCCTTGTCTCTTTCATCCTCACATCTTATTGAGTGAAGTAACATTAACATTTGGCTCAAGAGCCAGTTGGGGACCTTGCTCTTCATACAGGTGTGCATTTTGATTCCTTGAAAAATCATGATTCCAACATTTAGTATGCATGGAGGGAGTGTTGTTTGGCTTGGGGGAGTCACTACTGTGGCTGTGTAATTGGAAAGAGAGTTGTAAGAACCTAGATAAATTGTAGGGAGATGGCATGTCGCTGATCCATGCTTTAGGAATCCCAAGGTGGGCTTTGGGAGGTCAGCTTGGGATCTCTTGGAGGCTGGACTGGAGCTCTGAAGTTTTAGACTGGTTAGAGACCTTATATCAGCTTAGTGAAGGTCTTTGCTCTGAGATCCTTTGAGTTGTCCTCCTCTGCATTAAGCGGTGGAGGGACAACAGGATGCATCCCAAAATCCTGCAGATTTTGGAGATGCCCATCTCTGGTATGTGTTGCAGTAACCTAAAATAACAAACTGAACTGAAGACTGGCTGATGGGTTTGTGGTTGGTAGAGCAAGGGGCAGAGTGGTGAGGAGGGCTCTTGTCTGCGTTGTTGCTGAAAAAGCAGGAGTGATATGAGCCGCCCCTGCCTTGCTGCTAAAAACAACCCAGCTTGTTTTTATTTAATCCAGTTTAGAGCTCTGTGTGTTAGTGTTTCACCTGCCTGTGAGTGGGAACTCTGGGCTCCAAGTGCCTTGGAAGCCTGCCTGTGTCCCTGCGGCACAGGGCTCATGAATGTGGTTCTTCCTCACTAGGAGAAGGGACTCTGCCAAAGTTCAGCCTGGAAGGCATTGGCATGGGATGGATAAAGCTGGGGTTCATGTTTCTGCCACTGTGGTATCACTGGGTGACCCGGGGCTCTGCAGTGCCAGCTCCTGCAGGCTTTCCCTGGGAAAAAAACAACACAACAAAACAATTCATGTGGGGGTTTCTCCCTGTCTTGCTTCATAGCATCCTGCCAGCATGGAGGTGGCTCTCCAAGTGGCCTTGCTGCCAGCACTGGGAAGAAGGGTGATGCTGGCTCCCATTGGGTGTGGATTCTGCCTGGTGCTGGCATTTGGTGGAGAAATAAATACTTCTAAATCAGCTTGGTCCATCCCCAGGGTTGAAGGGGTTCAGGAGCAAACAGTTTTTTGTAAAGTCCATAGAGCTCATCCTTGGAGAGGGGAGCCCCAGAAGGATGAGACCCTGATGGAGGATGTCTGGGCAAACCATGCCAGGGATGATGTGTCAGGGAGAAGGATGAAGATATTTGAGACAGGAAGGAAAAGGAGGATCATTGGGTCAGGGCAGAACAGGAGAATAATCAGGGCAAGGAGGAGAAAGAGGATAATTGCAGCAGGGATGAGGAAGAGTACGAAAGTCAGGGCAGGGAGGAGGAGGATGATAATCAGGGTGGTTGCGGGGTTAAGTAAAAGCTGTCAGTGATTTGAAAAGGGGAGAGAAAGAAAGAGAAAACCTGCTGGAGACACTCTCCCTCTCACCCGGCTTGTAATCAGCCGCCCCCTCTGCCAGCGAGCAGCTGGCGGGCGGGCGGGCAGGGAGGGGGTGGCAAGAGGGGTCCAGCTGCTCCTCGGCCTGGCCCTCTGAGAGTCCCTACATGGGCTGGGGCATGGCCCAGGGTGGGTACATGCCCCCATCACGATCCTTGGCAGGCTGAGTGTTTTGAGGCCTCTTGAAGTGTGCTGCCAGGGGGAGGTGGGGTGAGGAAGAGGAGGAGGGGGAGTTATTTGAAATGCCAGGGTTTCATCTCCCACTCCCCCTGCCCTTGCCATTCTGAAAGGAGCTGCTTGAGCTGTCAGCTCTGGATTATATTAATTAGTGGCGAAGTGCTACGCCTGCCTGTGGGGCTGTGCTGCCAGGAGGAGCTGGAGACTTGGCAGGTCTTTGCAAAGCAGCTGCTAGGCTCCCCAAAACCCCTTGCTCCAGCCCCAAATGAATACACCAAACAAGGCTGAGCTGGGGAAGCAAGTCTCTCTGGGGCTTGACATCTCATCCTTATGTCTGGCCAGCTGCTCACCCTAGGGCTAAGCCTGATGGCCCTAGCACATGGAGGGCTGTTGTGGCAGGGAAAGCAGCACTGCAGTTTCAGGATGGGACTCACTGCTCCTCACCACGCCCTGGTGTCTCTGAGCAATGCAAGTCAGTCTGCAATGCCACCAGGCTGCTGGGCCCACGTGGTGGGAGGCTGCTGGGGTCAGAGGCAAGGGCACAACACTGACCCATGTCGCCTGCTGTCTTTCAGGAGAGGAAGCTGTGTGCCCACCCCGGATCGAGATCTATAAGGAGGACCGCATCTACTTTGTGTGTCCCCTTGCCCGCCAAGGTGACTTCTACGTGCCTGAAATGAAAGAACTGGAGAGGAAGAGCAGGGCTGCTGAGGCCGAGGATGCCCAGACAGACATCACAGGTAGCTGTGGCTTACATGGGAGCTCTGTCTTTAATCAGCATCAAGGTGGGAGTCTGGTGTTCCCAGTGCCGCTACTTGAGCAAGCGGAGAAGGGTCAACCTGCACCTACCTGGTGCCCAACCACTGAGTTTCAGTATACCTGTTCCCCTCATCCTGGACTGAGATAGGATCTCATCCCTGGGAGGTCACACTGTGTCTCAGGGAGCACTTAGCCACCCCTGCAGTGTCAGGGTGAGGGCCAAGCTGCCACTGAGCTGCTGGCCCACTGTTGTCAGAGCAGAGCTGGATCTCACAGCTTTTGGTTGCAGCTGGGCTTGTTTTTCTCCTTGACATATACATCTTCTTTGATCTCATCTTCATCTGTTACATACTGGGATTGTGATGAGCTGAAATACCAGGTTGCTGTAGCTGGTGGTGGAGTTGCCTGATAGCATCTGCTCAGCAAGATCTGTTGGAGCCTGAATGTATTCATACAGGAAGGGACCACAATGGCTGTAGGCGCGGAACAGCAGTGCTATAGTAACCCAACGTGCTGGCTGCCGTGGCTGCCCACGTGCTCACATGTCTGCGAGGCAGCAGCCGGCCGGCTCTGCGCTCCGGTGCTGGGCTGTGCGGCCCAGCCGGACACCGCCAGGGCAGCCACCTCCTCCTGCCCTGCCGGTAGCCCGCCGGTACTTGTGTAACGGGCGTGAAAAAAAGCCCCGACAGCTCTCCTCACCTCCCAGGGAGTCTGGCCATTTGTTCTAACACATCCTCAGGTTTGAGTTGCTTTAATTCTTAATGGCGTGTGGCATAACAGCAAGCCTGGGAATTGCTTTCTGAGAGCTCTGTCCATTTAGCACTGCAGCGGAGCCTAAGTGCAGGGGCTTCCCAGTGCTTCCAGGTCCAGCTCCTGCAGCGCTTGCTTGGTGCTTTGTCTGCTTCTCTGCCCTGTGTGCGGGCAGCTGCTCGAGCACTGTTACAGGTTGGACGAAGGCACTCCTCAGCCCACTCACTCTGATGCCCTCCCATGGCTGCTCCTTGGTTTTGGGGAGGGACAGGCAGGACTCACGTGAGCAAAAGCTGCTTCAGATTGGTGGTTTGGCAGCTGCAGTGCTCCTTTTGGTCTCGCTGAGGGGGGCATGGTCCCACAGCACAGCCACTGCCCTGTGCTTTGGCTGTCTCGGTGCTTTCCCTGGACACCACTGTCAGCACCTCCACAGGGGGAGAGTCCCCTACCCTGCTGGAAGAAGGGCTGGAAAGGTCCTCCCAGTTTTAGACAGCAAATGATGTTGGACTTCCTCATGTGGGAGACTCTGGGCCAAGCTCCCTGGCAGCTGCTCCTCTGTCTTCCCTCCCCTTCCAGACATGTAGATGAGTTTTTGTCAGTGCAATGTGACGTGGTGTCATCTGCTGAGTCTGCACAAAACCAGCTTAAAATAATAATAGCTGTGAGAGGTTGGCCTTGCTTTTGAGACTAAGGGGTTGAGCTTGGATGTTAAACTGTGTTTGCCATCACTGCTGGGCACAGTGGCAGAACCAGGTCTGGTGGGGCATCACATCCTTGCTCCAGCTTTTGGAGCGGGCTGAGGATGTGGCACGCCTTCAGACTGTATTCCTCCTGCCTAAGGGTCTCAGAGAACCCCATATCTCCTGCCTCCCCATGATGTCGCAGTGCCCCAGGCCGGCACAACTGCTCTCAGCTGGGAGGAGGTCCCATCCTTTTTACTCTCTTCTTCCCTGGGGAGCTGCTCAGGGAGCAAGCTTAGCTTAGCAACAGCCCCTGCAACAGGCACAATGGCCATAAGATCTTCATGACCCAGCAGATCTTGGGGTGTTTGTAACAGCCTTCAAGCTGTTGTGTGCTGACTAGAGGGTGAGCACAGCCATGTCCCCATCTGCCTTTTAGAGCAATTCCCCTTCAACCCCATTTGCATGGATTTGGGTTATTTCTTGATTCACCTCAGCTCCTCCAATGTTTCAAGTAGTCCTGCAAGTCCTACTTGACTGGCAATGGGAGATGTGCCTGGGAAGGGTGAGAGAGGGTCATGGTCTCTTCTGGTGGCTCTTAGCTCCCCTAACCATGCCTGAGCTGCACAAATCCAAGTGTGGTTCTGACACTGCTGCCTCACAGGGCAAGTGAGGGGACTGGGTAGGTGCTGAGCCCCTGCTCCTCAACCTGGGGCAGCTAAGGATGGTCTGCACACAGCAGCTTTGGGCTCTCACTCCTGATGTGGCAGCAGATGAAGCCCCTCCCACAAAATTCTGAAATAACAGCACTGAGCAAGTGATTTCAGAGCAAACATCTGCTTTAGTAACGCTCTGCATGGCTGTGGCACTGCTGGATTGTGGCTCCTGAAACTCCCCAGCAGCAGCAGGATTACACTTGCCTTGAATTAAGGACTTCAGGACTTCCTGGTGGAAGGTGCTGCGCTTTCTTCTTACCTGTCTTGGCTGGTGCCAAGTGATACCAAGCAATTTAGATGTGTAAAGAAGGCTTTGGGTTTGATTTCTTGAGCCTCCTGACCATGAAGCGTGTCTCTTCAGTTAGGCTGCCGTTTGCTGTCCTTGCTCCTGAGCTCACCCTGCAAGATGCTGGGTGCTTATGGCTCCAAGCCATTGGCCACAGAGGCTGTAGGGTGTGGTTCAGGGTCTCTGCCTTCTGCCGCTGCCCTGCATGGAGCGGGGTACTGGCAGCTCTGCTGAGGACAATCGCGCTTGGAACGCAGGGAAGGGCTGGAGGCTGTAGCTGCCTTTGCACCAATTCCATCCTTTCTTTGCCATTGTCAGGGTCATCAGAAAGACAGAAAGCATTTTTGGAAGGTGGCTGAGGCTGACTGGTCTCCAGGGGGCCAGTGTCAATCATGATTAGTTGTTTTGTACTTAATTATTTTCTGGGGCTTTGGCACAGCGCTCAGCGGGCTCTGGCTCCCGGCTGGCTCTCAGCAGCACGCTCTCCAACGTAACCCTGCTGCGGCGCACAGGAGGTGAAAGCAGGCAGGGGCAGCTTCTTGACACGGGCTTGCTGGCAGGGGCACAGATGGCTTCCAAGCACATGGCTCTACCCAGAGTCTCAGGTGCTCATTTGCCTGGAGCTGAGTCTATCCAACAGCAACTGGGTGCAACCAGTGGCATCCCCCACTGAGCCCCTGTGCCATGAGGGGCACCTTCCCTGATGTGCTCTGCCTCATCCCTGCTTGTGTCTGTCCTCTGAGGAGCCCTGCCTGTTCTGTCTGCCTGTAACATCCCAAGAAGGATCCCAGGGTGCAGCTCCTGCCACGCCTTCCTGCTGGTCTGCCCGCCCCAGCCCCGCTCCTGCTGGCTTTGGCAAGTGCAGAGGAGCTGTGCCTCTTCTGGCAGCACACTGATCTATTATTTAGTGGCAAGGGCAATGAATATTTGATTGCATGGGGGGGAAAGAGAGGTGCACCCCAGGTGCACCAAGAGAGGAATGATGCTTGGGCATCCATGTCATGCTGGGGCAATACAGAAAGTGAGCAGGTCCTCCTTCCCAGGGGAAGTTGGAGGTGCTGGTAGCCAAGGCAGCACAGGGCTGAGCTGCATAGGAAAGCTGGCTCCCCAACAGCAGCATGGAATGAGTGTTTTCTGTTGCACCCATCCCAAAATGATCTGTTTGTGTTGGCTGCTTAGCTTCCTTTCTTCCTAGGTGGCCCTGGCCTTTGGGGAGCTCCTCAACACCCCATTAAGGCTTCACTCAGGGCTATGCCTCATTTTCCCAAAGTAAAGCTTACTGGGTTCCCCATTCCTGCTGAGTGAAGATACAGTGGCATGGCTACACCATCCTCGGGGTAGCAGAGGTGGAGGAGGGTTTCCACAGGGTGGCCAGCACCTTGCTGCACACACCAGAAGGAAAAGCCATGCTGGATCCAAGTTCTGGGCTGGCTTCAGCGCAGGTACTAGCCTTGGGAAGTGGGAGATGGGCAGGAGATGGGCAGTTGTTCACTGTGGGACTGAGCAAGATGGCCTGGACAGGATGGAGGAACATCCATGTCTGAGAGATGAGCTGAACCACTGCTTGCCTAAAAGCTTTAGTTTTCCTCTAAGACCTCTGCCACACTACCTGTCTAGCCTCTCTGCACTGTGCTGGGACAACTAGGAGTTGCTGCCATGTCCCCATGCTAGACCTGACCCCACACCATCCCCAGGAGCAGGGACTCCATCTTGCATCTTGCCTGCCTTGGCCATCTATCCCCAGCCAGGCTAGGTGGCCATGCCAGAGCCAGCCTTGTCCTGCATGGAGGAGAGTGAGGCTGCTGAAAGGGGCAAGTTCACCAGCTGAGGCTGCTCAAACATGATCAGAAGTGACAGAGTGGTGAAAAAGTGCCTGGCTGAAAGGAAACAGGACTGGAGTCACTGTCACCCTTGGAGCAAGGCAGAGGGAAGTGTCTGCAGGGGTGAGGACAGCAGTGCTTCCCTGCACTGGTGGCTTGAAGCAGCATGTGGATCAGCTTCATCCCCATCTTCCCTTTCCCAAGCTGCTGCTCCTCTCCTCATGAGTTGCTTGGCTTTGTATCCTGGGGTTATGTGACTGACAGCTCCCCAGCTGAGGCAGCCTGCAGGGTAGCAGGGAAGGGCTGCTGCACAGGCAGGTTCTGGCCTGGGAGTCAGGGTCACCTCGTCGTGGGTTTCAGAGGAATGCGAGATGACCACCTATAGCATGAACTGTCAGGAAGCCATGATGGGAATGTGTCCATGTCACCTCAGGCCACCGATTTGGCCTAATTTGATTTTGTGGTTTTATGAGGCATCACTGCTAGAGACCTTGCAAACCCATAGTTGGCTTCAAGGCTTGGGAGCCATGCACTCCCCTCTGCCCCCCCCCCCCAGCTCTCCATCTTCCCAGAGCCTCCCTTCTGACCATGCCAAGGTCCTGCAGGTGGGACAGCAGCTCCTGCCTTTCTGCTGCCCACTCAGTGGCCGCCGTCCCCTTTAGCGAGTGCCTCGCCGGCAGAGTGCCTAACATCCTTTTTAACTTAGAGCAAATGTAGTTTCCATGTCGAGGTGTTCACTGATGCTGCAGCAAAGGCAGCACATGTCAGTGGGCAATGGTTCCTTTCTCCTTTTCATGGGGAGGGTCACCAGACATTGCTTGGGTAGGCAGCCCAGGGCCTGCCTTGTGCCAGCTGTCCAAGGGGCTTCATGTCATGGCCAAGGCAAGTGGATGTAGGCTCAGGCTCCTCTCTGGGTGCCCACTGGGCAGAATGAAGCCAATATGCCATCCAGAGGAGATGAGGCAGTGGGTACACCATCTCTGTGGGTCTTTCCCAGCTGCTCCTTGTCCAGCTATCACCTCTCAGTCCTCTCCAAAGAGCTGTCACTCAGGATGGCAGGACTGTAGGATGGTGTGTCTCAGAAGGCAGAGAATTGCCATTTACAAGCAGTTACACTGGCAACTGTCCAAGCCAGGAAGAAAAACAGCAAAAAAAAAAAAAAAAAAAGGATATTTGGAAGAAAAGTTCCCTCCTGGTGGGTCTCCTCCAGGAGATCGGTAGCTGCCACGCAGCTGGAAGAGGGCAAGCAGCCCAGCCCTGGGCACAGCAGCTGCAGGAGCCTGGGGAGGCTGGGGGTGCCCAGGATGCAAGCCTGGGGCAACCCAGTGCCAGTGGCTGGGGAAGAAGCTGTTGGGGAAGGAGCTGTTCTGGCAGGAGCCAACCTGGAGGAGCAAGTTCGTCTCTCCTGCCTGGGAGTCCCTCCATGGTATCACTGTCCTCTTTGCCATTTCCCTGCCCCACTGGTGATCAGCTGCATGCCTCCACCAGTGCCACTGCCCAGCAGGGCTGCTCTGGTTTCCCTCCTGGTGCAAGCAGCATCCCCAGCAGGAGTGTCCAGCCCAGCATGGATGGAGCTGGAGGTTCTGGGAAGAGGCCGAGTCCAGCACGTTTCCCACCAATGCAAGGCAAGTAGGAAGAGAAGGGAACATGGAGGACTGTGATGGAGGAGCCCACCTAGTGCTGGCTGCTGCTGTCATAATCAGCATGGATCTGTGATGTCATAATTAACCACGTGGATCTGTGGTGTCATAATTAACAATGATTAATGTTTTACAGGAGGGTTTTGTCTCCTGGCTGGTTGCTCTGGCAACAGCACCGAGCTGCTGGTCTCAATCTGACACATTCATCTTCGTTGTCGACTCCTTAATTGCGTTCTCACCCAAGCTAATGAGGCAGGGATCCAGGGAGGGGGATGGTGGGCCAAGGGGTCTGCCTGGGCAGGCAGGGACAGCCCTGGGGGGAAACTCAGCCATGAGAGGGGGTGTGGGCTGCCAGCTGGGTGGCATGGAAGAGTGCCAAGTAAGCTTGGAAGGGGCTCTCCCCATCCTCTGGCACCCCAAGTCCCATTTGCTGTTGCCCTGCCTGCCCTTGCACTGCTGCTGGAGCTGATGGCAGCATGGGAACCACACAGGGAGTGGGAGCAGGTTGTATGAGTGCTGAAGGCAGAGTTAGGATGCCCTGGCACAAGTCTGGATGTATACCCACCTCTAATGGTGGCAAAACCAAGGGCCTGCCTAGGGTGCTCAAGCAGTGTTGTATCCTCCCAGCACCCTCACAGCACAATGTCTTGCCCCTTGCCTCATTCCTGGAGGTGTGCTGGGGGCAAGCTTGTCCCCCAGCTCCCAGGCTGGGCCTTTTCTCTTAGAAGGGGCTTGCTAGGATATTGGTGTGTGCATGGAGAGGAGCAATGGAGGCAGGATACATCCAGGAGGTTGGCATGGCTAGGAAGCTAGAAGTTGCCTTGGGAAGCTTCAGGATTCCTTGATTTCAGGTTGCTGCCTGTGTCCAGCTTGTGCTTGTCTTGGCCTAGTCACTTCTCAGAGGCCCAGGAGGTGACAAGAAGTGGGAGATAGACTCCACAGTAGCCTGACATCTCTGAGGTTTCTGGTGGCTTTGAAGGCTGTGGCACCCTATCCCCTCCTTCCTGCAGCATTCACTCCCTCCTCTTCTCTCTCCACCCCAGGGGCTGACACCATGAGTGAGACAAGCTCCATCAGCATAGAGGCCACAACTGACAGTAGAGACACCTCGGTGGCCACCTCTGTCCTGCTGCCTTTCCCAGCCAGCCGCGGCCGGGAGGAGGTTGACAACCGCAGCGAGCACAGCTACAGCGAGTCAGGAGCCAGTGGCTCCTCCTTTGAGGAGCTGGACCTGGAGGTCACTGGGGATGGAGAGGGAGCCTCAGCCCTACTGCCCAGTGTGGGCTACGTGGGCAACCAGGAGGTCACAGACAAGTGGACCAAGGAGCCCACCGCTGCTGAGCGAGGAGAAGAGTGAAGTAGAGCCCTGGCTGCTTCACCTCTAATGGGCTCTGAGTTTCTGGGAGCAAATCTGCTCTCCCACCTCCTTACTCTCCAGCCAAGAGATTTCGGTTGCTGATTCCCACTCTCCTCTTTGCAGAAAGGGTGTTTGACCATTTCTGGGGCCCCAGGAGGTGGGGGGTGTCCTGCAGCGCTCAGTGGTGCAGGGTGGGTGTAGGCTGGGGGGAAGCAAAATGCATTTGCTGTTTGTGTGTCTTTAGATGCGTCACAAATTTCTTGCGGGTGTCTGGGGAGGGTGGTGGTGGATCGCAGAGGTGTTCCACTTCATCTCTGCTGGTGCCCCCATCACCCACAGCTTCTCTGCTGCACCACCACATGTTTTCTAGCACCAAAGAGCCATGAGTAGGGTCACTTGGGTTTGTTCCCCTCTTCTCTTCCCTTTGCTGAAAAACGGAGACATCCTGTGTAAACCTGGTCCTCCTGGCACTGCCAGGGGTGGTTTTGGGGTCTGTAATAAAGTGGATGCTTTTCCTCACTGGTGGTGTTGCTGACTGCCTCTCGGCTGATTGCGCTGTCCTGCTCTGTGGTGGGGAGCAGGCTACAGGTGGCGGCTGCTGGTAGGTTGCCCCCTGACCAAGCTGGGGAGCTGCCTGAGGGCTCTATGTCCCTGCTGCTTATGCTTGCTGCCAGCCTGGGCAACCTAATGGGGGCACAGGGACATCCCTGACTTCTGCAAGCTGCAGGAGGAGCAGGGAAGGGTCTCAGCCACCTTGCCGAGCTGGGCTGGGCTAGTGGGAGGCAGCATCCCTGCTCCTCTTGGGAATCTGCTGAAAATAAAACCAGTAAAGCCAGGTCCATGTACTGCTGGTGTGCCTGGCACCACTGTGCACCTCCTGTCACAGGGGGGACCAGCCTGCCTGTGCAGCGGCTCCCTGACATCTCATTTCCTGGGTCCTGCAGCCTTGGGGTGCAGGCAGGGAGGATTGCCCATGTGAGTCCCAGTTCCCTGTCTCGCAGCTTGGAGATGAAGAAGCAGCCTGGACATCACCATCATGGTGGCCCAGGGCAATGCCAGGTGCTAGAGCACCTTGCCTGGCAGAGGTCAGCCTCTGTCCTGCCCCAGTGTCCCTAATGCCTCTGGCAGCCCAGAGTTTGTTTCCCAGTGATCATATGGCATGGAGAAGGGGAGCAAGGGGCAGGGAAGGCCTGGCTGTCCCTCCATGGTGGGGACATGTCCTTCCTGGCATGGAAAGGTCATTAGTCCTCAGCCAGTGATTGACATGAGATTGTTCATAAATATTTTGTGCTCTGAGTTATAAAATATTAAACTCCTCCAGCCCACATGGAAAAATATTGCTCTTCCTCGTGTTTATCTTTGTTGCTGGTTATTACAAAACTGCCAAACCCCCTGAAATATTTATGTCTGGCTAAGGCTCTGATGGGGTTGCAACCAGGCAGCAGATCCTAACACCCTTTGCCCCTTAACCTCACCGAAGAAGGGAATCAGGGAGTCTTTGCCATCAGCCTTCTGCTGTCCACTGTACTGAAGCAGCAGCCAGGAGGATGCAGACGGTGCCAGTGCACATGCAAGGCCCGTGCCAGGTCCTGTTTGCCAGCAGGAAAGTGGGACTTTGGTAGCGCCAGCATTCTTTGGCACAGCACAGCTCCAGCCCTCCCTAAATTTCTGTCCCCCACAAGCCCTCTGTGACAAGGTGCCCCAGCCAAAGTCCCCTCTTCTCCCTGGAGCCCTGCTCTGTCTGTGCTAACAGTCCTGAAAGGAGACAGGCCAGTCCTGGTGCTTGAGACCCCAGGGGAGGCCTTGCCATGGAGACCCTGGGTTATTCCTCAGGACTGCTGAGAGAGGCTGTGACAGAGCGGGTCTGACTCTTGCTGCAGTGCTCTGACCTGCAGCCTGCAAGCACAGCACCTGGCACTGGAGAAATTGAGGCACAGGGCAGTGAGGTGGTTACTTGAGGTGGTTCCCCAGAGGCATCTCTGCTCCCTGCCAATCCCTGGGATTCCTGGGCCCATTCTCTGTCCTATTCATGAAACTCTCCAGGACAGCCGGACTGCCAGCATGGGGATGGATGGGGACACAGAATGGCAGGATCCTGATAGGCCAGATGGCTCCAGACAGGGTCTGGGTAAGTGGTAGAGACCTGCAACTTGAAATCCAACCACTGCCTCTGCCTTTAGAGGAGGCAACTCAAGAAGCATTGTCTGAAGCCTTTCCCCAGCCTTGGTGATTGGGCTGGTGGTGAGTGTCAAGGCTGTGTGAAGTGCAGGGGTGATGCTGGGCCACTGGGTGCCCCCAAGAGCTTGAGGAGCAAGGGCAGGTTGGCTGGGGGGGCTGTGCCAGCTGGGGGCACCAGGTTGTAACTCGAGCTGGAGCTGGGCCCTCTCTCACTAGACTGGCACTCAGCTGGGGACTCGTGCCAGGGGAGCAGGCACTGAGCTGTGCCCTGCCAGGTTTGCCAAGGTCCTGAGCTGGTCCTGCCTGCTCTGGCCGTGTCCTGCCTCTACCAAGACTGGATCTGGCCATCTCTTGTCTGCATTTGTCTGTCTTCTGGCTGTGTCTTGCCTTCTCTGGCTGTGTCCTGTCTACCCCGGCTTCTCTGGCCACGTCCCACCTGTGTCCTGCCTTGCCTGGTCATGTCCTGCTTTCCCTGGCCGTGTTCTGCCTTGTCCTGCCTGGATCCTGCCACGTCCTCCCCGGCTTTGCCCAAGCCCTGCCAGCCGCCGGCCCTGCCGGTGCTGTGTCCGGCTTGGCAGTGCCGGGAGCGGGCAGAGAACAACAGTCGGGGCGGCCCCGGGGGTGCCGCTGCCCGCCGAGCCGGGCCGGGGCGGGCCGGGGGCGGAGCGGCTCCGCTCGCCTGGGGCTGGCGGAGTGTCAGAGGCGGCGGCGGGAGGCGGCGGCAGCCGCAGCTCCGAGGCAGCAGCTACACCGGCACCGGCTCCAGGCACAGCCCGCCGGACACAGGTAAGGGCTGCGGTCCCACGCCGGCGCTCCCGGCCGCGCCCGTCCCCGTGGCCTCGGGTCGCGCCGTACCACGGCAGCGCCCCGGCGTCCCCAGAGCCTTGGTGCCGGCGGCAGAGAGAAACGGCGACCGGCGGTACCCTGCAGCCGTCGGAGCTGCGGCACGGCGGGGCTCGGCGGCCGGTGTCGGGGTTCCCGGGACTGCGGGAAGGGAGTCGAGCATGGGCAGCGGCACCGGCACGGGGTTGCGGGCGGAGCAGAGGGGCACTCGGACACGATACCGAGCTTGTGGCTCCTTAAGAAGGCTCTGGAGGTCACCGTTCCCCCGGTGCCCCGGCAGCGCCGACCACCGCAGCGGGCACAGAGTGGGACCCCACCGCCGCAGCCCCCGGCCCCGGGCAGGAACTGCCCGCCGTCTCCGGGACAGCGGAGATGACCGCCCGGCGCGGACAGCCCCTCCATGCCCCTGATGCTACCCTCCCTTCAGCTGTCTCCAACCGGACAGAGACGTGGCTCTTGGGGAGTGCTGCCGGGACAGGGTGTCCTGGGGTGCCAGGGTGGGTTCGGGACGGATTTGTGGTGAACCGGCCCAGGCCGTGCCCCCGGCCCCTCGCGGGGTGCAGCAGGGCAGGCAACCTCCTCCTCTCCTGTCTTGTCTCACTGTTGGATGTGTGGGCCAGGCTTGTGCCACCTCCTCTCACTGTCGCTTGCCCAATACTCTGTGCCCCTGCCAGGCTGGGCAAGACCATCCAAATGACCATGCTGGTAGGAGGCTACGGGGTGTGCAGCCAAGGGAGGTGCTTTGGCCCCACAGGGCATTGGAGCTCACAGGCCATGGGGCAGAACATAGGTGTGGGGGTCCCGGCAGAGACCAGTGTCAGGACGACCCATGCCCCCCTTGGGGAAGTAACAGTGGCAGCTTGTGCAAGCCTGGCTCACCCTTGCACCCTCCCAGCACCAACGCTCTTACACATCCCATGCCACCCCTACAGGTGCTGGTGTTGAGGAGGGTCAGGTCCCCTGGCAGGGGGTGGGATGGGTGGGAAGCGCTTGGGGCACGTAGGAGCAATGGCAGCTTCTCACTCATCCTACTCACAGATGCTTTCAGGAGAGGAGGCTGCCAGCAGCCCGCAGCTGGCAGGAGCCTTCCCCACCACACCGTGGTCATCAAGGTGGACTTGGCTCTGCCCTGACAGGTGCTTCACCTTCCCTGATGTTCTCCAGATGTTTTTGTCCTCCCCCAAACACCATGCCCACACAGCCAAGCAGCTGTGGGGATGGCTGTAGCCCTACTCATGGTATCTCTCAGAGCTCACTATAGGGTGGGTAATAGTTTGCCTTTTCCAGAAAGCTTTGCCTGAAGGTGCATTTTACCTGCCAGATCCTGCCTGCTGCCCCAGAACATTCAGGTTACAGAGCTTTGGGCTCTGGGTGCTGCTGAGATGCCTATGCCAGGTTCAGCCTACCACCAACAGGCTCTCAGCAATCCATGTGCCCATGGACTCTTTGCTGCTTGAGGAAGCCCTGGGTCACTTGAAAACATTCAGTGCCTGAAATAAGACAGGGACCCTTTCTTGGCCTCTTCCCCAAAATCCTTCAAATTGGGTAGTCAGGTAGGAGATGCCCTGAGGCAGCTGGGGGCTGGTCTCAGGCAAACAGCAGCTGTGGACAGGCACTTTGGGGCACAAAGAAGGAAGAGGTCCACATGCATCTCATTACCCCATCCCACTGCACCCTGTGCCACACTGCTGCCTGCATTCCCCAGCCATGGGAATCACCTGTCCTGGAGCACCATGGGGTGCCCTGCTCTTGTTCAAGGAGAGTGGCCCCAGTGCCAGCTGCAGGGGCTGCAGGGGGTCCAGCATGCTCTGCATCACCCTCCCACTTCATGTGCTCCTGTGAGCACCCTGCTTTGCCAGGCTGCAGGCAAGCCCTGGGACCCACCACAGCACCAGCAGCTTCCTGTGCTGGAACAGCCTGAGGTTTCTGGGCTCTCAGGGGGTTTCCTTCTCCCATGGCCCCCAAAATACAGGCCCTGTGGGATTTCAGTAGTCAGCTTCAAATGGGAAACAAATCTCTTCCGTGGTTCAGGAAAAGACAACTGATCTCCGAGGGGACTGCATCTCCTGCCAAAAAAAGGCCTGCCTGCTGCAAAAGCCTTTGATTCCCCCGCGCCTCCGTGCTTTCTGCAGAGGGAGTCAGCAAAACTGGCTCTTACTTTTACTGAAATCTCTGGATTTAGTATATAGGGAAGGAAGGGGCGGTGGTGGGAGAACAGACTCTAAAGCACAGCTCTGCGAGAGGATGAAGTCAGTGGCATGTCCCTGCTCCAGTCCCAGTGCCACAGGCAGTGCTGGGGACAGCTCCAGAGGGCAGGTGAGCTCTGGAGGTAAAGGATGGGGATTAAAATACAGTGGTGGCTGGGTGCTGGGTGCTGCAGGCACTGTGGGCTCATAACTGTCTGCTTTTGGCAGAACTCTTGGCTGGAAGTTGGGAGCTGTTGGCACCTGTGATAGTGCTACGTGGGTAAGGGGCTTAGGTGACATCCTTGCCCAGGTGACCTCCCTGGCTTTTTCCTCCCCACTGCAATGTTTCAGGGGCCGGTAAACTGCCCCCCCGGCCCTCCTCAAGGCTGCTTTACCCAATGCTGCCATGGGAGCCAGCTCTGTGTCCTTCCTGCCCGTGCCAGTTCATACTGGGGAGTGCTGTGTGGTGACCAATCCCTGTGCCACTGCATGTCCCCTGGGGTCTGTGTCATTTGTGGATGTGTCCTGGGATCCCAGGTCACTGTGGGAGCTGTCACATCCTGGCTTCTTGATAAGGGCACCCTGGGTGGAGTGGCACTGGGACGGGGGGCATAGGCAAGCTCATGCTCTTGCTTGCCCATGCAGTACTGACACTGCTGCTGGGGACAGAAGCTTTACTCTTTGCTTTTCTAGGTGCTGAGGCCTCTGCCAGGGAGACACGACACCCCTCCTCCTGCCACCACACCGTGCCACCCCTGCCACCCAATGCCTGGGGACTGGCTGTCCTCATCTTGACAGGTGGCAGTGGGTGACACGGGGTGGTGTGGGTTCCCCGGTGAGTGCCACCACATCCCATGGCGGTCCTCTTGGCTGCTTGGCTGTGGCTAATGCACCTGGCCACTTGCCTGGCTGCTGGACACGGCATGGCTGGCAAAAAGGAGATCAGCATGGATGGGGACCTGGTGATTGGGGGCCTCTTCCCAGTCCATGAGAAAGGAGTGGGGAGTGAAGACTGTGGCAAGATCAATGAGCACCGAGGCATCCAGCGCCTGGAAGCCATGCTCTTTGCCCTGGATGAGATCAACAAGGACAGGAGCATCCTGCCGGGGTGAAGCTGGGCGCCCACATCCTCGACACCTGCTCCAAGGACACCTACGCCCTCGAGCAGTCCCTTGACTTTGTCCGCGCCTCCCTCACCAAGGTGGACGGCTCCGAGCACATCTGCCCCGACGGCTCCTATGCTGTCCACGACGATGTGCCCATGGCCATCACTGGCGTCATTGGGGGCTCCTACAGCGACGTTTCCATCCAGGTACCTCCAGGCCAGAGGGGCTTGGATGGGGCTTGAAGGGTTGACAGAAACAACACAGCATGATAGAACTCCAGTAGCAGTGTGATGTCACTGCCTGTACAGCACAGGGATGCTCTCATGTCCCTCATGGTGATCCTTTGCCCCTTTCTGCCGGGGATGGCATTCCAGCCTGGCACCTGAGACAGTCATCACTCCTCTCTGTGGCAGGGGACTGCAGCCCTGATGCTGGCAGGGATCCTCTTGGGGGCTGTGGGGAGCCCCCACCCACCACGAGCCAGTGGATTCATCCCACACGAGGTTGGAGGGATTATTCCCAGAATCCTGGCAGCCAGTGCAGCTCCTCAGCCCAGGACACTCTCAGTGCTCAGGTCCATGCTGTCCTTGGTACCACCGTGCTGCCGAATCCTTGCCACTGCTAGATGGGCTGAATGGTGCAAACTGCCTTACAGCAGCCATGGTACTGGTCCTTGGCATGCCATCTTCTGGCATGGGTCTGGAGAAGGATACTGGCCCTCTCCTGCCTGACAGGCACTGCTTTTCTGGACAATGGGTGACAAGATGCTACCAGCTGCCTGGATGGCCACAGTCGTGCCATGACTGTCCCAGTCCCTCCTGGCCAGTGTAGCAGGGGCTGCTGTGGTGCCCTGGCTCCCAGTGGGTGGCTGTACCCAGGAGCTGCCACAGGGTGAGAGAAAGGGTTGGCTCACCTCCAGCCTCATGGGTCCTGTCTTCCGTGGGCTGGGTGGGCAGTGGGGCTCAGGGTCACATCCCAACATGACAGTGACACTCCTGATGTCAGAATCATGCTGGAGATTCTGTGGTGGCAATGTGTAGACACTGCTCCTGGCAGGCAAAGGTACCCAGTCAGAGCAAGAGCCACCATGGCCTCCAAACCCAAGCCCAGGAGGTGCAGCCAGCCGTGAGGGGCATCTGTCTCCAAGAGGCTCATCCATAGGGCTGCCTGATCTGGGCAGGGTGGGCACAGAGGCCATTGCCCTTATATCCACAATAATCCCATGGGAACTGGCACCTCGAGCCTTGGACCCAGCAATCACCCTTTGTAGGCTGCAGCTCAGTCCTTCAAACAGCCAGGGGCTGGCTTCAGCAGAAGAGCATCTCCTGAGGGTGCAGAAGCCGCAGGGGCCAGCTGAGTCCCAGGGGCTGCCAATGGGCCACAAGCTTGCTAAGATTTAACGAGTCCCTGGGGTGTGTCAAACCCTGTCTGCAGGTCCCCAGCGTCCCTGCATCCTCCCAGCCGTGGGGTGGAGGGAGCCGGGGCTGGACGATGGAGGGCTGGGTGATGAAGACAGCAGCCCAGTCCAGCTCACATGGGTTCTTGTGTCTCCCCTTGCTGGAGGACTTGGTGTGTCACCACAGCTGGGGGTACTGACCTGACCACAGCCAGGCAGGTGGTGACACGGGCAGCCCGTGTGCCAGCCAGGGACCACGAATAGTGCTGGGGTGGCACAGTGGGCTGGCAACTCCCTCTGTGTGGCAAGGCCAGGCCATGCCATTGCTGCTCTAGAGCAGCTTGCCATTAGGAGACTTCACCGTCGGGAACATTTGCCCACGCTAATGAAGCTGCAGCTCTTGCCCAGGGCACAGCAAGGTGCGGGCAGGCTTTCCAACCCTGCTGGCATGGCTGAGCCCCTGCCTGGCTACCTCAAGGCCTGGGCTTAGCAGCCTCATTAGTGAGGTATTTTTTCCCCTTTGAAAATGACAAGGGCTTCTGCCAAGCAGTGGAAGATGCTGGTCCTGATGGGGTGCCGCTGTAGGATGCTCAGGTGCTGATCCCCAGGCCTAGCTCTGCAGCCTCCCACATCTCAGGGGGCACTCTGCCCCAGCTCCCAGAGTCCTTTTCCCCTATGCTACGGGGCTGACTGGCACCCTGGCTTTCTCCTTACCCTAGAGCATCTCCCACAGGCCACTTCCGCCTTTGCCATGAATCCATTTAATCCTTCCCCAGCCCTGAATATCAGAGGCGAACACATGAAATACTAACATAAAGAAATTAGCACATCTGTGGGCTCAGGCAACCCTGGGATTGTGCTATTCATCCATCTGTCCACTAATCAGGACCCTCCAGGTTGATGGGGCCTTGCTCATCATCCCCATGGTCATGCTTGGGAGCTCCATGCCATGCTTGGTACTGGGCAGGGGTCCTCTGGTGGGAATGTCTCTTCAGGCAACTCACTTCTCCTCCATGCAGGTGGCCAACTTGCTGCGGCTCTTCCAGATCCCCCAGATCAGCTATGCCTCCACCAGTGCCAAGCTCAGTGACAAGTCCCGCTACGACTACTTTGCCCGTACTGTCCCACCAGACTTCTACCAGGCCAAAGCCATGGCAGAGATCCTCCGTTTTTTCAACTGGACCTATGTCTCCACCGTGGCCTCAGAGGGTGACTATGGGGAGACGGGGATCGAAGCCTTTGAGCAAGAAGCCCGCATGCGCAACATCTGCATCGCCACCTCAGAGAAGGTTGGGCGCTCCATGAACAAGAAGACCTACGATGGCGTGGTCCGGGCTCTGCTGCAGAAGCCCAATGCCAGAGTGGTTGTGCTGTTCACCCGCAGTGAAGACGCCCGGGAGCTGCTGACAGCTGCGCAGAGAGCAAACGTGTCCTTCATGTGGGTGGCTAGTGACGGATGGGGAGCCCTTGAAAGCGTGGTGGCTGGGAGCGAAGCAGTGGCAGAGGGAGCCATCACCATCGAGCTGGCAGCCTACCCCATCAAGGAGTTTTCTGCCTACTTCCTTAACCTCCACCCCTACAATAACAGCCGAAATCCCTGGTTTCGGGAGTTTTGGGAGCAGAAGTTCAAGTGCAGCTTCCACACACAGGACTGTAGCTGGTACTCCCTCAAGACAGGCAAGTTTGAGCCAGAGTCCAAGATAACATTTGTGGTCAATGCGGTCTATGCCATGGCTCACTCCCTCCACAACATGCACCGGGTGCTGTGCCCCAATGCCACCAAGCTCTGCGATGCCATGAAGCCTGTCAATGGCAAGAGGTTATACAAGGACTTTATACTCAATGTTAATTTTGATGGTAAGTCCAAATGAGGCTTGGCTGCCCAACTGGGAAGGGTTGAGTGGAGGGGCAGTGAAGAGGAAGGAGACACAAATTTGACCCAAGACCCTCTGATTTCTCCAGCTTGCCTACACCCAGGAGCCTCTTAGCTGTGGGCTGTGGCTATTCCAGAATGCCAACAGCAAACCACCACCCTTTGGAGGCAATAAAGGCTGCCTGCGTGGAGCTGGTGACCAGCTTCATCCTGCTACAGCTGGGTGGAGCTAGCCCCACAAGGGACCATCTGAGAACATGGATCCTTGAAAACTTCACCTGCAAGCATTGTGTTTTATTCACATTTCAGGGATTAAATTGGTGGGATGCCCCTCATCAGGGACCCGCATAATTTGGGGTGAATTAGTAGCATGTCATCTGTGATTTGGGCTGAGCCCAGCTACCCAGGTGTCACTGAGAGCCATGGAGGTTACAAAATCCTTGGCTTTGCCTCTACAGAGCTGCCTGGGGCTGCCAAGCTCTTATGCACTTAGGGAAGCAGTTCTCCAGCTTTGCTTTCCTGCTCCTGACTTGGTATGAGAGTGTGGGTGGGGGCCAGTGCCCACCAAAGCCGTTCTACCATTCCCCTTCTTGGACGGATGGGGAGAGGGAAAATATACCAAGAGACCTGTGGGTCAAGATTGAGGCAGTTTAATAGAGCAAAAGCAAAGGCTGTGTGTGGAAGCAAGAGCAACCAAAATATTGTCTGCTTCCCACTAGCAATATCTGGCCACTTCCTGGGAAGCAAGGCTCCAATACATGTAGCAGTTACTCAGGAAGACAAATGGCATCAACGAATGTCCCCCACACTTCCTTCTTTCCCTGAGCTTTTATATCTGAACTGACACCATCTAGTATGGAATACCCTTGTGGCCAGCTTGGGTCAGATGTCCCAGCCCTGTCCCCTTCCAAGATCTTGTCCACCGCTCAGGGTGGGGTGCTGCTCGGGGTGGGGATGCTGGAGAAGCACAGCCTTGGTGCTGTGTGAGCACTGCTCAGCAGTAGTAGTAGATAACAGCAGTGTGTTGTCAGTACACTTTTGTAGCTACCACTACAAAACACAGCACTGCAAAAGATGCTGTGGGGAGAGCTAACTCCATCTCAGCCAAACCCAATACAGAGAGTGAAGGCAAGGTCCAGGCTGGACATTTGTCTGTGACCATAGTGGAATGTGACCCTTTGAAGGAGCCCTGCCACCACTCCAGTAGCAAGCAGTCTCATGCTCTATGGCAGTGACAATCTCCGCTTCTCCCCCTCCAGCTCCATTCAGGCCAGCAGACACCAAGAGCATTGTCCGGTTTGACCCGTATGGCGATGGCATTGGGCGCTACAATATCTTCAACTATCACCATGTGGATGGGCGGTATCGGTATCAGAAGGTGGGCTACTGGGCTGAGGGGCTCACCCTCAACACCAGCCTTATCCCATGGGCTGATGCCTCCATCCCCGTGTCCCAGTGCAGCGACCCCTGCAAGAAGAATGAGATAAAGAGCATGCAGCCTGGAGACATATGCTGCTGGATCTGCATCCCCTGCCAGCCCTACGAGTACTTGCTGGATGAGTTCACCTGCATGGACTGTGGTCTCGGTTACTGGCCCAACGAGACCCTGAATGGCTGCTACGAGTTGCCCCAAGAGTACATCCGCTGGAAAGATGTCTGGGCCATCGGTCCTGTCACTATCTCTTGCCTGGGTTTTATCTCCACCCTCTTTGTTTTCGGAGTCTTCGTGAAGAACAATGACACCCCCATCGTGAAGGCCTCTGGCCGGGAGCTCTGCTACATTCTCCTGACTGGAGTCCTCATGTGCTACAGCATGACCTTCATCTTCATTGCCAAGCCCTCCACCGGGGTGTGCACCCTTCGGCGCCTGGGGCTGGGCACCTCCTTTGCTGTCTGCTATTCAGCCCTCTTGACCAAGACGAATCGCATCGCCAGGATCTTCAGTGGGGTGAAAGAAGGGGTCCAGCGCCCCCGGTTCATAAGCCCCACATCGCAGGTGGTCATCTGCATGGCCCTCATCTCCTGCCAGCTGATCATCGTCATCATCTGGCTGCTAGTGGAGATCCCTGGCACAGGCAAGGAGACCGAGCCAGACAAGAGGTACATTGTCACTCTCAAGTGCAACAATCGTGACTCCAACATGCTCATTTCACTCACCTACAATGTCCTATTGATTGTCCTCTGCACGGTCTATGCCTTCAAGACACGAAAATGCCCTGAAAACTTCAATGAGGCCAAGTTCATTGGTTTTACCATGTACACGACCTGTATCATCTGGCTGGCCTTCCTGCCCATCTTCTATGTGACCTCCAGTGACTACCGAGTAAGAGCCTGTGTTTTGGGGTGGGGATGGGGGCTCTAATATAACTTAGAGAACTTGATTAGTGCTGGTGATTTGTTCCCCAAAGGAGATTGTGGCTAGGAGATGTGTGTGCCTGTGGAAGGGTCTCTAGCCATGGACCTGGTGATGGTCAGCTCTGCACTGGGGCATTCAGGACGAGGTGAAGGATGGCTGAAGGGCTGTGACCAAGGGGCTGATGAATCCTGGGGAGAAGATCCCCTCTGACAGGCTATTTGCTAGGGTGAGGATAGGAAATAGCCCTGAGACTTCCAAAGACTCCCTGACCTGACCACAGAAGATTGATTGTCATCCTTCAACCTTGTTATGCAAAGGCAAGAGACAGCCCCTGGATGATCCAGCCAGTCCCCCATGAGGGCATGAATGCCAACCCCAGGGCCAGAATGGTCCCTGGGAAGCCCAGCAGTGCCAGAGACTGGGGAGCATGGGTTACATGCAACAGCACTCAGCTCCTCTGGCAAAGGAGCCCAGGTATGTTCTCGCTGGGCCTGAAGGACTCGGTAGGGGTGACTGCTCTCAAGAGCTTTCAGAGAGGACCTGCATCCCCTGATGGGAGTGGTTACTGAGGTGAGGGGTACTGGACGCAGGCTTCAGGCACTACCCCAAAGTAGCATGTTGGCTAGGCTGAGGATGCTACTTAGAGTGGACCTGCTTTTCAGGGGCAACATGTCCTTACTAGGGCAGTAACCATTCTCTGCCCATGGATCTCCCGCCAGTCCATCCTGGCAGAGGGACCTGGTGTGGGGTGAAATATCCCTATAGGGTGCAGGCAGCAGACTCTGCCTGGTGGGGCTGGCTGGTGCTACAGTAAGGGCTTTGTCCTGCCCAGATTGGGACAGAGGGACACATGATACCCACTCCTGTCTTCAGGTCCAGACAACCACCATGTGCATCTCAGTGAGTCTCAGCGGCACCGTGGTCCTTGGCTGTCTCTTCACCCCTAAGCTCCACATCATACTTTTCCAGCCACAGAAGAATGTGGCCAGCCACCGCGTGGGCACCGCTCGGTTCAGTGTAGCAGCTGCCAGCTCCAGCCAATCCCATGGTGAGTATGGTAGAGCTGGGGAAGGGCTGGGGGGCAGCAACCCATTTCTGGTAAGGGGGGGGGGGGGGCAGAAACACCCCAGCATGGGCACCTGAAGGAACATGGGGTGCAAAGTAGGACACAAGGGGAATAGAAGATGCTGAGTGAGGACATTCCTGTTCTCTGGTCCTCATCTCCCATGGCTGCAAACCTCAAGGATGCAGCACAGCCTGCCTGGGTGGGTATTGCCCTGATGGCACAAGGCTGCCCCAAGTACTCTCCCCACCAACCTCGGGAGGATTCAGCTGCCCCAGGTGCCTATCACCATCTTAGGAGCACATAGGTGCCCCTTGCACCCTCCACTCCAGCCCTTGGGATTGCAGCCCCATGGGCACCCATCGCGTGTGGCAGTGGGATACCCTGGGAGGGGTGCTGCTGCCAGACTCCAACCTGGTCCTGACTGCTATCTTCCTGGCCAGGCTCGGCCTCGCAGTTTGTGCCCACAGTGTGCAATGGCCGCGAGGTGGTGGACTCAACCACATCATCCTTGTGAAGGACAGGTTGGTCAGGCCGTGGTGCTGCTGCTCCTGCCCCAGCCCCCTCCCCAAGGAGAGCAGCGCCTGCACCATGGCCTGCTCAGGTGCCGGAGGCGGCCAGGAAGCTCAGCCCCTGCCCCAGCACAAGCTACGCATCCCACATATTGGGTCACAGCATGTATCACCCATCCCTTGCACTGAGCCACGTTACATGTTCCCTGTGATATACATCCCTCTGCCTCTACCTGCACTGAGCCATGGTGTATGTCCCTCTAACTCACCTGCACTGAGCCATGGTGTACGTCCCTTGGACTGAGTTGTGGTGTACTTTGCACATTCCCAGCACTGACCTATAGTGCATGTCCCCATTCCCTGCACCACTCTGTGGTGCAAGCCCCTCCACCTTGTCTCTTGCACTGAGCCTTGGTACAGGTCCTGGTCCCTTGTCCTCTGCACCAAGTTGTGGTGCACATCTTCACGACCCTTGCAGAGAGCTGTGGTGCACAACTTGACCCCCTCTCACCAAGCTACGCTGCAGCTCATGCTTTGCTTGCACCAGCCACAGCACAACTCCTGCTCCACACCAAGCCCTGTGCTGGCACGTCACCCTCACCCCTGCTGCATTGCCCATCCCTTCCCCAGTGCAGGGCCTTTCTTGTCACCCCTTTGTGCCACGCCATGCCCAGCCTCATCCTTCTCCCTGTGCTTTGCAGAGTTTCACTTTTCCCCTCCCAGTTTTTGGCCCCAGGAAAGCTGTCAAGTGCTGCTGGGCTGGCCCCATGTCCCCTCCCTCCCCTTTGCTGTGCATAGTGCTTCTCACCCCTTTGGAGGAGAAGAGGCAGGGGCAGACACCAAAGCCCCCCCTGCGCCCTGGCTCCTGGAGAGCCCAGAGGGGTCCAGTGGGGCTGAGGGCAGGTATTTGAGCCCAACCAAGTTTTTAAGAGTAGATTCATTTCTGTGAACAAGAGTGTGAATTTTTTTTTTCCTTTTGTAATTTATGTAAATAAAGTGGTTTGGTTTTGTTTTGCTTTGTTTTTTAAAAAACAATTTTCCAGAGCTCAGGCCTGGCCAAACCTCAGGGAAAGGGGCAGACCCTCGCAGAGGGCACAGCTACATCATGACATGGGAGCCAGCAGTGTCAGGGGGTCACACAACACCCTCTGCTCACCCTGCTGACCCCAGGGGAGTGGGTGCATGAAGGACAGGGGGAGCAGCTCGAGGGGCAGGGGTTTAGTGACTGGCTGCAGCAGCTCCAGAGCTAGGGCACTGGGAGCTGTCAGGGTCTTTGGGGCTAGGGGGTGCTGCTCTCCGCTTCAGGGGGATGATGCAGATGCTGTTTTTGGCTTCTTTGATTCTCCACCACCGGCCAAGCCTATAGATGAGAGAGAAGGGGAGGTCATCTTCTACTGAGCTGTGAAGGAGTGGGGTGGGGGTTCTGCATCCCCGGGGAGCTGGGGAAGGGGGAGGGTACCGGTGTTCCTGCCCGAGGCCGGCTACCAGGAAGTCACCCGCTGAGGAGAACTTGAGGCTGTTGACAAAACCCACCTGGAGGAGATAGGACAGGGATGAGGAGCTTTCAAAGCATGCTCCTGTTGCCCAGGCAAAGGTGGCCACACTAAGCCAGCCCTTCATCCCAGGTCCAGCAACCCCAGCTTTCCCCATCCATACCAAGGGGATGTCCCATAGTGGCTCCAGCTTCCGAAATCCCTCACTGCACTTCCAGAGTTTCACACTGGCACTGTGGGAGCCTGGGGCAAAGAGGAGACTGACATGCACCCCAACCTGAGGAAGGGCACAGGATGGCACCCTCCTGCACCTCCAACCCCTGCATCAAAGTGGGTAGTACACACCTGTAGCCAGGAGGTCACTGCTGCGCAGGGCAGCCACGGCTGAGATCCAGTACGGCTGCTGCAGGTCCTGGGTGCCCTGCATGCCATGTGCTTGCCGAGCTAAAGCCAGTGGCTTCTTCTTTGTCAGCCCCCACAAGGCTATAGACCTGCCAGGGAGAGGAAGGGTGAGAAGGCTGAGAGGGACACCATCTGCCCACTCTGAGCACAGTCCTGGCCCTGTGCTTACCCATCATCAGCACCTGACACCATGTGCTCCTCATTGATGAGCTGGATACAGTCAATGGAACCCCTGCGATGAGAAGGGGCAACTACCATCAGCTATGAGCAAGCTTTGTGATCTTATTTAGGAGACAATGCTCTCTGAACCATCAGCATCCCCAGGGTGCAGGCAGACTTTCAATGATGCTTAGCATCCACATACCACTGCCCCACTTGGACCTGCCTGCAGCCCCCTCTCCCACCCCAGACCTACTGGTGCCCAGAAAACACGAGCTGTGACTCCTCAGGGATCTTCCAGAGCCGCACAGAGCCATCCCTTCCCCCCGATGTCACACAGCACTCCCGGCTCAGGCTATCCAGCCCCGTAATGACATCCTGGTGCCCAAACCTGGAAGAGAAAATGGCAAATAGCTGTGGCAAGTACAGGCCTCCCTCTGCCGCCTTGCCTCCGCCCGGGGCCACTGGTCCATGCCATGGCAGGGTCTGTGGGGCATTCCCCCACCCTAGGTCTTACAGGGTCTCCACATATGCATTCTCTGCCACATTCCAGACCTTGACGGAGCGGTCATGGGAAGCACTATACAGCTGGTGTGTGCCCTTCCGGAAGGACAAACCCTGTGGACAAATGGACATGCCACAGCACTGAGGGATGCTGGAAGGATGCAGCTGCCCTGCCCCGCAGGCATCACAGCTGTCTCCTCTGACTCACCGAGACGGCGTCACGGTGTCCAGTGAAGATGTGCAGACGCTTGCAGGTAGCTGCATCCCAGATCATGATCAGCTTGTTCCTGTCTCCTGTGGCCTGGAAGTCAGTAGGAGATGCCCAAGACCTGCCTCTTGGGGATGCATAGCCTGCCTCAGCATCCACTCCCACCCCATGTTCTTTGGGAGTCTCAGGAACCTCCAATGGGGGTAGGGGCTGCTTTAACTCAGTACAATACATCGGGGCACGAGACATAGCTCCTCTATGGAGAGACGCACTCCCATGGCCACCTCTCTGCCCCACGCAGCAGTGCCAGCCCCCTCTTCCCGTACCAGGTACTTGCCATCTGATGAGATGGCCATGCAGAGGATGTGAGATGCATGCCCCATGTGCCGCTCCTCAGTGCCCTTCTTTGCTCCAGGGACCACACACAGCCTCTTCCCACTTTCCACCTCCCCTGTGGAAAAGGCACCATTGTCACCCCCTGGGAACCTCTCAGCACTCCAGATAATGCCAATGAGCCTCCAACAGAGGCTGAAACAATACTGGCAACCAAGCCACCTCTGTGGGCAGCCCATGGTCCTGCTGCTTCAGGGTCCCCACAGGGTTCAGGGTGGGGGAATAGTGAGGCATGGACCCAAGGGAACACTTGCATTTGATGAGGGAGCCATCCTTGGAAGCAGAAAAGATGAACCTATCATCAGGAGAGATGACCAGGCAGGTGACAGGCAGCTGGTGCCCCCGCAGCACACGGATGCTGGCCGGATCAGGAGGCTGCAACTGCAGGGAGAGTGAGATGTGAGCTGGGCTGCCCTGGCCTCTCCTCCAGGCATGGCAATGTCTGAGGAGCACGGTCCCCTCCCTTCTCCAGAGCACCAGCCGCTGCCGCCCCGGGCAGGAGAAGCGCCCTGGACCTGTAACCGGCGTGGCAACGTGGGATGCCGGTCGTGGCTGTTCCCGAGCGTCCCCTAGAGCCGCTGCTTACGGTCTGTCATCCCCTAGCACCGGGCACTTACATCTTTAGCGACCAGGCGCTGCAACCGCCCCCTCTGCTCGAGCTGCAGGAGAAATGGGAGGCTAAGCGGAGGCGGCCTCGGCCCCACGGGGTGGGAACAGAGCCCGCTGCCGCCACCGGGACCGAGGGTCGCGCCCGCCCCAATATTTACCACGTCCTCCTTCAGCCGGTCACCGATGAGATCCGTCGGCAGAGCCTCTTCCTCCTCCTCCTCCTCCGCTGCCCGCTCCTCTTCTGCGGCAGACACAGTGCATGTAAACTTGGTTCAGCGCGCGGGGTCGCCATGCCGGGGCACCGACACTGGGGCCAGGCGGGACTCACCGTGCTGGCGGAGCTCCTCCAGGTACAGCTTGGCCAGACGCAGCTTCTTTTCCTGCGGCGTTTCCTCCACCTCCTCCTCCACTGCCTCCCGCCGTCGCCGCCGCCCCAACGACGGACTGCGGGGACACACATGAGCACCGGCACACACACCGACACCGACACCGATACCTCCTCTCTGGCGCAACCCTTACCTCTCCGGCTCTGAGTCGCTGGACACCTCCTCATCGATGGGTCGGCCGGCAGCCGCATGCGGCCTTCCCTCGGTGCCCGGGACCTGCAGAATGAACCGGGATGATCAACGGGACAGGTCGGGTTGCCGGGGCAGCCCCTCCCTGTGGTTTGAGCCTCACCGCCGCTCGCGGGCGCCGCCGTGCCGCTCCGCGCGGGGCCTTGCCCCTCCTGCCGCCCGCCGCCGCCATGCTGCTGCCGCACGTGGTGCCCGCCCCGTGCCGCCCCGCCGGCAGCTTGAGAGCAGGCCCCGCCTCTGCGGTCCCGGCACCGCCTTCCTGCCTCGGGCCCGCCCCCTAGCGGCGTCGCGCGCTGTCACTCCGGCGGGAACGTCGCTCACGGCGCGCCGCTTCCTCGGCGCTGGCGTCGCTCTCTGCCCGCCCTCCGCACTGTCTTGTCGCTTATCGGAGGGATTCTCTACGGCGTGTCTGTCCCCGCCACGAGTGTTCCGAGGGTGCCGGGAATGGGGCCCTCCGGGGACCTGTAAAAAGCAGGGGAGCCCTGCTGACGCTTCCCCCATCAGAGACCGGCCATTCACTGCCGGGGACTCAAACCTGCTAGCCACCCACCGGGACACCGCCCGGTTGGCAGAACCCCATGGCCGTGCGAGGGGGCGCCGGGGCCCGGCCCGGAAAGGAGGCGATGTCGGGACCGAGGTGTCAATGTGTTGAGACAGAAGCGGCGGCAGGCAGCAGGTCGGGAGTTAGCAGCGGGTATATGTGCAACCCCGGGCCCCGCTCATATGCTCAACCGGTGGGGGAAAAGGCAGAAGGCCTCCGGCCGCCAGGGGGCGCGGTTCGGGCTCAGAGGTGTGGAGGAGCAGAAGTGAGCGATCGAGGGCGGAAGTGGTGGAGGCGGCGGGGACGGTGTCTCGGTACGCGCGGGACGGGGTCCGGGAGTGGGGGGAGAAGGATGAATGATGGGTCAATTAAAGGGTCAGTGATGATGGGATCAGCGATGCGCTAGTGATGGGTCAAGGATGGCATCAGCTCGGTGGTAGGTCAGTGGTGGGTTCAATGAGGGGTAAGTTCTGGGTTAGTGACGGCGTCAGTGGTGGGCTCAGTGCTTGGTCGGTCATAAGTCAGTGGTGTTTAGGAGGTGGAGAAGTGGAGTGGGGCAGCGATCAGCTGGGTGGTGCCATTCGGGTTTGTATGCCACGCGCGGGTGCGCTGTGGTTTGGGGTACTTGTCAGGTGCAGGCGCGGTGTGTGCCCTGTGTGAGGGTGCAGCCTGACTTGGGGTGGAGGCCGTGGGAGGGCCTGGCCATACGTGTCATTCCCGCTGGGGAAGCAGAACCAGGCGCTGCGGTTGGCCGTGAGCCTGGGCTGCTTCCTGCTGCACTGTTGCGCAGGCAGAGGCCGCGGGAGCCAGCCGCAGCAGAGAGGGTGAGTGTGAGCAGGGCGAGTACGGGCAGCATGAATGGGAGCAGAGTGAGCCGCAGGCAGGGCGATCGTGAGCAGGGTGAGCAGTTCTGTGTCCCTGGGCAGGGGCTGGAGGGTGGCAGGCATGGGAGAAACCTGGACACCAGGGTGGGCAAAGTTTGGCAGCACACTGCAGGCAGGAGGACAAGTGCTGGGGCTGCTTACCCTCAGGGCCCTTTTGAGTGCAGGAGAGGGCTAGCAGGGTCTTGGTATGGGCTTGCTGGGAAGACAAGAAAGTGTCTCTCACCTAGGGGTGCTAGTGGGGCCTTACAGTGCTGCATGGCCTCCAAAGTGGGGAGCGTGGGCTGGGCTGGGAGATGAGAGTCATGGAGATGGTCAGGGGGAGAAGGGTTGTGGTTTTGGGGGGACGTTCTGAGGCCACAGGGGGCAGGTCCAGGCCCTACACCTTCCAGAGCAGGAAGCATGGCAGTTTGCTCAACCCCAGTCTGTAAGCCAGCACAGCAGTTCCTCCTGCCCTTGGCTTCTTTGCAAAGGGAGCGGCTGCCGGGCCAGGAGAGGGGTCCCTGCTTGCTCAGATTGTGGCGGGGGATCCCAGCCCCTGCATGGGTGTGGTATGGCTAGGGTCTGCTCAGCTCCATGGTGCTGAAGCCCTCTCTTAGAGGCCAGGGATGTGCATGTGATGAGCTGGCTGGTTTCAGGTGGATGCCCAAGTAGCAGAAGCTGGTGGCAGGGCTGGGGAGAGAGCAAGGCCAGCCCTATGCCTCTTGCCCCTCTGCTGGCTCAGTGGTGCCAGACCTGCCCACAGGTCTTACAGCATGGGTGCCTGGAGCCAGGACCATGCACCGCTTCCCCTCTGTGGCACTGTCCTTTGGCCTTGGGCATGTCACTAACCTCTGCAAACCTATCTGACTGTTCTGCTGGGGAGCTGCACCTACACTGGGGCTGGTACCAGGCTGGGAGGGGATACGTGAGGTCTGTTCCCTTCTGTCTCTAAGCTGTGGCCTGCTTGGTCTCCTGGCAGTGAGAAGAATGGGCTCTGTGTCAGAGGAGCTCAGCCTGGTCCCCCTGCACCAGAGGCCGGAGCTGCTGGAGGCCTGTGCCGATCTGCTGGGCGAGGAGTGGGGAAAGAGCCGAGCATCACGGCTGCACACGCTCCAGCGCTCCTCAGACGCCTTCCCTGCCTGCCTGCTGCTGCTGCGGAGCCAGGGTCCTTCTGAGGCCCCCACTGCCCAGGAGGGTCCTTACCAGCTCGTGGGCCACGTTCGGCTCTCCCGTGTGGCTGGCCGGCCCCGTGACCTCTTTTTGGAGAGCGTGGTGGTTCCCCGGGCACTGCGGGGCCAGGGCTATGGGCGGCAGCTGATGGAGGCCACTGAGCGGTGGGCTCGGGCTCGGGGCTTTGTCTGCCTGCACCTCACCACCCACGACAAGCAGCACTTCTATGCCCACCTGGGTTATTCCCTGGGTGAGCCAGTGCAGAGTGTAGCCTTCCTTAGCCCTGCCATATCCACTGAGGTGCTGCGGCTCTTCTCTACCCCTCCCAGCACTGCCATCACCACCAGGCGAAGGGTGCCCACTGCCCCACCGCCTCCCCTCCCACTGCCTGCTGCCCCACCACCAGCTCCCCTCCTACCCCCAGCTGCCCCACCGCCACCTCCCCAACGACCGTGGTGTGGGCAAGGGGAGTTCTGGCTGAGAGCAGCAGACAGAGCCTCCTGGAGACCCCCTACCATGATGCCAAAGGGCTGCCCATCTTCTGGATGAAGAAGAACATCTGAGGGTCTAGTGCCACAAGCCAGTGATTAAAAGCAGTGCAGGCAGGGGCTGCCTGCCCCAGTGCTGCCTGACTGCCTGGCATTCTTAGGGGCTGGCACCAGCTCTCCCAGCCTCCATGGTTTGCCCTGGCCCCATTGCCAGGGTGGGCGGTCCCTGCCCTACCCAGCCCTCCTTTTGCCCAACCAGGTCCTTAAGACCACCAGCTGCTGTAGCAGGTGGTGCTATAGCAGGGAGTTGTGCCAGCTCCAGGCTCTAGGGTTAGGACTGGTCTCAGGAGCACTGTCCAGTCCCACCAGTGTCTTCTTCATCCATGGGTCTCACTGTAGGGCAGCTGGGGCTGATGGCATGCTGTGTCCACCAGTGTGACTGCCACAGTCCACTGAGCAGCCTGAAGAAACTTAAGACACATGATGTCTGGGTGGCACGGGGGCATAGGCCTGTGCCAGTGTAGGTTGCAGGGTTCCTGCAACCACACTGCCACAGTGGTAGCCAGCAGCAAGGGCTGGAGCTATGGGAAGATCAGGGAGAGTGTTAGGCATGCACCAGGGGATTAGCACTGTCCTTTGCTGTGTCACCCTTCCCCCAAGCCTGTCCTCTGCCTAATCCCTTCCCCCTGGGCAGCTGACCAGCACTGGACAGGGTCACCCAGCCCACTCCAGCCCTGCCTGGGCTGGGGGTGGACAGAGCTGCCCCTCTGCTCCACACCTTTTGGGGGCTCAGTCCTTCAGCCCGGCACCCAGCCAGGCTAGGTCTTGATACAAAATGGGGAAGAGGGAGTCATGGTGCCCAGGCTACAAGCAGGGCTAAGACCCAGCAGGGCAACTGAGGTTGGTGGCTTGTAGTGACAAGCCAGGGCCATGCCATGGCTATGGTGATACAGGCAGGGGCTCTGGGCACCAATAGCAGAAGTGCCCGTTAGTGGCATTGAGGCAAGAGGTGTCTGAAACCTCCAAGTTTGCTGAGTCTCATGGGATTTGGAGTGGGCAGAATGTGCCTGTGGGGCAGCCTGGCCCACCCCATGCCAGGGTGGCAGTGCCAGCGCAGGCAGAGTGCATGCTGCACCCTGCTGCCTCATCCCCACCACTCTCCTCTCCCTGCAGGGTGCTGGCCCCGTGGGCAGCCAGTGACACAGGATGGTGCTGGTGCTGTGGGCCTGCCTGGTGCTGGGCATGGCCAGAGGGGAGAGCCCAGCACCAGAGCCTCTGATGGGTGACCAGCCATTTGCAGTGGTGTGGAACATCCCCACCAGCCGCTGCCAGCGCCGCTTTGGTGTGAGGCTGCCCCTCGGTGACTATGGCATTGTGGAGAACCAGGATAGCCACTTTACTGGCCAGAACATCACCATCTTCTACAAGAACAAGTTTGGGCTGTACCCCTACCTGTCCCGGCAGGGTGTTCCCTACCACGGGGGCATCCCACAGCGTGTCCGCCTTGGTGCTCACCTCAGCAGGGTGGCTGGGGACATCCGCCGCCTCCTGCGCCCTGCTTTCCATGGCCTGGCTGTGGTGGACTGGGAAGAGTGGAGGCCCCTCTGGGCCCAAAACTGGGGGCCAAGCGGATCTATCGGGTGGCCTCGGAGCAATGGGTGCGGGACTGGCCTGGCTTGCTGCCGGAACGGCAGCGGCTCCGGCTGGCCCGGTGGCAGTTTGAGCAGGCGGCACAGGTCCTGATGGAGGAGACACTTCTGCTGGGACGGACCCTGCGGCCAGGGGGACTCTGGGGGTTCTACCGCTTCCCCGACTGCCTCAACGGCAACTGGGTAAAAGAGGCCAACTACACTGGGCGGTGCCAGCCAGCAGAAGTGGAGCGGAACAACCAACTGGGCTGGCTCTGGGCTGCCTCAGCTGCCCTCTACCCCAGTATCTACCTGCCGCCGATGCTGCCACCTGCCCTGCGCCGCCGCTACGTGCACCACCGTCTGCGCGAGGCGCTGCGCGTAGCTGCCTTTGGAGCCGGCGGCCTGCTGCCCGTGGTCGCGTACTCGCGTCTCTCCTTCCGCCGTTCACCCAGGTTCCTGGAGCTGGTAAGAACCGTGGGGCCGGGGCTGGCAGCAGATGTGTCAGGGGTCCTGCGTCGCCCTGGCATGCAGACCCCTGTCCCTCAGCCTGGTCACATCTCACTCTCCCTGGCAGGCTGACCTGGTGCACACCATTGGGGAGAGTGCAGCGCTGGGTGCAGCTGGACTTGTGCTCTGGGGAGACACGTCCTACTCACGCTCAGCGGTCAGTATGGCCCCTTGGTGCTGTGGGCATGGGATGTATGGGACAGGCACATCCCCTGTGCCTGCTGGGGAGGAGTGGCTGAGGGGACTGCAGTGCTGGGGAGAGTTCTCACCGGTGCTTCCCTCTCCAGGAGAGCTGTGCCAGCCTGCACCACTACCTTGTGTCCACCCTGGGTCCCTATGTGGCCAATGTGACAGCAGCAGCCCAAGAGTGCAGCTACAGACAGTGCCACGGGCATGGACGCTGCGTGCGCCGGCAGCCCCAAGACCTGGGCAGCCTCTTGCACCTCGGCTCTGGTGCCAGTCTACTCACTTCTTTCCGCTGCCACTGCTTCCGTGGCTGGACTGGCAAGGGCTGTACCCAGCAAGTCCAGCTTGGCCCCGATACCTCCTGCCTGGTGCCCACCTGCAGTCGTGGCCTCTGTGGTCCCAATGATCTCCCACCCTCTGACACTTGTCTGCCACGGGGCATGTGGAGCTGGTAATCAGGGCTGGGGACCACCGTGGTCCCTCACCCTGGCAGTGCTACAGCCCAGTGCTTTCTATGGGCTCATTAACTTCAATAAAGCCTCCTGGCACAGCTGGCATGGTCTTTGTGAGCAAAGCTGAGGAGGGCTTTCCATGGTGCCCCCAGTCAGCACAATTACCGTTGCTGCCAAGAGGCAGCAGAGCCCCCAGTTTGGCTCTGCTGCAATCTCATGGTATGCTAGCAGCCCCTTTACCCTGGGAAGTGGGCACAGGGCACCATCACAGGCTGCTCTCCCTTTGCTGTGCTGGCACCATGCTGCCAGCAACCCTGACTATGCAAACAGGCCCCCTCTGCCCACAGCTATTTTTATCACCCTCGAACTGTATTTCTCACTGTCCTATTTTAAGCAGTGCAGTTGGTGCATCAGGAACCCAGTGCCCAGCTCCCAGGGGCCCCACACTGCCTCACTGCCCACTCACGCTGCCCGGGCACAGAGAGCCATGCCCAGGGAGGCTGGAGAAGGTAGGCTAGGGAGCGGGCTGGGGGCTGGCAGGGACCCTGGCACCCCTGGGGGGAGTGGGTGGCATGCGACAATGATGTTGGGATGGAAGCAGTGGCCAAATATTGCCCTCCTCCACAGGGACTGTAGGCACAGCTGCCCGCCTGGGGAAGAAGGGGGTCCTGGAGGGCTGTAGGCAGAGGGCAGCAGGTTTTGGGCAGCTGGCTGGCACAACCCCCCTGCACCAAACCTGCATGACCTGCTGTGCCCTGCAGCAGCAGAGGCTGCAGATGCAGGGGTGAGGGAGATACATCCAGTCCCGCCCCCAGCCAAAGGCAGGGCTGTAGGGACAGCCTGGGGTACCCTGGGCACTAGCTGAAGTACCCCAGCCTTTGCATCTGCCAACCCCACCAGAGGCACACAATGCCCTGATACCAGCAGAGTGGTGTCATGCTATCCTGCGACACCCCGCTGATCCTGCAAGGGAAGGGGAGAATGCACAGTGCCACTGTGCCCTGCTCTGCCGTGGTCACAGCCCCTGGGCGATGCCTGCTGCAGAAAAATGCACAAACACCTAGAAAAAAATGCTTTCCCTCTACCCCAGTGTGGGCATGGTCACTGCCCAAGTCACTGCTGGAGCCATACCTGCCTCCAAAAAACATCCCCCTCCCACGGGAGATGAGTCCACCTGGGCAGTGGACATGGCACACACCTTACATCTCTGTCCATGCACCCCTAAGCAGCACATAGGCACAGTACCCATGGGGCAAGCCAAGCCATGCTGCAGGCTAGGAGCTGGCATTGCCCTGCCCCTGCCTGCTGGCTCCCAGCTGGCCCAGAGGAGCACCAGCCAGCCCTGTAATGCCCAGGCTGCTGGGCTGGGGGGATGTGAGGCACATTCCCGTCTCCAGCGCAGACCAGATTCCAGCCCCACTAACGAGGTGCTGGGATTGTGGCCACCAGATGCCCGCTAACTGCCCTGATGACAGCGCCGGGGAGGGGACAGCCAGCACTTATTCACCTGCAACTGCAGCCTTGTGCCAAGGGAACACTGGCACTGGCTGCCTGCCCAAACATAGCACCAGGCTTGTGTCAAAATGGGGGTCACCTCTGTGAGGGGGTCTAATACCCACAGGGGTGCCCGGGGCAGGGTCCACACTCACCCTCTGCCTCCACTGTTGGCAGACAGCATGGGAAGGGCTGAGGGCACCACGCCAGCAGAGCCTGGGGACCCCGATGGCAGCGACCCTGGAGCCATTAGCCTGCGCCCGGTGGAGTCCATCAGTGACCTGCACTGGGCCTTGGCTGGGCACAAGGGTGCAGAAGGTGAGAACAGGGTGAGGGGGGCCCATGCTAGCCCTGGACATGCCATGGGCCAGGCTCTGACCTCTTCTCTCCCCTGCCCACAGGCAATGGCCCAGCTTCCTCCAGCAGCCTGCATCGGCCTCCATCTCGCCCCATGCCCCCCAGCCCCTCGGTGCTCCTGCCCACCCTGCGCCCTGTCCCTGCTGCCAGCCCCTGCCCCTGCCTGGGCCCCAGCCACCCCCTGCTCCTGGCCCTGCTGGGGCTCCTGGCCCTGACAAGCCTGGTCCTGGCCACGCTGGCTGTCTACCTGAGTGGTATGTGGCACTGGGCAGAGGAGGGAGGGCTGGGGTCTGGGGGAAGACCAGGCTGCCCATCCCCAGCATATCTCTGTCCTGTCCCTGCAGTCCTACAGAGCCAGTCGGTGAGGGCACTGGCCCAGTGGCTGGAGAGCCAGGAAGACGCCGTGCACCAGCTGCGGGCAGCCAGCAGGCAGCTCTGGGCTCGCATCAATGCCAGCACTGCGCCCGGTGGGCACCGCTGAGCTGTTCCCAGCCCTGTCACAGGGCCACCATGGGAAAGGACACTGAAGGGCAGGAGTGGGGGAGCAGTCAGCCCTACCACCCCCTCATCCTGCTCAGACCTGGCAGCATCGCCCCACAGGGTGCAGGTGGTGGCAATCCTGGCACCCACCCCAGGCTACAACAGAAAGGGACAGGGCTGCAAGGATGGGCACCTACCCCAGTGACAACCCTGCCACAAGGCAGAAGGCACTCTCCAATTAGCCTTTTAATCAAAGTCTTAGAAAATCACCACCACAGATACATTCCCAGGGGGCAGGCACTCCCAGCTGGCATGTCCCCATGCCCACCTGGGCAGCAGCCCCTGAGGCTCCACAGGCAGCACTGGGACTCAGCTGCTGTGTCACCCTCCCTTTAATTAAATTTCCCCACAAGATAACCATTTCATATAAAGCATTTGGCTGAGAAAGGGCTCAGAGCAGGCAGCTGGCAGGGCAGGCAGCACCTGCCACCCCACTCCATTCTGCCACTACCCCTGAGTGCCAGGCTGGCTGCAGAGGTAGGGGCTGTGCACAGTGTGGTAGGGTGGAGAGCTGGAAGATCACTCCCGCTACAGGCACAGGCACCAGGGCCAGATGCCCCACAGCCCTGTATGGCTCTGCCTTCCCACCCAGCCCTTCAGGATGTGCCAGGCCACTCTGGTGTCCCTGCAGGGCTGCGAAGAGGGTACACAAACCCTGCCTCTGAAGGGGTTGCAGAAACCCTGTGAGAACCCACTCCCTCCATGCCACCCAGCTGCAGAGCAGGCACACAGCAGCATGCCACCACCTGCTCCCCTGCTCTTCTTTTATCCTTCCTTTTTGGTTAAAAAAATAAAAGAGGGGGCAGCCCCTGGCGGGGCAGCTCCAGGCATTAAATACTCTGCTGTACATGAATAAAAGCCCGAGGGCTGGGGGCACCTGCCCCTCACAGTGCTGGGTCTGCAGTCCAGGTGGGCTGGGGGCTCTGTCTCCCTCTGCCCATCACAGCACGTCTGCCCGCTTGTCCCGCACCCGGCTCCGGGCTTTTGTGCGGGCTTTGAAGGCAGCCGAGTTGTAGAGGTGCTGGGAGAGAAGAACAGATGGGTTAGCAGGTCCCATCTTCTCACCTCCCCAACACACTCAGGCACTCAGGCCCATACCAGCATGGGAGGAGTCTGCAGGCATGAATCTGGGAGGGGCCACCCACCTTCTCAAAGCGGGAGACCTTGCTGGTTTTCAGAGTGGCTGCATCCAGCACCAAGGGTGGTCCAAGGCCAAAGATCTCCCGTAGCAGGTCATTGTTCTGGGGAAGCAGGGGCACGTTAGCACCTGCCAGCACTGGCTCAGCACCTCCAGGCACAGCTGCCTGGCCCTTACCTGGAGGTGGTGGCAGATGCCAGCACCCAGCACCTCTTTAAAGGCCTGGTAAGTCCGCTGACGTGCCCAGCTGTCCAGGTATATGCACTCCAGGCCAAATCGGACAGTCTCTTCCTGGTACTCCCCGTTCTGAGTGGGAGAGGGGCATCAGCAATAACCCAAGCACCCATCCTGTGTGTGCCCCAGCATGCAGCACATGGGAATCGCTGAGCAGTGGCCACACAGCCAGGGGCTCAGCCAGGTAGGGCACTGCCAGGCTCCAGTACCTCAATGAAGCGCAGGATGTCCCGGAAGATGGAGTGCTGCTTCCGTCGGTCTGTCTTGGCTCGGTACTTGTTGCTCTCAGTAGCCAGGATCTTGAGCTGGGCACACAGGAACTCTCTATCTTGGTAGTACGAGTCTTCCTGATGAATAACCAGGGTGATTTGGAGGGGACACAGCTCCAGGCACTGCCCACCACCACCACCACGACAGGGCTGCAGGATCACTGAGTCCAGCTCCTCTGCCTGGGCACCTGCTGGTGATGCCTGCCTGGAGCATCCCAATGCTGTCAGTGCCAACTCAGCCGGGGCACAGGCAGGATGTTAGTGCTAGTAGGTCTCTGCTGCCTGCCCACCTGCCTCCTGCCACTGCAGCACCCCAACATACCTCCAAGTCTTGGGCCAGCTCAAAGATCAGCGCGATGGTTTCCCCAGCCAGGATGCGCAGCGTGACACTGCTGCTGGACAGCAGTGGGGACAGCTTCAGCCAACGACTGAGACAGGAAAGCAGGAAGGCAGTCAGAGGGTCTGGGCACCACCCCAGGGGCTCCCTCCTCCACAGCCATCAGCTTCACACCAGCCCCTGCACCCCACAACACCCCACTCACTTGTCCAAAATACTCTTGATGTGGGAGGGGGGCAAATGGTGAGGAGCAGGGACCATGACTGGAGTGCACTGCAGTGCAGAGGGCCATGCTGAGTGGTTGCTGAGGCCCCTTCGCCCATGCTGGGGGGCTGAAGATGCCCTCCAAGCAGGACAGGCATAAGATCAGGTCCTAGAGGGGAAAAACCACCTGTCAGACAACAGCTGCTAGAAAGACACCACAATGAAGCCACACACTGGAAGTGAAGGGGACCCATTCTGCCCAGGGGCACCAGGAGCTCCTTGGGGCAGAAGAGCCTCCTTCACCCAGGACATCCCAGCTCTGCAAGGTGAACTTCCCTCCCAGTTCAGCCCCATGCTGCCCAGAGAAGGGGTTTGAGCTGTCACTTGTGTCTTGGTACCATGGGCTGAGGGCAGGTGGCATGGCAGCCCCCTGGGTGCCCTACAACAAGGGTATGAACAACATCCAGGCACAGTTACCTCGAGGTCAGCAGCAGCAATGTAGCAACACATGCCCAGAGCCATGGCACACTGGTGAGAGATGTAGGGAAAAGGCAGTCAGGAGGCAGTGATGGGCCAGATCTAGTGTCCAACCAGGTGGAAGCAGGGCTGGAGTGCCCCTGCTTTACCCCACTGGTCCCCATGGCACCCAATCCTGTTGCCCTGCCATGACTGCAGGAGCCCCAAAAGGCACTGCCTGGGCTCTCCCCACTGCTGAGGTACCCCTGTGTGCAGGAGAAAATGGGCCAGGCCTTACGCTCTGCCGGGCACCAGGGCTGGCTGTGCTGTCTGTCAGGACACTGATGAGTAGGGGCTTCAGGCTGTGAAACAACTCTTCCCCCTCCGGGCCAGAACCCATCTGGAGGCAGAGGAGGGTGAGGACGGTGCCTGCCAGTGCCTGTTCCTCCCCTTTACCTGTGAGCAGCACAAGACATCCCACTCAGACACTGATCACCAGCCCCACCACCCCCAGCCCCGGTGCCTGCCTGCACCCAGACCTTTCTTGAGACACTTCTCGAGGGAGTCAGTGAGCATGAGGCGACGCTCCAGCAGGAACTCGGAGAGGATTCTGGAGGAGAAGGCCAGGCGCAGGCTCTGCAGTGCCGCCTGCCGCATCCTGGTACTACGGGAGACCGCGGGAGGTTATGGGGTGGGTTGGCCCGGGACCGGGCATATCCCTGCCCCTTGCTGCCCACAGAGCATGCCAGCTGCTCCACACCTCTTGTCCAGGAGGTTGTCCATGTGCTCCTTCAGCCTGTCCTCTGCCTCCTCCTCCTGGCCTTGCTCAGTCGCCGCCTCACTCCCTGCCGAGGCGGCACCCACGTCAGGGAGGTGCTTGGGTGCAAAGGCAGGAGGCCCACGGGTGGGGGACATGGCAGCAGCATTGCTACCCACGGAGGGGCACAAAGAGGCTTGCCCTCGGGCTCACCTGCGCCCTCATCGGCGGGGCTGGTCCCCTCACTGGCGCTGCTGCAGTGGCTCAGCACCTCGCTGCCAGCCTCCTCCTCGCTGGCGGGAGAGCGAGCTCGGGCGCTGCCGAGGCCACCTGCAGGGGGAATGGAGACAGGCGCCTGTCACCCAGGGCCTGACCGCACCGCGTAAGCCGCAGAGGCAGAGGCCTGAGACATGTGCGGGTCGTGGGATCTGGGCGGCTCACGGGGCCTCTGTGGACCCCCGTGCTCCGCTGCCGGGACGGGAGGGCAGGCCAGGCCAGGCCACGGCATGGCAGGCCAGGCCAGGCCAGATCAGGCCAAGGCGGCTCGACCCGACTCGACGGCTCACACGACCCCGCCGCCGCCCCCGCACCCCGCTCCGCCGCCTTCCCGCCCTGCACCGCGCCCAGGACCCCACTCACGGCGCGCGGCTCGGCGGGAGCGCGGCATGGCCAGCGCGCGCGGACCCCACGCCCCTCCTCCCCAGGCGCGAGGTCCCGCCTCTGGCCCTGCCCACCGTGCCGCCCCGCCGCGTGGCCCCCTGGGATCGCCCGCCAGCATGTAGGGGAGCTCCCCGCGCGGCAGCTCCCCGCGCGGGGGCGCCCCTCACAGAGCCGGCCGCTCGCTTGTGGCCCTGCCCCTTGCCATGGCCCGCGCTTTCGCCCTGCTCCTGCCTCTCTGCCCGTATCCTCTGCCGCTTCCTGTATCCCTGGCCCTGCCCTGTCTGTGCCTTTGTCCCTGCATGCATCTCATTAGGAAAATCTCTAACTATGGTCCCAATTAGCCTTTATAATATGAAATTGTATGAACTGGTTGAAGGGAAGTAGTCAGAGAGTTGTGGTCAATGCGACAGAGTCTGGTTGGAGGCCTGTATCTAGTGGAGTCTTTCAGAGGTCAGTACTGGGACCAGTGCTGTTCAACATATTCATCAACGACCCGGATCAGGGCACCGAGGGCACTGTCAGCAGGCTTGCTGGTAGCACCAAACTGGGTGGAGTGGCTGACACACCCCAGGGTTGTGCTGCCATTCAGCAGGACTTGGACAGGCCGAGAGTAGGGCAGGGAGAAATTGAATGAAGTTCAACAAGAGCAAGTGTAGAGTCTTGCACCTGGGAAAGAGCAACCCCATGGACCAGGATAGGTTGGAGACTGACCTGCTGGACAGCAGTGAAGGGGAAAAGGACCTGGGCTCCCTCTCTCCTCTGCCCTGGTGAGGCCACATCTGGAATGTTGTGTCCAGTTCCGTGCCCCTCAGTTCAGGCAGGACAGGGAACTGCTTGAGAGAGTCCAGCACAGAGCCATGAAAATGATTAAGGAGGTGGAACATCTTCCTTATGAGGAGGGACTGAAGGAGCTGGGGCTCTTCAGCTTGGGGAAGAGGAGACTAAGAGATGACCTCATTAATGTTTATAAATATGTAAAGGTTGAGTGCCAAGAGGATGGAGCCAGGCTCTGCTTGGCAGTGCCCAGTGACAGGACAAGGGGCAGTGGGGGAAGTTGAGGCATAGCAAGTTCCATGGAAAGAGGAGGAAGACAGAACACTGGAACAGGCTGCCATGGGGGGTTGTGGAGTCTCCCTCTCTGGAGATATTCAAGACCCACCTGGATGAGTTCCTGTGGGACCTGGTATAGGTGATCCTGCTTTGGCAGGGGGGGGTGGACTAGATGATCTCTTGAGGTCCCTTCTAGCCCCTAACATTCTGTGATCCTGTGATTCTGAACTTAAGTATTTAAAGGATGGCTACAAAGAAGATGAGACTCCCTTATGACAAGGACTCACATGGAAAAGATGAGTGGTAATGGGTACAAGTTACTCCTGTGGAGATTCCAGCTGGATAGAAGAGGAAAATTTGTCATATCAAGGACAATCAGCCTTTGGAATAACCTCTCCAGGGAAGTGGTGGAGGCCCCAGCACTGGACACTTCTATGATCTGGTTGGAGAGGGTTCTGGGCCTTCTTATTTAAAATATTTTTCCCAAGAAAGGTTGGATCAGATTTTATCCTTCAGATTCCCTTCCAACTTCTGATTCTTTACATAAATATATATATATTAAATATATATATTTTTTTTTTCATTGTATACTGCATAGTTACAGGTCAGTAGGCATGACTACAAGACAGCTTGTTATGAGGAGGCCTGTAACACCATAAAGGACTCTGAGATAAGGCACCACAGCCCCTCCAACACCTCCCTGAGACTGTTTTATTGTCTGGCCTAACAGATAAGTGCCTGAAGCAAGACTGATGCCAGGGACACTTGGACAAGGATGGAAAGATGATGACACTATAGAGCTGCAGTGGCTTTGCAGTCAGGTGGAAATGGGATAATTAGGGTTTGGTCAAACTCTGCTGTACTACAGTGCTTGAAGGGTGTGAGATGCATGTCAAACCACATTTGGTTGCAAATAAAGAATGAGTTGTTCTTGGTATCCCAGCCATGCTCCTAGTGCCAGACAGAGCAAGTGAAATGCTTGCTACAGCTGTCCCTGCCCCTCTCTGCATACTTGCCCATAGCCTTGCTCCTGTCCCACTCCTGCTCATGGCTGTATCTCTGCTTCTGTTCTTGTCCCTGCCTCTGCCTGTATCCCTGCTTCATTCCTACATAAATACCTGCTTCTGTCCCAGATTTTGCCAGTCGTTCTCCCTGCCCATAGCATTGTCCATATCCCTGTTCTGGCCATGTTGTTGCTCCTGCCATATCCCGACAAAGGGGACACACATCCCTGCTCCTGCCCATATCCCTATTCTGGCCATGTCATTGCTCCTGCCTGCCCATTGTCCCTGTCCAAATCCCTGTCCCTGTCCTGTCGCTGTTTACAACTCTGGCATGTCTCAATCCTCGTCCATATTCGTGCCCATATCCCTTCTTCTGCCCACGGCCCCCACGGCGCCACGGAGGCGATGGGAGGGACAGGGTGGGGGGAGACCTCTGGACTTTCGTTTCAGCGGCTGGAAGCAGAAATTGAAAGTGGAGCAGAAACAGAAACTCCGGTTTCCCGGCTCCGCCGCAGGTGGAGCTTAAGGCAGCGCGGTCAGCAGCAGCCTGTCCCTACCGCCTGCCGCTACCTCTGCCGGGTGGGGGAACACCAGGGGCGCCGGTGATGCTGACACTGACCGTGTCCCACTGTCGGGGCGGCATCAGGAGCTCCCATAATACTGGCACTAGCCGTGTCTTGTTGCCTGCGATGACACCAGGACTCCAGGTGGCACCGGCTACATCTCATTGCCTAGAGTGATACCAGGACTTCTGGTGACCCCGGCACCAGCTGCGTCGCATTTCCTGGGGTGACACTAGGGCCTCCGGTGGCACTGGCCATATTCTATGGTCGTGGCGACACCAGGGATCTCGCTGACGCTGGTACTGGCCACATCCCATTGCCTGGGATGAAACTGTCACCAGTACAAGTCATGTCCCAGCGCTGGCCGCACCGCAGCGCAGCCCGGACACTTGATCCCTCAGACGATGGTGCAGGCAGGGCAACTCCAGCCCCCAGGCAGGGCCTAGCGCCGGGTCTCCGTGGTGGGACACCACCTCCTGACAGCTAGGCACCCAGCGTAGACCGTGTGCAGGAGCCCCCCGGGGAACCGGGGGCTGGGGAGATGCGAAACTTTGGGCCACCTTAACTTCCCGGCGATGACGCCATGGGGGCGGTGACACGGGGAGTTTAAAAGCTGACAGGAGCGGGCAGAGCGCGGGTAGGCGGTCAGGATACGGAGCAACTACAGCTGGCAGGATGAATGTGGGACAGATGACTTCCATGAATGGGCTTTGGTCGGTGGCCCCCAACAAGCTGGACCGCTGGATCATGGAGGAGCTGCAGCCCAGCACGGAGTTCTGCGACCAAGTGAAGGAGACAGTGAAGAAGATCTGCGACTTCTTGAAGGAGGACTGCTTCGAAAACATCCGTGTCTACAAGACTGTCAAGGTGAGCACTACCTGATGTGGGGGTCAGCCAGCACTCTTGCTGTCACTCTTACCTCTGTCCTGTTGCTCTAGCTTTTGTTCTGCCTCATTTCCCCCGGCAGCTCTGGTGACAGGCAGCCGCTGTGCTGAGAGGCAGTGGTGCTGAGCAGACAGGGTATCTCTCTGCAGGGTGGCTCGGCAGGCAAGGGCACAGCCCTGAAAAACAAATCTGATGCCGACGTGGTGCTCTTTCTCAGCTGCTTCTCCAGCTACCAGCATCAGAAGCAGGAGAGAAAGCATATCCTGAATTTGATCAAGGAGAGGCTGCACGCCTGCAGGGAGAGCTTGACTTTCACAGTGCGCATCAGTGACCCCCGGTACAAGGGTCCTGACAATATGCCACGCTCCCTCAGCCTCACTCTCCACTCCAAGGAAAAGTCAGAGTCCATCGAGGTGGACATCCTGCCTGCCTATGACGCCTTGGGTAAGAGCTGTGGGCTGGTGCAGGGCTGAGCTGTGGCATCAGCACTGGGATGGCTCTCACCCTCTTTCTCACCCCATAGGGCAGGTGAGCAAGAATGACCCACCAAATCCAGAGGTGTATGTGAGGCTCCTGAATGCCAGCAGTGGTCCTGGGGAGTTCTCCCCTTGCTTCACTGAGCTGCAGAAGATGTTTGTGAAGCCTTGCCCTGCCAAGATGAAGAACCTCCTGCGCCTGGTCAAGTTCTGGTACAAGGAGGTGAGAGGCTGTCTGGCTTCCTTGACACCCACCAAGAACTCACCTTGGTCAGTTCTCATACCTGTCTGTTTTTAACCCAGATGCTGAAGCCACAGCACCCTGATGCAGAGCTGCCTCCAAAGTATGCCCTGGAACTACTGACCATCTATGCTTGGGAGGAGGGTATGAGCTCCAGAGATTCCTTCAACATGGCTCAGGGCTTCCGTACAGTGCTGGAGCTGCTGTGCCGGCACCAGGAGATCTGCATTTACTGGGAGAAATACTACTCACTCCAGCACAGACAGATTGGTGACCACATAAAACGTTTGATGCATAGTCCCTGGTGAGGACCTTCCCTGATGGGACCCATGCCACCCACCCTGTGGTACTGCCTGGGGCTGATGGCAATGTCCACCCTCTGTTTGCAGCCCCATCATCCTGGATCCTGCTGACCCTACAGGGATCCTGGGCCAAGGCAAAGATTGGGACCTGCTGGCACAGGAGGCAACCCGCCACCTTTCGCTGCCCTGTGTCAAAGACATCCAGCCCTGGGATGTGCAGGTAAGGCTGCTTGTGCCAGCAGGCACCACAGCCCCACTGCCCCTACTAGCTTTGTGTACTGGTTCTTCTGTCCCCACAGCCAGCCCGACCTGTGATAGTTGAGGTGAAGCAGCTGACAGGCAATACTGTCATGACAACAACCGTCAGCCCAAGCACCACTGTCTGGCAGCTGAAGGAGAAGATCGAGCAGACAGTGGGCATCTCCCGGTATAGCCTGCGTCTGGCAAAGCTGGAAGAAGGCAGGAGCACCCCTGTCCTCCAGGATGATAAGACCCTGGCCACCTACAGCATCTTCTACAACACCACACTGATGCTGCTGCACACTGAGCCCCAGGTGATGGAGGTCTTTGTGAAGGATGACAAGAACCGGACCACCACGTACAGGGTGCAGCCCACTGACACTGTCCGTCAGCTGAAGGAGCAGATCCACGCTCGGCAGGGGCCTCCTGCTGAGCAGCAGCGCCTGACGTATGGCTCCAAGGAGCTGGAGGATCCGCACACGCTGGCACACTATGGTGTCCAGCACAGGAACACCATCTACATGCTCCTGCGGCTTCGGGGGTGCAGACCCCCAGCACCCTCAGTTGCCTGCCTGCTCGTGCTCCTGAGCATTGCCCTAACATCACCCCTGTACCCCCACTGTCATGCTGGAAATAAATTCCTTGGTAGATCTCTGTGGAGCTTGCTAAGCTGGAGATGGGGCCGACTGGTATGGGGGATGGTGGCAGGTGCAATCCCTTGGGATGAGTGGGTTCCTCAGTGCCACTGGCTGCTAGGATGGTACAGGGACACATGGGTACAGAGCAGTAGTGGTGCCAGAGCCTGGAGTGCCTGGTGGGGTTCTGGAGTGCCAACCCCATACCAACTTGACCTCAGGAACAAAATGGTTCCATCTTCTGCCTCCCCTCTTCCTGCTCCTGCCTGCAGCAGCTTTTAAACCTTCCCGAATCACGACCCTCATCACTGATGGGAACTTAAGCATGGCCCCAGCGTTTTGCCTCCCCCCAGCTCCTGTCCTCATCTGGCTCCTGCCCAGGGTCCCCCCAGGAAGCCCAGCTGGCAGGAGGTGGTGCCCCACCACTGGGCTGTCCACCCGTGGGCTGGGGGGGTTGCCCTACTTGCATCAGTGCCTGCCTGTGCCCATGCAGGGGGCTCAAATATCCGGGCTGAGGTGCAGCCATCACTGGGTCATGGCTGGTGGCACGATTTCACCCCAGGCAATGGGATGTGGCCGGTGCCATTGTCGGTGGGAGGTCTGGTGACACTGCAGGCAGCAGACACCGAGATCACCTCCTGTCCCCGGAGGTTGCCACCGGGAGGTTGCCACTGGGGATTTTCGGTTTCTGTTTTTCAGAAACAAAAAGTGCGGGCTGTTGGCACCGGGGAATTTCAGTTTCTGTTTTCCAGAAACGAAAGTGCAGGGAGCCAGATGCAGCAGCGCTCTCGGGATGCAGGGGCAGACGCAGACCACAGCCTGAATCGTCTGCTTTATTGTGCTCAATTAGTACAAGCCCCCCGCGCCGCCGCTCTGTCCAGAGCGCTGGACACCATCTCTGTGCCCCCCTCATCTCCCTCCCGGGCCTTCTCCCGCCGGGCCCCCATCTCCCGCCAGTGTCCGTCCTGTCCCTTCGGGGTCCTGCCTGTAGCCTCCAGGACCCGAGGGTGGCCCTGCTGCCGCGTCCCCAACGGTGTCATGCCCAGGGGAGGCACGGCCTGGCCCCGCCGCTCCCTCGCCGGGGCAGCTTTTACATTCATCCGTAACAGTCGTTAATAAATATTTCGGTGACTCTGCGGTACCGGCAATCGCTACTGCTGAAGCCGGTGGCAAGGGCGGCCGGCAGCCCCTCGAAAGGGTGTCAGCCTGGCTGCCCCCGGGCCTCGCAGTCGCAGTCCCCCACTGCTGTCTGCGGCCGGCTCCAGTGCTGCCGGCGGGCTGGCCGAGGTTGGTGGGGGACTTCGCCCCTGCCCGCGGCTCCGCTCCTAGGCAGAGCCCGGTGCCCGGGCCCGGCCCCGGGGTCACCAGGCGGATGCGCTGCGGGGTCTCCGCTCGGCCCGCGGCCCCTCGTGGGTGCGCCGGCGGCGAGCTTTGCGCGGCTCCTCGCCATAACCGCGGCCGGGGGGGCCGGCGTGGGAACGTGGAGGTGGCAGGGACCTTCCCCGGCTCCAGGGCCGCTGGCAAGCCCTGTCCGCAGCCCCCAACGGCGGGCGCTCCACCAGCTGGAGGAAGTCCCGGTACCAGACTTTGCGGCTGGCAGGCCCGGCGGTGAGCTGGGGGTCTCCGGCGGGTGCCATGCCCACTACCTGCCAAGCACTGATGACCTCCAGGGAGAGCTGCAGCAGGGGCTGGGTGAAGCCATGCTCAGTGGCATGGCAGAGGTAGAGGCCGGCATCGGCACGCTGCACACTGCGCAGGAGGATACCCCGCTCTGTCTGCACCACCCGCTCATCCATCTGCACCTGTGGCACCCATGGGGATGAGCAGTCAGCATGGCATGGCATGGCATGGCATGGCATGGCATGGCATGGCATGGCATGGCATGGCATGGCATGGCATGGCCCCACTGGTAGTACCTGTCTGGGGAAAGCCTACCTCTTGCTGGGGGTCATCTGGGCTATGTTGGTACATCCAGAAGACACGGGCTTGAAGGGATTTGGGGATGCACTCCAGGAAGGTGGTGCTGCCCTCCACCCCATAGAGCTGTTTCTGGGGCACACTGCCTCGACGCGGGTCTGGAGGAGACATCGCCCAACTATCAGCCTCTGTCCTGGCAGGGCTAACCCCCAGACCCCAACTGGGTCCCAGCTCACCTTCTGAGCAGAGCATATTTGGGTCACCATTACGGATGTCTTGCCGGCGAAAACGCCTACAGGAAGGTGGCAGAGGAGCAGGAGCTGGGGCAGCAGGGCTTGTACCCCTCACTATGGCCTCAGGGCAAGCTGGCTGGCCCAGCATCATACTTTGGCATCTCACCTACCTCTTAGTGTTAGGCACATAACGGGTGCAGGTGGTGCCATCCCAGGCACAGTATGGGTCCCGTGCCAGGCAGCACTCAGCACAGGCTTTGCCATAGGCACCACAGCGGTGCAGGGACAGCTGGGCCAGTGCTGTAGCTGAGCCAGCATAGAGTTGATGCTGTGGAGGAGAGCAGGCCTGAGCACTCCTATGCTGTGGCACGGGGCCCAGTAGAGCCATGGTGGAACACAGGGACCCACCTGGGATTCCCACTTACCCGCTTTGAAGAGAGCTGCAGGCTGGTGACAGGGGCGGCATCCTGCAGGCAGAGTATGAGCAGGAGTTAGGGGCTGGGAGCAGGGAGGGACGACAGGCATACAGGCTGCTAGCTCACACATCCTGGCAGCTGGAGCACTCAGTGTAGTCCAGAGTGCATGCAGCACAAAGGGGTGCTGGGGGCTCTGACTGGGGTGGTGCAGAGTGCCTCCCCTCACCTGGAAGACCTGCAGCTCCTCCAGCAGCAGTGGCTCCATGTGTTGCCAGCTCTCCTTGGCCATTGAGACTACCTTCAGCACTGTGCCAATGTCTGTGGGTAGGGAGGAGTGAGGCTGCAGGTCTCAGCCCCAGCATTCCCCAGCTGTCCACCCCTGCCCTGGCTTGGGGGTCACCACGTGCCTGTGCCAATGAAGAGGACGTCGTAGTGGCCATCAGCAGCAGTGACACGGTCCACAGCAATGCGGGTGAAAGTGTAGGGAACAGAGGCTTGCAGGAAGAGGGGGCGCTGGCTGTGGGGCAGCACTGGGTTGTACATCAGTGGGTGGTGCCGGGCAAACTGGATCACCTCATCCGGGAAGTCCTTGGTGGAGCCAAAGGTGCCAAAGGTTTTGCTGGGGCACTGCAGGGAGGCATCGCTGACTGAGCAAGGGTCTCACTCCCCACCCACCCCAGATACCAACATCCTACTGGTGGCAGCAGCTTGGACACCTCTGTGCCACATACCATGCCTGGGCGGGGGTATGGCACACGTCCCTGATATGACACCCACTGATAGTTGGGGCCTTCCTTGTGTGCGAAGGGGCCCAGGAAAGCTCGGCGAATGTCGGCCATGGTATAGACACAAACAGCTGAGCCCTGGAAAACAGAGCTGGTGGGGGAGAGACAGGGTGATGTGAAGGACAAGGGTGGCACTGTCAGCCATGGGAGGTGCAGTAAGGAGGGGGCTCAACCTGGAAGTGGAGAAGATGGCATAGACCAGGGGTTGCGCTTGTCCTTTGTCTGCAGCAGGAAGACATCTCCTGTAAGACAGAAGGGCATCAGCACTGCCCTAATGTGCCAGGACCACACATGGCCACCCTGGGGGGGCCAACCTCATCCCCCTACTCACGGAGCTCATTGAAGTGGGTGTCTGCCCCATCAGGCCCTGGCACAGCACAGACGAGACGTGCCTTCAGGAAGGTTGTCCACTTGTTCACCAGGCTGCGCTGCCCACCCATGTCATTCTGCCAAAAGAGGATACCAACGTCAGTAGCAGCGGGTGGCACCCACAGATACCTCTGGACCCCAGTCCACCCACCTGTGGATGCTCTTACCCGGCAGATCTGGCCAATACGGGCAAATGTGGTCTTGCCCAGGCCCTGCTGACGTTCCACTGCCGTCTCACGGAAGAAGAAGTAGATCTTGTCATCATCAGGGTCCTCACTTTCTGGTACCCAAAAAACAGCCACGAACTTGGGCTCTGCAGGCAGAAGGGTACTTCCTCCAGTGCCTCTGCTACCTCTGCTCCCTGGGCACCCACTGGGGTCCCAAGTGAGCACAGATCTGCCTCTGCCCAGCTGCAGGGCAGAAGCAGAGTGACAGTGGGACCCCACCAGGCACCAGAGGTCTGTAAGAGGCACAGACCACCCCCGAATCACCCTGCACAAGCAGTGGAGAACAGAGTGCAGCTGAGCCTGGAGCACTCACTGCCCCAGTATCTCCAGGGAGCAGAGATGCCATGCCGAGGTGCCAGTAGCCCCATTGCCGTCCTGCTCCCTGGCACTGACCGTTGAGCCAGCGGGAGTCGTGCTGCTCAGTGCGGATGGAGGGACGTTGGCCCAGGCTGCGGAAGATGGTAAAGTCACGGCCCATCAGATCGGTGGCCACCCCGGAGTAGAGCTCCTCGCCTGGCAGGCACCGAGGGAAGCGTTATGGGGCACCCCCTGGCACCTCCCACCACACTGCACCCCAGCACCAGGTTTAGCTCTCCCTTACCCACGAGGACAGAAGCAGCTGCATGCCGGGGGTCATAGGGGCTCTTCCCCTTGCCATCCTCAGTGCGCTGGGGGTCCAGCTTGAAGATGGGCTCCTGGAGGGGGTAAGGATGGGTGGGGGGTGGGTGGCAGCAGGTGGGGGCCATGGTGATGCTGGGGCAGCATGGGCCTCACCTCTGCATGCTGGCCAGCCTCCACGAAGGCACAGACCGGATGGAAGGCACCAGTGCCGCAGGCATACAGGTGGGTCCGGTTGTAGGCATGGAGTATCTTCACAAAGTTCATGCACTCAGCCTGGAGGCAGAGGGCATAGGAAGATGGTATTGGAGTAGCTCCTTGGCACTCCCCCTGGCATCCCCAGGCATCCCCAGAAACTCACAGTGATGTCCTTGCCAGCCCAGTTGCACTCCTCCCTCCATTCCACTGGTGCTGGCCAGTAGATCTGCAGGGTGTCAGGGAAAGAGGGATGTTCACAGCTCTGGGGAATGCCTTGGGCCACCCAGCCGGTGTGTCCTCCCCAGTTACCTTCCTGTCCCGCTGACTGATGTCATCCAGGGCCAGGGAGAGCAGGTGGTTCTGGGCGCCGACAAAGAGGCGGCCACGCTCCTCGTCCAGCAGCAGGGCCTCATAGCAGCATGAGCGCTCCAGCGTGAAGAGCTGCAGCCCGTGGCGAGCCCGCAGCTCTGCCAGGAGCCAGCAGCACTGTTCAGCTGGGCCCCGCCACGGCACCCCCACTGTCTCTGTGTGTTCTCCTGCCCCAGACGTGCCCCACAGGGACCTGGGTCTGCCCATGACTCCCCTGCCATACCACCCCCTCCCCCAAACCTGTCCTACTCGCTTAACTGGGTTCATTAACCCTCTGCCAGCCCAGCACCCATCCTCACACCAGCCTGGCACCTATCCCTCAACTAGCTAGCACCCATTCCTACGCCATCCACCACCTATCCCTATGCTGGCCCAGCACTCATGCCCACACCACCCAGCACCCAACTGTGACCCAGCCCAGTGCCCATCTCTGTACCCCCCAGCACCCAACTCTGACCCATCCCAGCAGCCATCCCTGTGCCTCTCAGCACCCAACCCTGCACCACCCACCCTAGCAACAGGCAATGGGGGAGAAGCGGCCATTCCCTGCCCTGCGGAGCTAATCCCACTGTGGCGGGAACAAACAGCCCTTTGTCAGGCTGGGAGGAGAATGCTCCCTGGGACCTGCTGCTGGACAAAGACCCTGCGCCGTGCTGGAGCCCACGGAGTAGGCAGCCAGGTCATGGCACTGGCTCCCCGGCCAGTACAGTGTCCCACAGTGCCATGGCACAGCAGCTGTAGTTAGGGAGTGCCACCACGGTGCACTGCAGGGGTATAGGCACCTGAGCCAGCACATGCCGGGGTCAAGAGTGCACTTAAGTGCAGGCATGGCCCTGAGGGCAGGCAGGTGGCCCTGGAGGGTTGGCAGATTGGAACCTGGCAGCGGCAGCCCGTGCTGATGTCCCTCACCCTGCAGGAAGGGCAGCAACAGTGCTGGTGAGGTGGCAGTGATGGTGTTTCTCACCTCTTCTGCCTTGCTGCCCTCCAGGATGCTCTGGTCCCCAGGGATGATGCTGAGTGCTGACAAGGGACCAGTGTACCCGTGCCCGACCCCCATCCCCTCACCCTGCTTGTGTCCCATGCTCACCAGGGAAGGCCAGCTTGAGGCGGGGGTGGCAGTGGGTGGGGAGCGGCCAGCGGTGGGGCCACACAGCAGGAGTAGGACTAGAAGCAGGAGCAGCGTGCAGCTCATGGCTGGGGGCTGGCTGGCGGCTTGGTGGCTGGGGCAGAGAACAGAGACCTCAGCTCAGGTTACAGCTCCCAGACCATGATCTCTCCCGGGGATGGGTACTGCTGATGGGATACAGAGAGCCCTGAGCATCAGTGTAGGGCAATCCTGGAACAACACAAGGTTGCCCCAGACTGGGCTCGATCCAGTGATTGGGGGGGAACGTGGGACAGTCACATCCCTTCCTGGACTTTAAGCCCCAGTTAAGCCAGCCTGAACCGTAAGAGGCTCTAGGAGAACCCTTCTTGCTCCTGCCTGTGGGGAAACTGAGGCAGCCCAGCTGATTAGCACCTGGCCTTCCCCATGTCTGCCCAAGCCCTGCTGGCAGAAGGGCACTGGGCTGTGCCCATTCCTGCCTGCAAGTGGAGAGCTATCCTGTGGGGACAGGGACAAGGACAGAACACATGCTGGAGTGCTGTCAGCTAGACAGGGAACCCTGGGCAGGCAGCTGGCTCCTGAACACTCCTGTGTCTCAGGCTTCCCTGCTGCTTCAGCTCCCACGGTTTGGCCCCTGGCCCTCCAAGTATCATCATATGAACAGGAGCTTGGTTTGGGACAGGGTGGGCTCTGGCCAGGCAGGTGTTCAAAGACCATAGATGAGCCCACACTGGTGTGTCCACCATCCTCATAGGCACCCACCACAGGGTGAGAAGAGCTCCACCACTGGCATGCTTTTTCCTGGGGAGCAGGAGGTGATGGTTATCATGAGCACTGCGCCAACATGCAGCTTCCTGCCTTGCCCGCCAGCCATACCACGGGCAGCTGCAGGCAGCTGGGGCATGCCAGCCAGCACCTCCCCATGCCGCGTGCAAAGCACAAGCCTGGCCACGCCAGTCACCAGCCTCTGGTGCAGATGATGGGTTTCACCTGTGCCACTGCCTCCGTGGCCTTGCTGGGTCACTAGTGATGACCAAAAGCCCTGCCACAGAACCAGGGTTCGGTGCAATTGCCCCAGGCTACAACACCCAGTTCAGCTATGGGGTGAGATGGGACATGGTGGTTGCCAGGCCAGGGGGCAAATGTGTGTGGTAGTGTCCAGCACAGATCTGGGCACATCTGCCTGTTGCTTGGCATGGCCAGCCAGGGCATGCCCTGAGCTACATCGGGCAGGGCAACTGGAGAGGATGGCAGGGTGAGGACTGAGTTCTGGGCTGTCAGTGGGCAGCAGGCAGGGGCTCCAGCCGGGCATGGTGCCATGGGGCTGGGCTGCCCAGTCACTTGGCAAGAGGGCCACAGATGCTAATGACATTTCCAGAGATGCTGGGATAAGGCAGGTGACCTGTGGGTTCTGCCAGCCCCTCCAGCCAGCCAGCCACAGCCGTGCCGGGGGCATTGAGGGTTCTTCCTGCCTGCCTGGTACTTGCCAACGTCTGATGAGGGGCCAGGGCAGACCTCCGGGCACGGACTCCCAACGCCGTCCGCCCCGACCCTATGGTGGCGCGGGAAGCAGGTCGTGGGGAGCAGGTGGGCAGCATTGCACACTACCGGCGTCAACACTTGCAAATCCAGCCCCTGAAACCCGCGGTGCCAACCACCCCTGGTCCCCGATGCCAGCCTCAGCACGGACTCAGCGGCGGTACTCCTGGTGCCAGCCCAGACAAACCCGGCCACCTCGGTGTCAGCCGGGAGACGGACCGTGCCGCCAGCACCACCACCCCGCCCCCCACCCCCGGTGCCAGCTCGGACAGACCCCGACGGCAGCGCAAGGACCCCCGACCCAGGACACCCCGTCTCCGACCCGGGAGCCCCCGCCTCCGGCATACTCCAGCACCCTGCCCGGCCCACGACACCCACCTGGGTCCCGACTCGGCTCGGCTCGGCGCGGCCCGGCCCCGCCCTCCGCGTCCGCTGGGAAGGAGCGGGGCGGCCCCGGCGGGGCGGGGCGCGGCCCGGCGCGGCCTGGGGTTAGCGGGGGGGGGGGGATGTGTGCACATAGGAACATCGGGGAGGACACAAACACTCGTGTACAAGCATGCGCACACGTACCCAGGCAAGCACACACAAGCGTGCAAACTCCTTCATGACCACTCACGTGCATGTGCAAACTCACAGACACGTGCAAGCAGGCATGTGCGAGAACACAGCCATGCACAAACACCCCCCCCACGTGTGCGAGACTCACACGCAAGCACAGAGTGTAAAATCTGCCAGGCACAGGCACACAGGAGCACAAACACACACAGCACCCACACTCACACAGGAACACACACAGGAGCACACAATCACACTCACACATGAGCACACACTCACACAGGAGCACACACATGCCCCCCGGGACACACTGCCACCCACGTGGTGTACAGCGACACCCATGATGACACCCACTGCCCATAGGGCAGAGCGAAGAACGCCACAGTACATGAGTGGCACAGCACACCAATGGCAGGACTGCTTCGGCCTTGGGGCAGGCAGCTGCCACCTGGGTGCATCCTGCCTAGGCGTGGGGTGATGTGGTGTGCTGAGGCCATGCCGGGGACACTGGGGGCCTTGGTGGGGCAGCAGGGGGCTGGTTCTGTGCCCCGCTCAGCTGCAACCCAGATGTCTGGCCTGGGCCCAGCCCGGAGCAAACAAAATTCCTCCACTGCTTCCCATTTTCCAGCCATCGCTGCCAAGAATAGCAAGTGCTGAGTGGTGCCGGCAATGCGGCCACGCGTGCCTCAGTGGGCAGGGCTCGGGGCGGGGGGGACACGGGTGGCCCTGGGGGCTACCCATTCCTTGTCCTTCCTGAACCCCTGGCTGTCCCTGTGGGTGCAGGAGTCCAGGAAGGTGGATCTGGTGTGAGTGGGGAGGCAGAGGGTGCAGGTAGCAGTAGGTGCAGGCAGCAGCAGGTACAGGTGGGCTGGCAGAGAGTGCAGGAAGGCTTGGCAGCAGATGCAGGAAGCTGGCAGCAGGCACAGGCTGGCAGCAGGTGCTGACAGCCTGGCAGTGGGTGGAGGCAAGTCAGGTGCAGGTGCAGGCAGACTGCTGGCACAGGCAGGCAGTGGGTTCAGCAGGCTGTGGCAGCTGTGCAGGTAGGCACAGGCAGGATGACAGCAGGCAGGAGGAGCTGTGCCAGGCAGAGTGCCTGGGCAATGCCTTTCCATCTTACTGCTGGTAACCCTTCCACTGTACTGCTGGTAACCTTTCTACCATACTGCTGGCCTCACTGCACTGGTGTGACAGAAGGATGGTGTCAGGCGCCAGCCCAGCACCACCACTTATGCTTTCTCAGTCGTTCCATGGTGCCAAGTGACAGCCCAGTGCCATAGGTGGCAAAGGGGATGGGGACAGAGAGAGGACAGAGTAGATGGAAGGGGTGCTGCTGGCACTGGTATGGCATGGGTTACTCTGCCATAAGACCTTGCCCAGGAGCTGCAGCAGGACTTTGGGTGGAATGACCCCCACAGGATTGGGCATGGTGTCTCTATCCCCCCCTAATATGGCAGGCTGGGACAGGGTGGGTGAGGATGTTGTGCCCCACCCTGTATAGTGGGCACCTTCTTATGCTGTGCCAGCACTATGCCTCAGTTTCCCTTCACCCAGCTGGGATCTTTTCACCTAGTGCCACTCCTGGCATGTGTGGTGAGGTGGCTGGGTGGCGTCACCATCACTTCAGCTCCAGAGCCCTGCGGGAACCTCCCTGGCAGCAGTTCTGCCTGGAGAAACCATCAGGCGTCAGAAAGGCCGGGCTTCCATCCCGGAAAATCGGAGCGGCAGGGATGTGCCACGTCACCTGCTGGCCACCCCTTCCCACGCTGCCGGGGGTTTTCTGGCAAGCGCCGTAGCCTCTGGGTGCTGATATGGTGGCTGTCCCCATCTGGAAAGGGCATTGGCACCAGCATCCCGTCCTCGTGCCCATGCTGCTCTCTGTTAACCCTGCTGAGGGCGGTACAGCCAGGTGCCGGGAGCCTGGCTCCCCACCAGCGTGAGGGTGGCACCGCCGGCGGCGCGAGCAGGTGCTGGCACCTTCACTCCTTTGATCCCTTCCCTGCTGCCGGTGGATCCGTGCTGCCTCTGCCAAATCTCCCCTGGCGGTTCCGTATCTGGCGAGCATCCTAGCTCTGCCAGAATCGTGCGAGCCCCCGGCGGTGTTTGCGGTAGGAAACGGCTCCTCTCCGCCTCCACAGAGTTCCTGGGGGTGCTGAGGCAGCAGGCAGTGGCTGACGGCTCCTGCACCTCCTGGGCTGGTGGATGAGCTAGCCCTGTACGGGAAGTATTTGTGCCGTGGGATGGCTAACTGGTACCAGTGGCTGCTGGAGAGCCAGCACGGAGGGAGGCAGACTAGGATGAACACCTGTTACCCACTAGGATGGGGACAAATCCTGCACCCCAAACAGGAGCAGTACCTCACTGAGTACTTTGCTGACCAGTGCTTTAGCATCCCTGTGCCACCTGAGCTTGGCATGGCCCTGCTTCCCAAGAGCTACAGTCATGCAGTGGGATGGCCTTTGTCAGTAGTACTAGTGACACTGCTGGCTTGTTGCAGGGAAAGGAGGAAGAAGAGAGAGGAGAGGTATCTTCACCCCAGCCTGCACCCATGTGGCCGGAGCATGCCCTCCTTGAAATGCAATTTTCTGGGCTTTAGCACTTCAGAAAGTTCTCAGCTTTATGCTTCCTTCGGGAGCCCCCCCCGGCATGGGAACTTTCACTGTCTGCCTCTGTGGCTCCTCCATCCCTGGTTAGTTTAGCTCCCCATGCCAAGCCTTGCTTCCCACTGCAGCCTGCAGCTTTTCCAGGGTGGGAGGTGAGCCCTGCTGTGACATAAACATCTTGAGGATCCTATCAATGCTTTGATGGTCTCTCCTTGCCAGAACACCTGGCTTGGCAGTGCATCAAGATAGGAAAGGGGCTACATGTCCATGTGGCACATGTTATTGGGCCATGGGTTGCCATCAGGCCTCAGGTGCAAGAGGATGATGTGCCAGGCCAGGCTGGAGCCCATGGAGTGCCACGTGTGCTGGTGTGAGGGCTTGGCTGACAGAAAACAAATGCACCTGAGCCAGCTGCAGCTTTGTAGTGTGGCATGATGGCAATCTCCTGGGGACACCAGCTCAGGAAATTTTTCATCTATGGATACGCCGCCCCAATCCTGCATCCACTCCACCATCATAACATGCCACTGGAGACCCCCACAGCAGGGAGCCACGTGGCCCCAGCACATTCCTGCCGGGATTAGGTACCAGTTCCTGGCAGCACCATGCTGGTGTAGTCCAGCTAATCTTTTAATTGTCCCCACCCTGCTCTGTCCGACTCAGGGGATGTGGGGTCCTGGGGCCATTCTAGTGCCTGAGCCCATCTTGGGTACCATCATTGGGTGTCTCTGCTGTGGGACTGAGTCATGGGATGCATGGTGAACCTTTGTGGAAGCACAACAGCTTGGGAAAGGGAGGAATTATGGGCTTCTAGGATCCCATTCTGCTGCCCTAGAATGACTGTCTGTCCTCAGCCTCATTACTACTGGCAGCCAGGCTCCAGGGCAGGCAGAGAGGCTGTGTCCTATGTGCTGAGCTTGAAGCTCCTCAAAACCATTCCAGATGGGCAGGAGCCTGTAAGGGACCAAAAATTATTATAGATGTAGCTCCACATTGTTGGGAGAATCGTTTGAGGCACAGGGAGCCTGGCCTTGGCTCCCTGGGTAGACCGAGGGACTTTGAGACCCTGGAGACTCCCTGGCGACAGAGTCGACAGAGAGACTTTAGAGCCTTGGAGTCTGCACCGGCCGTGCGTTCCACTGCCGAATCGGGGCGGGTGGCTATACTTAACCGCAGCGTGAAGCTATAAAAGCCGTCACGGTAGGGCGGACTGGGTATCGGCTGCAAGGGGATCAGCTGCTACGGAAATTGACTACTGCTGAGGAAGATGTGCTGAGAAGAGTCTGTCGAGGACTGCTGAGAAGAGCAGCTGGGAGCTGAGCTATCTTAGAGCCTGCTACAGCTGCGGAGAACTGCTGCTGGGGATCTCTGCTAGCTGCCGTCACCCTGGAGAACTGCCATTGCGACTCCTGAGAGCTGCCATTGCCCCGGAGAGCCATCATCACCGCCCCGGAGAGCTGCCGACCTGCCTGGCCCCTTCTCGCCACCCCTGTTCGCATCATCCCCGCTCGCGTGATCCCGACGCATGCTCCCTACAGGTCGGACCCCCGTGGTGTTTATACCTGCTGCCTGTCAAAGAGGTTTGGCACTTGGCTCCATTAGAGTCTTAATTCTGTTCCCGAGAACGTTAAGTTAGTCACACTAAAGATCCACCTGGGCATCACTCAAGAAGTTAAGTTCAGCTCTTTGGATATCTGAGGACTAACTGGAAAACAAGGGGTCTTAACTTCTGCTAAATTATCCACCATTGCATCATGAGAGAGTCTCAGTGGAGCTATGGCACACAGGGCACGGCACACAGGCTCTCTGCTGCTGGCCTGGCCCTCTCTGTGTCCTGCTGGGAAGGCAGGAGAGATGCTGACAGTGTCTCCTTGCCTGCTTCCCTGCCCGAGCCCCTCTGGCCCTTCCCTGTGCCACACCAACTGGTGGCATCCAGCGCCTCTGGGCTTTAAAAATAGGCTGGTGTCCCTGCCACAGGGTTGGTAATTTTAGCTGGGGTGTGTCTGGCTGGGAAGCATGCAGGACCGTTCATTTTGCTCTGGCTGGCCTGACTACGTCCACACCCAGGTCAGTCACCTGCTGCCCACTCACTCATCTCTCTCCTGGGGCAGCACACAGCTTTGTTCACCTTAGGCATTGGTAATGTCTGGTAGGATGGCCAGGGCAGGGGAGTGGGGACAGGGGTGCCTGGATGCCCCCTCAGCCTATCTGTTCCCTGTCTGTTGCATTTTCCCCCCAAAGCTGGTGGCATTGAATAGCAGCATCCTACTGCCACAGCACCCAGCAGCACCCAGCCAGGCAGTAGCAGACACCCTGCTCTGCCCACTCTCCTCCTCTCACCCTGGCCCCCCAAGACAACAGCCACTTCAGATTGCCTCCCACGGTGCTCCCACAGAGCCGTGGCGGCTGGGAAGTCTGGGGGACCACCACTGAGAATAATGCAGCTATTGAGGGCTGAGCAGGCGGCCCTAGCACGGCACAATAGAGCCTTGTCTGCTGGCCCAGCTCCTGCTCCTGCCCAGCCTCGTGCCCAGCATTGGGTTCCTCTCTTCCCCAAATGACTCAGAGCTCTCCCAGGTGCCATCCAGGGCAGGCACTGCTGGGGCTGAGCTGGTGAGCATGGTGCAGAAGTCACAGATAGGAGAGCACTGGATGAACCTCCTTTTCCCTAAGCCAGCCCCAGGGGAAGGGGCATCCTCCAGTGCATCAGTGCTTGCCCTGATCACCCCAGCTGGGACCAGACTTGGGAGTCCCCACTCAGCTCTGGGGTGACGGGAACAAGGTCATAGCATGTGCCTGGTGATGCCTTCACTTCCCTCTCAGGCCATGTCTGAGCCCACCAGCACTCAGCACACACAGAGGGGAGCCAGGGACCTGACATCCCCCTGGAGAACTCCCCCACTACAGCCCCCCCTCGCAACCCCACAGTCCCCTTCAGTGGGCAGCCCAGTGCCCTGGAGCTGCTGTCTCACCTGCTACAGTGTGTGGGCTTTGCTGGAGCTTGCTTGCCTCCTCTTCTGGTGGGTGAACTGGGGCTGTGGCTGCCGCCTGCTCTTTAAACCCCAAATCCCTGGTGCTGGGCACCAATCCCGCCGACGGCGGGGGTGGAGGGAGGGGACGCAAAGCCCCAGTCCCTGCTCTCAGGGCCAGCACCAACAAAAGACAACTGTATTCCGTGACCTCCCTGTGTACCCAGCGACCCGGCCAGCTGCTCAGAGACAGTGCCTTGAGATCCCGGAGCTCCCTGGATGCCGCCGCCCCCTTCACCTGTATCAGGAAGGCAGAAGAGGTGTGGGTGAGCCGTGGGTTCCTGATTGCAGCTGTGGAGACTCACAACATCCGCAAGGACCCGTCCTTCTGCCTGGAGGGGAGTGAGGGCAAAGGCGCTTTTTGTCATTCCCTGCTTCATGTGCTCCTGCAAACCCCAGTGGGGCTGGAGGAGGATGATGGGGTCGTGGCTGCTGCCATGGTGCTCATGCCCAGGGGACTCACCCCATGGGACCCTCATAACCCCACCCCACTGGGGCAATGGAGCTGGAGAGCTGCCTGTGAAGCATCTCTGTGGTCCGAAGGCCGAGCAGCCTGTGCTGCCTCATTAACGCAGGGTAAATGTGTAACAAGCTGTCGGCCAGGCCAGGGCAGTTGGAGCTTCACGGCTCATTTCGTCAGCCTAGCATGCCAGGATCCAGGGATGTGGTGGCTCTACCCAACAGGATCCACACATCCAGGGCAGAAAGAAGAAGAAAGGTCTGTCATGTGGCCAGGCATGATAGAGTGACTTCAGTGCTTGCTGGGAGGAATGGAGAGGGCAGTGAGCAGAGCTGGGGCAGGAACAAGCCCATTCATGGAGTGGGAAAGCTGACACACCACCCACGCCTGCCTCAGCCTCCAAAAGGCTGTGGCTCAGTCCAGCTGCCCACCAGCAGGACATGAGGGTGGAGGAGCTGGGCTCTGTTTCATGGTGCCTGCTGGCACAGGAAGCAATAGGCACTGATTTAATAAAGAAAACAACCAGAAAATTCCATCTGATGGCAAGATTTCCCCTCCCCCTGGTATGGTAGTGGCCAGGTGCTTGGCATGGCTGCCCCAGAGGCCGTGGAGCCTCTGGCTGTGGAGATAGGCTGGGTTGGCAGTTGCTCTGCAATGGGAGTTGGGGGCAATGGGGTCTACCAGCACCGTCTGTGCTGGAGAGTTGTGTGTGGTAGTTTAATGTTGGGGGAAATTTCAACCCACCACATTATGCCAGGCCCCAGCTACCTTCCTAGGATCTGTGCCCTGTGCAGGAATAGAGGGGCTGGGGGGACCAGGAACTGGGATGTTGGTGCCGCTGCGGAGCTGTACTTATGCCTGTGCAGCTGCAGGCCATGGTGTGCCAGAGCTGACGGGGTGCTGATGCGTACCTCACTGTCCTGTGGTGTGCTGAAACCACAAGGTACTGTGCAGCGTTGAACCCCATGGGTAGCTTTTGGTTGTCTGGGGACCCCAGGGTGTGGGGGATCCCCCACTGTTGATACACCAGGTGACACACCCACCCCTTAGAATCACAGAAGTTTTAGTTGGAAAAGACCTTTAGGATCATCAAGTCCAGCTGTTAACCCAGCACTGCCAGGTCACTGCTAAACCTCATGTTTGATGTCCCTCAGCACCACATCTCCACAGCTTTCAAACACAGGAAGGGATGGGGACTCCATCACCATCTTGAGCAGTCTGTTCCTGTGGGAGAACCTGAGAGAAGCCAGGGCTGCCCCATCGTAGGATGAGCTGCGTGGAGAGAGGGCTTCTGCGCAGGCATGAGCATGATGGGGTGGTGGGTGCTGGGAAAGCCCCAGCGGGGCCAGGCAAGATGCAAGGTGGGAGCAAGGAGGACACAGGCAGGGTCCAGGCAAGGTGCAGGCAGAATGCAGGCAGGGTACGGGCAGGGCGGAGAGACGAGGCCTGTCCTACCCGCAGCCGCCGTCAGAGGGCGATCGGGGCCCACACAGTTGGGGCGGGGAGGGGCTGAGCCGGGGCGGGGCCAGCGTGGTGTGGGCGGGGACCGAGCCTGACGTGGAGCTTCCAGAACCCGGATATGGGACGGGCAGAGTTGGGGCATGTGGGTGTCCGGAGCTGGGTATGGGGCAGCCGGTACCGCCGTGGGGCTGCCGTGGGCACTTTGGTGCTGGGGCTTTCGCCCCGCTCCCACCCGTGGGCGTGGTAGCAGGGCCGGGCCATCCGCAGCCATGGCGCAGTTGTCCCGGGACGTCACGGGACCGCAGCATCTTGCGTGGGCGGTGTGCCGGCGTCACCAGCGCTGTGCTCGGGGATTCAGCCGGTGGGAACCGGGAGTAGCTGGCTGGCTGCGGCCGTGGCGCTACCCTCACCTTGCCGGCAGCTGTCCGTGCCCCAGCACCTGTACCTCGTCCTCCCCGAGGACAAGCCGGAGCTGCAGTGCCAGTAGGGTGACTGGAAGCCTGTGTCCCCTGTCCCCGCTCTAGCCACGGTGCAGTCACTGCTGGTGGCAGCATCCCCCACCCCCATCTAGGCCATGCTTCCATTGCCAGCCAAGCCTGGAGCTGGTGATGGATGGGTAGCAGGTGGGGCTTACTGCCCACAGGCAGGGTGGGGGTCCCAGAGATGCTGCAAAGCAAGTGGGGGGCTTTGAATGGTGTGGGGTACACGGGAGAAATGGGAGTGGAGCTGTCTTCCAGCATCTCCCGATGTTACAATGGGAGTGAGGTGCCCCTCTGATGGGGGAGGTCCTAGAGGTAGAGCAGGGTGGGGGATTTCCATGAAGAGGTGTGTTCTGCTGGTGGGGAAGGGTTTCAGGGAATTGAACTGCGAGGGAAGAGTGGGGCAGCTGGGCAGGGCGGGGGCACGTGCCCCTGGCACATGATGGTTGCCTGCTTCCAGCCGGCTGGTCCCAGCTGGCCCACAGTCCCCGGGACTGGCCCAGCCCCATGGCAAACAGTGCTCAACTGAGCAAGGAAGGACCGTCCAATACCCTGGGCTAGCAGTCACAGGGCTACCCCGGCTGTACTTCATCACTTTCACCACTGTGCTGCCCACTGCATCGCAGCCCTTCCACCAGCATGCTTCGTGCTTACTCCTGCTCCCTCCTCTTGGTTCCCAGCTCAGCCTTTGCAGCCCTCAGACTCTTTCCTGGCTGTGGGGCAGGTAGATTGGTACTGCTGGCAACTCTGCTTGGTACTGAGGGTCCCAGGAACAGGAGTACTGGCAGATGCCATGTGCCTGGCCACGTGCTGGTGGTGACGGAGGCTGGCTGGGGCTGTTCTGCTCTGTTTGCTCAGCCATGGGGACGGCCAGTGATGCGGATCAAGGCTGATGTCCTCTGGGCAGCCAATTGTTGACCAGCTTGGAGGGGAGGGAGAGGGGCAACTGCCCCAGGACTTTCCCAACCATAAAGTGGGCTGCCATGCGAGCACTGCCCAGCCTGAAATGGTGCCACACTCAACACACCCAAGCGTGTGGTTGGGTGATGCTAGCAAGGACCAGGAGTTGCCCAGGAACCCTGGCACACAGGTGGCACACACCACCCGTGCTCCACTGCTGCAGGAGCATGGGGACCCTGGTGCTGGGGGACATGGCAGTCTCAGTCCTGAGCACTAGCATGTCACTTTGGGCTTCTTCCACTGAATCATTTTCCCTGGGGGGCCATGAAAGGGCCTTTATCCCTTCACCTCCTTGTGTCTGTGTCACGTTTGGCAGGACACTGTACTGCTGTCTGGCCCTAGGAGTGCCAGTCACCCTGGTGAGGGTGGGGGCCTGGCACAGTTAGGGAGTGAGAAAAATGGCTACATGAGCTGTACCTGCTTCCAGTCAGTTCTGGACTCACCATTACCTCACTGGGAGAGGAGGGATATGCCTGTGGCTGTGTCTGTCTTTTTGGCCTGATTATTTAGATCTTTAAACATGTTACAGTCATGTGGGCAAAAAGGCATCCCTGGTCCTTCCCTACTCCCCAGCTCCCCAGCCATCTGCCATCCCATTGCTGAGACCCTGGGCAGTGTGCCTGTCCCCCCTTGGGGCTCTGACAGCCATCTCCACACTTGTGACAGCTTGCTAGGGAGCTCAGATTTGAACAGGAGAACCCCCAGGGCACTATGGGTACCCCCAGCATTGCCCTACATTTCCTTCCATTGCCCCACGCTAGGGTTCTGTTCCTGTTCTGGAACTGCCAGCTGTGGCTTGGAACTGGACCTGGCATTCCAGGGAAGGTTGTCCCTGCACCCAACTCAGGTGGGTTTTGAAGTGTAGGGCAGCCCAGCCTGGCTGTCCTGTGCTGCTTGGAGGCTCTGGGAGCTGCCTGTACTCCTGCCTTGTCTATGGGAATCCTGGGAGGCTGCAGCACAGGTTGTCAAGGTCCCTGTGGGATAGAGGATTCCAGGGCTTGGGGAGCTGATGGAGGGCAGCTCATGGCCCGTAGACTTTTCATGCATGTAGGATTGTCCCCTGCAGACTGGCAGGTCCCTTGGCTCCCCCAGCATTTTGGGGCCTTAGCGCTGTTGTGAGGGATAGCTGCCAGTGCATCCCCTTCACAGGTGATAACCAGCCCCTCTTTGCCTGCTGAAGAGAAAACTCTGCCAGCCCTATCCTAAACTTTCCAATTAAATGTGGGAGGCAATGGGGTCCAGCAACTGGGGACACTGGAGAAACAGGCCAAGGCTGAGAAGAACTGGCCCAGATCACAGCACTGAGTACTAGACTTTTTGAGACCATCATGGCCACTTAGGCTCTTTTGGCTTTAAAGCTATTTGAGTTGCATTTAAAAGCATTAAAGTCCTTGATAAGTCTTGCTTAATTGCCTTAAAGGCATTTAAGCCATTGCTGCAGGATGCCAAGTGCACAGGAGCAAAGCCCTCGCCCTGGTGGAGCTGTGGGTGCTGCCAGTGGGGACAGCAGGCATGGGACTGTCCCTCCTGAGTGGCAGATGAGCAGCTCCTGCTTGCAGCTCTGGAGGTGACAGGTCCTGCTGTGCTAAGAGGAAGAGTTTATCTCTATCTCCAAGGGCTCAGGGCATCCTCCTGCCTTCAAGTGCCTCCAGGATGCTGTGTGCCTGGATGGCTGGAAGCCACTTAGGCATGAAGCTGGTCCAGTGGGGGACCAGCATCAAAGTGAGAGCTGGGTGTCCTCAGGACCCTCCTCAGAACCCTGCAGTGCTGTGGGGACGAATGGCAGGGTTACCCTGGGGCTCGTCCTCAGGTCCTTGATTCCCAGTGCCATGCTTGGCAGGGAAGTGATTGAGGGCAGAGATAACCACCCTTCAGGTCTGGTGAGCAGCACTTTGCTTCTGGCTTCTGTAAAGTTAATTGGTTTCGAGGTTCCAGGAACAAACGAAGGAGAAAAACCCACTCTCCCAATGTGCGGGATCATTGAATGCTCTCTGGTGAGTTATAATTGCAAATCATGTTTTGAAATCACATTAACCAATTAGCCCTTGTTGTTGTTGTGCCCTGCCACATGACACTGTGTGCTGTAAGGGAGCCACGGTCAAGGGCAAGGGCCATGAGCTGCTCCCCACCAGCTCTGGTCCTGGGCACTGTGCTGCCAGTATCAGGGGACTGCCCTAGAGGAGGGTGCTGGGGGCAGAAAGGGTCCTTTCTTGTCATAGCCTCAGCCTCCCAGTCTGCTGTGCCAGACACAGGCGTTTCCCTCCTGCCACTGGCTTTCCCAGTCCCTTCCACATGCATTGTGCCCCACCCTGCCTGTGCAGTGCTGCCAGTAGGGCAGTGGGGGTCTCAGAGCTGTTGAGGGGAGGCTGGGGCCATGCCTGTGGGATGGTCAGTGCTAAGGATCAGAGGCACCCACTGGTGTGTTCCTGACAAGGACAAGTGCCAGGAGGCTTCTCTCTGGCTGGCGGGGGAGGATACTGCTTGAGCTGCAGATTTGAGTGTTACCATCACTGCATCTTCCTGCCATCTCTCATCTTGGCCCTGGGAATGGTGGGCAGTGGCAGGCAGCAGACACAGAGGCTGAGCAAGGAAACCAAGTGTGACAAGTGGAGCATGCCCTGGCCACACATGGCACCTGTTCCTTCACAGCTGGGTCCTGGCTGGCCTAGTCCATGCCCAGATGCTCCTGAGGCCAAGTGATCGCTATGGGCTTGCATTAATCTGCTCTTTTGCTGTGTGGCTGAAGGATGAAAAACAGGACAGCTTTGGGTTGAGAAACTTGGTGAGAAGTAAAATGGCACAGTGGTGGGCTGTGGCAAGCATAACTGTCATGACACTTAGCTCCCTGCCGTGAATGAGCAAGGGTGCTGCTGGCAGGACATGCCATGCCATGCTATGCTGTGATGTACCATGCTGTGATGTACCATGCTGTGCTCCCTGGAAAGCTCCTACGTCTGGGAATCTAGCATCAAACTTTCCATTTATCTGGAGAAAATCACACAGCTGCAGTTTTGCAACTGGCTGGGGCCTGCATGCAGGCCTGACACCCCCAGAGCTGGCAGTGAAGCTGCCCTGGGCTATGCCATCAGCTGGAGGGCTTAGGAGGCTGAGGGTAAAGTCTTAGCCCACCCTTTTCCTCAGCTGCCCTTGGACATAAGGAAGGAACTGGTCCCCATACAGCTCCTTGCTGTGTGGCCAGCCTGGTGGTGTGGATCTGGACCTGCCACATGGGAGATGCTGGTTGTGGGGGCCCTCTGGGACAAACTCTGGGAGGTTTGGGGACATCTCCATTCCCTTTAACCTCATTGTTTTGATTTTCTACAGCACTCCTAGAGAGGGGCATAGTCACCTGACAGCTGGGCACAGTGGGGCTAATAGTTTGCCTTGCCCAGCTGAAAACAGGGAAATGATGGAGAGGGATGGCACATGCTGGATAAGAGGACAATAAATGGGGGGCAATGTTTCATTTGTTCCAACAGAAAGAGAAGAACGACATTTGGTGTCTGGGAAGCAGCAGGCAGGCTCTGATTTGCTGCTTGTACCCTGGCTCCCAGCACGCCCACCCTGCCAGTGGGTGCAGAACTGTATGCAAGAGGTCTACATTGCCTGTCCCTGTTCCCAGCTGCCTGCATCGTGTTTGCTTATAGGGTGGTAGCTCTCAAACACCTTTTACAACCCCCAGCGAGGTGTGTTGCTGCCATCTCTGCACTGGTGCCACGTAGCTGGTTTCTGCCTTTGCCAGGGCAGAGGAAGGGTTAAGCAAATGGCTTGGGCCCAGCCATGCCCGTGGCCCCGAGTGTCTTGACTCCCCCCTCCTGCCAAACCTGGCTGCCTCTGGTCCCCCCGCCCCCTCACCCCCACCCCCACCCCCGCATGCCAGCCCGCGCTGGTTCAGCAGTTACGCATGCTGCTGTTATTAGAAATTAGTTAATGGATGTCTCCGGCTGAAGCGGAGCAGCGGTAACAGGAGCCTGGGACTGTGAGGAGGGCAAGGGCTGAATATTGAACACCCCCCGACTGACGGCAGGAAGAGTGGGTACCGCTGCTGGTGGTGGGGCAAGGCGGGGGGCAGGGTGGAGAGGGGGAGCTTTCCTCCTCCCAGTTCCACAGCGACGCTCGCTCGCCGCTGGCCGGCGGAGTCCTTTCCATCACAGGCTGCCTGAAGCTTCGCAAGGGTTTATGAAAGATATGTGTAACACAAATAAAGCCTCCCAGCAACGCACGGAGCCGTCCTGCCGACGTGCGGCGGCTGTGCCGGGCTCGCTGCTCTGCCCGGGGTGGTTGAGGGTGCATCGAGCCCCAGCCTTGCTGCCCCGGGGACCCCAAAGCTTTTTCTCCAAAGTAAAATCCAGGAAGGGCAGAAGAGCAGGAGATGGCTTGGAGGTGACAGCCCTTGGGAAGGGGCAGGGAGCCTATGGAGACATGGGTTGTGGCTGGCAGCAGGATGAATGCTTTTGGGAGAAGTTTCCTCTTGATGGATAGACCCCAGAATTGTGTCTCCATGAAAAAAAACAAACAAACAAACAGCAAAAAGAGGTATTTTAGCTCAAGTGGAGAAGTTTGATGGAGACCAGAGGAGGTGATTGGAGTGTCCTCCCCAGCCCTGGGTAATGTTGGGATGGTCCCACACAGATTGTTTGTCATAGTGTTGGGAGGTGCCAGGGTGGTCACTGTGGGTGCAGTGGGCATCCTCAAAGCAGAGCATCCGGCAAGGCTGATTTAATGTGGGGACAGCTTGAATTTCCCAGGCTGGGGAGAGATCGTGGCTGTGGGGGTTGCTGGTGGAGTACTTCGTGAGCTGTTGGGTGATTCTGCCCCTCTTTAAGTGGATGAAACCCAGCACCCATGCTCGAGGTGTTCTGGATTTAGCCCTTTGAGTTAGACTAAAGCAAGTGTGACAGCCCTGTTGCTTTGAGTGCCAGCCATTAACCTCTGGTTGGTGCTCTGGGGAGTGATGTCTGGTGGGGTGTTGATACCCAACTGGGGTACCGATGCCCAGTGGGTTGGTAATGCCAGGTGCAGTGGTGATACATGGTGGGGCATCAGTGCCTGGTGGGTGGCCATGCCCGGTGAGGCACCGCAGCGCCCGGTGGGTGGGTGCTACCCTGGGGGTGGCCATGCCCGCTGAGGCAATAATCCCCGGGGCGGGGCCGAGGCGGGGGCCGGGGCCGGTGCGCGCCCCCCCGCCGCAGCCAGTCCCTCTTCGGCCGTGCCCCTGGCGCAGCGCGGAGATTGGGAGCCTCTGCGCTGGGGGCGGGCCCGGCTCCGGTTTAATCTCCGGCTCCGCCGGGATTACGGCTGTAGGATAGTCTCTAATCCTCGGCACCGGCCAGCGGGGGCTGTTCGCCCCATCCCGCAGCAGAGGCACTGTTGAAGAGGGGGCAGGTAAGTTCTTTCCAGTCTTCCCGGTTGCGCTCACCCCCTTGCTTTTTGCTTTCTCCTTCGGCAAACTCCATAGCTGGAGGCTGCCGGGGCACGAGCCTCTCGTCTCCCCTCAGTCTCCCCCGCACCCCGCTTTAACCCCCCTCCACACCTCCCTTCGCCCCTCTCCCGGCCCCGCTCTCCTCCCGCAGCCCCCGCAATCTCCTGCTCCACCCCTTCTCCTCTCGGAGTCGCACAAGTCCCGCCGCTCCCGGCAGCAACGGGGAAGGCTCCGGGGTTCCTGCAGCGTTGGCAGGTGGCAGCGCCCCGGGACTGTTTGCTTTGCTCTTCTCCTTCCACTCCTCTCTCCAGCTGCTGAAACCCTCCGCGGGTGGGTAAATCCTGCGAGGGCAGGGGTAAGGCAGAGCCTCATCTCACCACCTTTCCACCCTAATGCATAAGCTAAGCTCCAGCCTCAGCACTAGATAATAATAATAATACTGACGACCCCCAACTCTCTTTTTCTTTCCCCTTTTTCCACTTTAATTTTTAATCGCCCATGGGAACGACATATGTTTCTTAAGGCTGGAAGCAGTGGCAGCCAGGATCGGGTATCAGGGTGCTGGGGTGAGGAGCAATGCGTGGCGGGGGCACAGACAGGGAGAATGATGCCAGGCACTGCTGGGGTTTGTCTGAGACATGCATGCAGTGTTTCCCCAAGCCTGGGTGTATATATAGAGCCTGGCTGGCTGGGGCAGCAGTGTGGAATGGCAGATGGGACATTACATTCCCGACAGCCACGCGTGTCCCATGCCAGCCAGCACGATGGCCTGCTCTGCCCAGGACAGCCTGCAAACATCCTGTCAGAGAGAAGCCTTCCCCATGGAGAAACTGAAGCATGGCAGGTGGCTGCTGGCCTTGAGCTCCCTGTGCCAGCAGTTGACTCTGCAGTGGCATGGGTGAGTCAGGGCACCTGGCAGGTCCCCAACAGGTGGGATGGAGGGGAGGCAGAGCCCCAATGTGGGGCCGAGCCCCTTCTGGCTGGGGAGGGCATGGCTGTGTTGAGCCAGCATGAAGGAGACAGGGAATTTTCCACTGACATTTGGATCACACCCAAGCTGAGCCGTTACAACTGCCCGATCCCTGCTGCCCACCGCTGGCATGCATTCACCCCTCAACTTCATGGAGGCACCCCAGAGAAAGCCTTCTCTGCCCTGCAGTGCTTCCCTATCCCCCACAGTCTTAGTGCTAGCGTGCCCTGGCTCTGGTGGCCAGGGATGCTGGGGGCGGGGGGGAATTGGGGACAACCTGTCCCACCCGAGGGTGGCATGGGGGTGCTGGCACTGTGGGGGAGCCTGGCTGAGGTGCAAAGGGCCCTGCAGCGCCTGGACATGCTGCAGCTGTAATCACAGGCTGGGGCCACAGCCACGGCAAACAAACAGGCACCGGCAGAGCCTATTTTCCTTGGCGCGCAGGGAGAGGGGGAAGGAGTGGGATCCCACGGGTTCCTTTGGAAGTGCAGCCCTTGAGAAAACAGAGGCAAGTTGGGGACTAGATAGGCCCCCCTCCCCCCCTGCCCTCCTCGCCGCGTGGGTCTCAGCCGCCATGCACCTCCCCAGCTGCTGACGCAGGTCTGGGGCCAGCTGAGTCCCCCATGCTGGTGAAGGGATGGCCAGTATGGTCCTGTTGTCCCTGTGCTCAGGAGCAGACAACAGACTGGCTGGCCTGGTGGTGAGAGTTACAGGGCTGGGGACAGCAGTGGTCCCACAGTACTTGGGCAGGTTATGGCCCTGGGATAGGACAGGATGCTCTGCTGGGGGTGCCGGGTTGGAAGAGGGGCACACTAGGCCATGGCTCAGGCCAGTTCCTCCTGGTGTCCCCAATGCTGCCTGCAGCAAATGACAGCTTGGATTTTTTGCCATCGACCTGCCAAGGCCAGGTGTGTTTTAGGAAGCAGGAACTCCTGGAAAGCACCTTGCTTCCAAGGTGAAACGCATGTCCAGAGGTGTGATAGAAAAACCTCATGTGGTTTTTTTAGATGCTACCTGCCCTCAGTCCCTGCATGTCTCAGTCCATGCCACCATTTCCCCCAGGTGTTCCTGAGTTGCTGACAAGCAGTACACTGGCTTTAAGTTTAAAGCAAATCCCAACATCGAGCCTAAAGATGGCTGAGATGCTTTGGGCTCAAGACATCATGCCACCCGACCTCCCCTACAGACATGCTGAATGCCACTATCCTTATGCTGTGTTCTGTTCCTGTCTTTGTCCTCATGTTGCCATCTGCCTCTGCTGCCTGACCTGGTCCCACATGGGCTCAGCACCTTCTTTCCATGTTGGGCTGGATTAGTGGCAGACCAGGCTGTACTAATGCTGGGCACAGTTCCCTGCCACTGCCTGTTCTCCAGACCCATGCCTCGGTTTCCCCAGCATTCTTCCCAGCTCATCTCAGTACCAGTGCTTGGATGTGGGAGGATTTGGCTTGATGGTGGTGGCTGGTACTTGTCCTGTGGCCCCATCCTGTGGCCCGTGATCCCAGCAGTGGATTGCCATGGCTGAGCCATGAAATAGCTCTGGTGCTGGAGCTATGATGTTTTGCTCTGTCACCTCCTTCCCTGTGGTGCCTTTCACCTCTTTGGTGTGTCTCAGACACCAGTATATCCATAGCTGTGGGACAGTGCTGTGGCCAATGGCCACAAGCCAGCACAGCTACTGGCATGCTTTCCCTGTGGGCACATCCCCAGGCTTGGTCAGAGCTGTCCCAAGGACATGGGTGCCACCTGTGCTCTTTGAGGGAAGACCTGAGGTGGACACCACTTTCTGTACAGTTTAGAGGCGATAGCCTGAAGCTGCAGAAGCAGATGTCACTGCCACTGGAGCCTTGTTAGCTGGTATTACCAGTGGCTTTGAGGGCCACTTGGTCCTTCTTGCCCTTGCCAATTCTGCCCTGGCTGGAGTGCTAGGAGTGTCCTCTGAGCCATGGTGGTATTTGAAGCTGAAACTCTAGGGATCCCCCAGCTAGATGAGCCCAGGAGCAGTGACCATGCTGGCCAGGTTGTGCTGGGACTGTGGGCTTGACTGGCACAGCTCTTGGGTGGGACTATCTCATGAGGGGCATCATATTTGGGGTGGGTCTAGAGTGGAGATACCCAGAGGGGCCCTCCAGTCATGCACTGGGCACATTGGCTCAAATCATCCCGCAGTCCATGGCTGATGGTGTGCCCATGTACAAAGGAATGTACCCCAGAGACCTCATCCCAAACTTGAGGTGCCTGGCTGTGCCCCTGGGTAGCTGAATTTGCTCTTCTTGGGTGCCTGTTGTTTCTGTGGGAGGCGGGATGGTGGCACTGCCTTGGCTTGGCTGGGAGGTGTGGAGGAAGAAATGTTGGATGCTGTAGGTTTAAAAACAGCTTGGGGTGCTAATTTTAGGTTGGCAGGTCAGGGAAAAAGCCAGGTTTGTGTGTGCCTGGGGGGGATGGGCAGGTTCTGGTCCCAGTATCTGGGCTCCCAGGGCTGCCCCAGGGTGAGGTTCTCTGTGGAGGAGCAAGGAGAGGTGTTGTGGTGTCCCCTCTGCATTTGCCTACCCTGCTGGAACCAGCCTCCCTGGGGAGATGATGCCTGGGGACCTGTGAGGTTCAGGCTGTTGCCCCAGCTCTACCCATGTGGTTACACACCCCTGTACCCATGGTGGTGCTGGGGACTAACCAGAGATGCACCGGAGATCCCAGCCTGGAGTTGACCATGTGGTCCTGGGGGCTGAGCAAAAACTCCAAGCTAGGGGTTGCCCCATCCCCAGCAGCAATCCAGAGGGCTGACCAGGGACCCCAAGGTGGGGGTCACCTCTTGTCGAGTGGTGATGCTGGTAGTAGCTCCAGGGCTGGGGGCTGATGGCAGTGGGGGGACATGGCTGGCATCACTGCCCACTTACCCACACTGCCCATCTCTCTGGGAGAGTTTATCACCAACACAGTCCTAGGGAACATGAGACCTGTCTGTGCCTGGCTCTGTTGAAACCCGAACAGGCACCTGGGCAGGCGGGCATGGGCGGGGGGCCTTGCTGCCAGCCCCTCAACACCCATGCCAGCAGCAGTAGGCACCTGGCTGTGAGCACGCAGGCCAGCAGCTGTGGCAGGCTTCGCGCTAAATCCGGATTACCAACCCAGAATAGTCCCAGCTGGGACGGATTAGCTGGGATTCATCTGCAGAAGGAGAGGAGGCAGGGAGGGAGACTGCCTTGTGGGGGTCCCCAGCCTGGGGGAGCCCTGCCAGGGAGATCCAGAGCCTTCATCCCCTGTGGGTGAGAGCAGTGGATGCCCATGGATGGGTGTCATGGGCTGTGAGGACACGGTGGGTCGGCATGCCCCTGTTTGGCACCATACCGCTCAGGCAGGGCTGGCAGGCAGTGGCTGCCAGTCCCTGTGTGTGCTGTGCTCCCACCGGCATGCCGTGTTCCAGCAGGGACGGTGATGTGCCGAGCTCTGGGAAAACTGGTGTAGTGCAAGGGCCATGCTTTGCCAGGGTGGTACGTGTCCTCCTTGCCCCACTGATGGGTGTGATGGAACCCCCATCTGACATGTTCCGCTGGCATTGCCAGCAAAACTCCACTGTCCCAGCCCCGCCTGCTTCTGGCCGTGCCTTGCTCCCAGATGGGATTTTCCACTTTTTAAGTAAAGTTTGGGTGGAAATGAAGTGTCGGGCAGAAGGATGCAACCCCTTCTGGGACCCAGTTCCCCACCGTGGTGCCCTGCCCCCCAGGGAAGGCTGGGGTCAGGGCAAGCCCAGGGCTGCGTGCTGCCTGCTCGGGCTGGGAAGGGATTTTGGAGCCCTGCTGCCCCACACTTGTCCCTGTCCCGGTGAGGGGGCCGGGCATTTGCGCTGGCTGGGACGAGGCGTGCGAGACCAAACGTAGCTTTCCCTCGTGTGCAGACGTGGCCGGCGGGGAGGGTACGTGCCGCCCCACGCAGATGGCTCAGCGCTCCCCGTGGGAGGGCTGCGGGACAGCACCGGGGCCCGGCTCGGGCTGCCTGGCTGTGCTGGAGGGTTGGTGGGGTGGATAATGTGTTTAGTGTCAGTGACCAGTGGGACAGCCGAGCAGCAGCAGAGTCAGGACTGGGTAGGGAGGGGTGGGAGACGTCTGTGCAGTGGGGATGTCACTGTCCTCATCACTCAGAGCCGGCAGGCAGCAGAGAGGCACATGCTGGGAAATCAGTGCAGATGGCTCAGCACCCCCGGGGACGTGGCCCTGGGTGGCAGAGTGGGTATGTTCTAAGCCCACACACATGGCTGTGCCCATGCCATTGGAGTGGCAAAGCAGGTGCTGGGTCTGGCAGTAACGAAGGGGACAATGCTGGGTGGCACATGGGCTGCCCAATGTGGCAGCGAGAATAACAGTCTCCCATCCGTGGTGGGGCTTGCCAGTCCTGTTGTAGGCTGAGGTTCTCAAGGCCAGCACACCAGGGGAAGAGATCCTCAGAGATGCTGTACCCAGAGTAGAGGGTCCCCAAATGAGGTGGGTACACAGGGACAAGGGTGAACCTGCTGTCCTCCAACCCTGGGGGGATCATGCCACCTCCCCCAGGGCCATCCACTGCTCCATGTATTTGCTGTTCTGGCCAGCCTTATCGCAAGACAAACAGCAGCAAGCCGGGCATGTTCTGCCCGATCGAAAAGTCTCCTGTTCGCTCCCCTTTCATCTCCCCACCTTCCCCAGCCACCACTGCTGGGAGACCCTGGCCGAGGGGCAAAGGCCGGGGCCGGCCAGGGAGGTGACAGCAAGCACTGCCAGGGCTGTACCAGGGCTATGCCAACTCTGCCCGGCGGGAGGAAGCGTCTGGGTGGTGTCGCTAAGCCCGGTGCATGCGAAATGAGTCTGCCTGTGCCGCTTGCTATTCCAAGAGGCGCGCAGGGGAAGAAACTGGTATTTCCTGAGCTGCCCAGAGAGGTGTAATTATAACCTGGGAGAAGAAAGGGGCTGCAGAGGAGAGTGCCCAGCCTTCCCGGCGCCCTCGGGGGAGTGGACAGGGGAATGAAGCAGCTCTGCCCACATGGGTGGGATACAGCAGAACCCTGCCTGTGGGCAGCCTGATGATGCTGGTGAGGGTTCAGGGAGGTAATTGAGCAGTGGGGATTTGGGGGCTCCTCAAGTTCAGCACCAGGAGTGGTGAGTTTGGTGATGCCCACCCGCAGTGGCAGGAAGGCGCAGAGTTAACGGCAGTGTTTGGACATGCTGGCAACCCTCTTTGTGCCTGGATCTGGCCCAAGCGGAGGCTTGGCAAAGGGGATAAATCATCACCCAGTGCCTGCCCTGTGCTTCCTCTTCCCCATACAGCTGTGCCTCCCTGTGCTGGTCCCCACTGCCCTGTGCCCTGCCTCAGTTTCCCCACCAGGCTATGTGCTACAGGTGACAGGGCCTGGCTATATGCCCCACTCCCTGGGTCAGACTTAGAGCACTGATGGTAGCCAGCTCATGGCCTGGGATGACCCTGCCAGGTCTCCTTTGTGGCCTGGGTGGGCAGAGACAGGCAAGGCAGTGTCTCAGGAGCCCGGAGGTGCTGCCGCCCACACTCTGCCGTGTCATTCTCCCCTTGCGTGCCGAGATGGCTGTTGTCCCCAGCATCTCTCTGCCCCAGCAAGGCCATGGCAAGACTCTCTGGTCCCCAGGGCCAACAATCCCCTGAGAGCACAAAGACAGGCATATCCCCTGCTCACCCTGCAGGGACCTCAGAACCAGAATGGTGGGGCAGCATCGTCCTCCAGGGTTGGGGAATGTGTTGCATCCTGCCCAGCCCTCACCTGGAATGGGTTGGCATCGTCTGATGGCCAGATGTGGTCCCAGCATGAAGCCCCTCTGGCTGGTCAGGACCCCAGCCTCTCAGGATGGCGGGGGTGGCGGGAGACCCTGCCCCTGCTGCCAGCCTGCCCCAGAAAGCCACCCTGTGCTGTTTCCCAGCGGAGCAGGGCGGGCCAGGGCTCGCACAGAGGCAGCTTTGTGCAGCGTGCCAAGGCGTCCCGCGCTCGGCAGCCCAGCCGCCTTCCTGTGCCAAGGAGCTGTCTCCCAGCCCCGCGCTCTTTCCTGCTCCATTTGTCCAGCCCTGACGTGCCCCTGAGCCCCCTGCCTTGGCACCCTGGCAGCACCGGCCTTGGGCGACGGGACGTGGGTGAGCCCTTCGTGCCTAGCGGTGCCACAGGCTTTATGTAATGGTGGTGGCTGGGGGGTCCCTGAGCTCCCCACCCTGTCCCCAGCCCCTGCTCAACTATCGGCACACATTTTCAGGAGGGGAAACTGAGGCACTCAGCTGAGAGCTGCGGGCGGGGGAGCAGAGGTGGGCAGGTGTCTTGGACAGAGCTCTGAGGCCGGGTTGGCACTGAGTTGCTGGCACGGGGGTGGAGCAGCCCCATGGAGTGGGCTGCAGGATGGCTGGCTGGGCTAGGGAACAGTCCCACCTGGGGACTCTTGCAATGCTTTTGGAGCTGGGGTGAACTCTGTGTGCTGAGCAGGCGGAAGGGAGAAGTACAGCTTTAGTAATGTCTGATTGGACATTCCTGTCATCCCTGGGTACCTGTGAGCCCACCAGCACTCCCAGCGAATGTGGGACTTGTGGTACTCCAGGTCAGCCCCTCCAGTGCTGATTCCCAGAGGCAGACCCCTGTTGCCCTCTCTTGCAGATCCCAAGAAGAGTCCAGAGCAAGCCCAGCCACCTCCCCACCATGGATACTAGAAACGTGCCCCTCCAGGCTGAGATGGTGGAGCTGGTGCCCAATGGGAAGCATGTGGCTGCACTCACTGCCTCTGCTGTGCCCTCTCTGACAGGTGACAGGTAAGGGCCCTGGGACAAGCAGGGATGCCAGGGGCCTGGGTGGTCCTCTCAGTTGCTCCCTGCCCAGGCAATACTAGCTAATGCTGCCTGGGCACAGTGGCCCTCAACTCTGCTTTGGCCTCACTCCCATCCCTCTGGTGGCCAGGTTTGAGGAGAACCAGTCTGGTATGGCAGAGATGGAGGAGTTCCTGCCCCAGGGTGCTGAGAAGAAGCAGACACACTTCACTGATGTGAGTATTGGCATGAGTATTGGCATGGGCACTGTGCAGTGAGACAGGGGCAGCTCCCAGTGTGACCAGCATGTCTTTTGCATGCAGTTCGAAGGGAAGACGTCTTTTGGGATGTCTGTCTTCAACCTGAGCAATGCCATCATGGGCAGTGGCATCCTGGGACTGGCCTATGCCATGGCAAACACTGGCATCATCCTCTTCCTGTGAGTGCTGTCACCTGCAGGTACCTGGGTGGGAAGTCTGGGTAGGGGTGGGGGTGGGGTGTGCACCTCCAAGGGTGGGTGCTAGGAGTGCAGATGAGAAAGGAGTCTTGGGGTAATGCAGGGACCGATATCCTACTGCCTGAACAATGCTCATCCTAGTCTGACCCTGCTGGGCACTGTGCCTTAGTGAGGTGGATGGTGATGAAGGCTTGATTTCCTTAATGCAAGACCAGATTTCCCCATGTGCCCCAACGGACATGGATGCTGGCTCCCTTGGGTTTGAGAACATGGTGGGAGGGATCTGCAGGCCTGGGGCAGCCCCATGGCTGTGGGGTGTCTTCATCCTGCAATCCATCTGCCTTGTGAGCACTCAGCCAATGCCAAGGCAAGGGGCTGAATGGCCTGCCAGGACCTGCAGGCAGATGTGCCCACATGAGGTTCGCCCCAGCTGTATCTGAACCTGGTGCTCTGAGCCGCTGGTGACAGCTCTGTCCTCCTGCAGCTTCCTCCTGACGGCGGTGGCTCTGCTTTCCAGCTACTCCATCCACTTGCTGCTCAAGTCCTCTGGCATTGTGGGTGAGTGCTGGATCCCTGGTAGGGCTGTATCAGGGTGTCCTCGCTCAACCCTCACCCCACCACTGCTCCCCATTCCACAGGCATCCGTGCCTATGAGCAGCTGGGCTACCGAGCCTTCGGCACACCAGGGAAGCTGGCTGCAGCCATTGCCATCACGCTGCAGAACATTGGAGGTGAGGATGGGGCTGGAGGGTGATCTGTCGGTGCTGGGGATGGGGAATGTGTCTGGAGCACACCAGTGCAACATGACCTTGCTCCACCCCACAGCCATGTCCAGCTACCTCTACATTGTCAAATCTGAAGTGCCTCTCGTCATCCAGACCTTCCTCAACCTGGAGGAGAAGACCACGTGAGTGCCTCTTGTCCTCACTGCCTGTGTGCTATCCCGAGGCTAACGCTGAAGCTTTGGCTCCAGCTGTGCAGCCCATGGCAGGGATTTAGTGCCATTAAGCCACTACTATTTTTGATAACCGTCAGTGCTGAATAAGCCCGTGGGTGGGATTAAACTGGTCTGAACTTCCAATCCCTGCTCCTCACATCTCCTTGGGATCTGGCTTTCCTCCTTGAGCAGAGCCTGAAGTTGCAGGGTGGGGGAAAGGAGCTCTGGTTGGGAATGGGTTGTCCCCCCTTCCATGCTTGCATCCAGACCTGGTGACACGGGGGGTGAGACCCTAGCAGCTGTGGGGCAGAGCTGCCACTGGGACCTCCATCATTCTGGGACTAGGTGTCCCAGCCATGCTCAACCCCAGCTGCTCTGGGGTGTTCAACCACACTTGGGACCAGGGCTGAGCAGAGGTCCTGCCCCATGGGTGGTTTGGGGCAGTTACTTCTGCCTGGGGCACCGAGGAGCTGGCTGAGCTCTCTTCCAGGTGATGGTACCCCAGGCTGCCCATGGACAAACCTATGCTGAGAACAGCAGTTCTTAGCCTGCCCACAGCAGCTCAAGCCCATGGGAGTGCACCACTATGGCACCACAGTTCCAGGGCACTTTTGAATGCTGGCAGAGCAGGGACACCAACCATGTGGACACCACATAGTGTCCCTGGAGCTGGCAGCTTCAGGGTCTCGTCTCCACGGAGGGCAGACAGACCCCCTCTGATGGCTGCTTGTGCCTTGTGTGCCCCAGCAGAGTGGGGCAATAAGAAGGCCTTCTGCTTCCAGGGACTGGTACATGAATGGGAACTACCTGGTGATCCTGGTTTCTGTCACCATTATCCTGCCCCTGGCCCTCATGAAGCAGCTGGGTAAGTTAGGGGCATGACACCTGCCGCACCAGGGTCCAGCACCCCAGGACTCCAATGGGGGTGACGGTGCCAGTCTGGGGGTGATGGGCAAGGAGGGGGCACCCAGCCAGCGTGAGGGGCATGCCCATGCCCACCAGCCACTCTCCTCCCTCCCTAGGCTACCTGGGCTATGCCAGCGGCTTCTCCCTCAGCTGTATGGGCTTCTTCCTCATATCGGTGAGCACCTGCCAGCACCTGCTGGAGGCTCGGGATGCCAACATCCCTTCTGCTGGGGTGGCGTGTGGCAGGCTGCGTGCTGTGGGCACAGTGGGCGCTCCGGGCTGTGGAGATGCCGTGGCAGTGCTGTCAAGCTGCTGGGTTATTTTTGTCTGAAGGAGTCGAGTGCTGGGAGAGGGTGCCCAGGGCGGGCAACCACGCGTGTGGCTCCTCCACGTGCCGCTGCTCTGCTCTGGCCTGCTGCCCACCCACGCAGGGGTAGGCTGGGGGGTCAGCATCACCATGGGTGCCACATAGAGGGGTCCCTGCAGGGGCACCCTCCCTCTGGGCACAATGATGGCTTGGTGCTAGGGGGTCATGGTGCTGGGCAATGACTGTCCTTATGTACCGGGGCTAGGTCATCTACAAGAAGTTCCAGATCCCTTGCCCACTTCCAGACCAGGATGGGAATTCTACAGGTAGCCTTAACAATACCCTGCTCAGCACTAGTGACTACCAGAATGGCTACACCGTCCTCCAGGCACCTGAGCAAGACACCTGCAGCCCCAGCTTCTTCACCCTGAATTCCCAGGTAGGGACCTGAGCCTATGGCTCTGGTTAAGATCCCACCCTGTGCACCCCATGAAGGTGCTGGCAGCACGTGCCAGCTTGACTCCTGGTGCTCAGCCACTCTCCTCTCACACAGACAGCATACACCATCCCCATCATGGCCTTTGCCTTTGTCTGCCACCCTGAGGTTCTGCCCATCTACACTGAGCTGAAGGAGTGAGTCCTGGGTGTGGGCACCCACAGGGAGGGATAGGTTTCATCCAGTTCCAGGGCATCATGGGGATGTGGGTGATATGAGCGTGGGTGGGTGGGTGATAGGGTAGTAGGATTTGGGAAGGGTGGTATCAGTCTCAGGAAGGATGGGGCAGTAGGTGATATTATCCCTGGGAGATAGGTGACACAACCTGAGGTTGATGGGTGGTGGATGATAGGAGCTGGGGTGGGTGCTGTCAGTCCCAGGAGGTGGGTGATACAACTTGGGATGGGGGGATGGGTGGGTGGTGGGCAATGTTGCCCTTGGGAGATTGGTGATATAATTCATAGTGGGCGAGTGGGTGGGTGGCTGGTGGTTGGTGGGTAACATTGCCCCTGGGAGGTGGGTGATACAGCTTGTGATGGATGGTGAGTGACACAGACCCTGGAAGGTGGGTGTTATGACTCAGGGTGGGCGGGTGGCTTGTTGGTAGTGGGTGATCTGTCATGCCATGCAGCCCAGGAAATGGGGCACACTCCCCATCTGCACAGCTGTCATGTACCCCTGAGTGCTCTGGCATGACCCCTCCGTGCTGGGTGGGTATTTGATGCTAGCAGGTGCCACAAAGTGGGCTGGGCCAGGCCATGAGGGCCATGCTGAGCCCACCATATCCCACAGCCCCTCCAAGAAGAAGATGCAGTGCATCTCCAATATCTCCATCACGGTCATGTACCTCATGTACTTCTTGGCTGCCCTCTTTGGCTACCTCACATTCTATGGTGAGCTCTTGGGGAGGGGATGGAGGCCCTGCCGGCATGTGGGGTGGTGGTGCTGCTGGGGGCTCACCCAGTGGCTCCCCACAGGTCGGGTGGAATCAGAGCTGCTGCACACGTACAACAAGGTGGACCCCTTTGACGTGCTCATCCTGTGCGTGCGGGTGGCCGTGCTGACAGCTGTCACTCTCACTGTCCCCATCGTCCTCTTTCCGGTGAGTGGCCCTGGAGGGTGCTAGGTGGCCTTACCACTCCTCAGCCAAAACAGGACCTCAGCAACACGTTTTGAGAGGGGAAACTGAGGCAACAATAGGACTGAAGCCCAAGGACAGGGTGGCAGGGTCAACAGGACTGCAGGGATTGGGAAATGGCACTGGCTGAATTTTGAGGACAGGTCTCAGGCAGGGGCAGGGATGATAGGGAGACCAGAGGGGCCATGAGGACAGAGCTGGGGAGGGGTGACAGGGATCAGTGGTGCCATGGACAGGGCTGGGGCAGGAGAAGAGGTGATGGGAAGTGGCAGGCCCATGGGGACAGGAAATAGGATGGACCCTGGGTGCCAGGCTGCAGCATAACCCCCTGTCCCTGTGCCCAGGTGCGCCGGGCAATCCAACAAATGCTGTTTCAAGGGAAGGACTTCAGCTGGATCCGCCACATCACCATTGCCGTGGTCCTGCTGACCTTCATCAACCTTTTGGTCATCTTTGCCCCCTCCATCCTCGGCATCTTTGGCTTGATCGGTGTGTGGCAGTGCCCTGCTCCTGTTCCCCATGCCGGCTGCTGGGCTTTGGCTGACCCACTTGTGCCTCAGTTCTCCTTCTTACTATCAGGCTGCCTGTGGGGGTCCCAGCCTAGTCCCTGCCCCCTCAAGCTGGTTCCCATGCACCAGCTGCTTGCCATGCTGCCCTCCCACGCTTGCTCTTCCTCTGGGTATTTCCCTTAATCCCCCAAGCTGAGCTCCCCCGCTTGGCATTTGGTTTGGTGCCAAGGCCCTGGCTGCAGGGGGGACATGGGGACAGTGCCAGGACACGGTGTCCCTGGGTTCCTGGAAAGCTTTGCCAGGCCTCAGGGTGGCGGGAGGGGGACAGAACCTGGCCCAGCAATGGGGCTGGCACAGCTGAGATGCAGGATGGGAACCTTCTGCCCACTCTGTCCCTGTCTGCTCCAGGTGCCACCTCTGCTCCCTGCCTCATCTTTATCTTCCCAGCCATCTTCTACATCCGCATCATGCCCAAGGACAAGGAGCCCTTGCGTTCCACTCCAAAAATCCTGGTAAGCATGAGAAGGGCACAGGATAGGGATGAGGACAGGGGCGAGGGCTAAGACCCAGTCACACTGTCTGTCCCTGACCTGCTTTCCTGTCCCTGCAGGCTGCCTGTTTTGCCCTCCTCGGGGTGCTCTTCATGATCATGAGCTTGAGCTTCATCATCATCGACTGGGCCACAGGTGGAGGGAAGAGTGGTGGTGGCCATTAGCCAGCACCGGGTGCCCACGCCAACCTCCCCCACCTGCTGGAAGAGCCGGCCCCGGGTTCAGCCCCTGTGCCACGGCCCTGCTGGGCTTCCCTGAGGACCTTCTGCTGTTGCTGCCCATCACCAGTGGTGGTGGTGAGGGGGCATGAGCCATGGCAGGTGTGGGGACCCCTCCCTGCTCTGCGCGTCAGTTTCCCCATCTGTAAAATGGGGAGAATAATACTGCCCTACCTCACCGGGAGCTGGCTGTCAGGTGGAGCTCATCTCTGCATACCCCGAGTTGCCAGCAGCGGGCACTGCCAGGGGCATGGGGCACTGCCTGCCATGGGGGCCAAGGAATGGTTACTTTCCTGGCATTGAGAGCCCTAATGCACAGTGTCTGTGTGGGGCTGGAGTTCAGTGGGGTGGTTGGACCTGTAGCAATGCCTGTGCCCAAGATGCCAGCCCTCTTGCCCTGCCATCCTCTGGTACTTGGCAAGATGCCACCCCACTGCTCCAGCATCATGGGGGCACTGTGGCCGCTGTGGGCAAGTGTGGTCCTGCTGCTGTGGTTGGCAGTACCCAGACTGCTGGTCTTGAGCCTTCTTGGGGAATAGTCAGTTGGTTCCTGATGCCCATGGATGGGACCCCATTGATCCCCAGGCCATGCTTGGGGACTGGCCACATTGCTTTAGGGAGGCAGCATGCCCACCGAGGGCTTGGCACCCACTGGCACCCTGCCTGTGTTGCAACTTGGCTGCCCAGTGCACAGGTGGGAGGGCTGGGGCCCAGCTGGGGACTCTAGAGCCACCCCCTGTCTGGACACCAAGGTGATGAGCAGCCCTGCGACCCAACCTGGCCCTGCTAACCTTGCCTTCAGGGCCAGGGCCAGCAGCCAGGTCCTCACAGCCCTTGACCCTCCACCCACCCATGCTGCAGGGGCACCCTATGCCATGCCAAAACCCTGGGAGCATCACTCCCACCCCCTGTCACCCTCCCCAGCAGGTGGGTAGCCTGGCAGGGTGGGCAGCATGGGGTGGTGTGTGGGGATGTCCTGCAGCAAAGTACATCAGAGACATATTTTTTTACCAGGATGGTGGAGCCTGGGATTTTTATTTTATAAATACTGTATATAAGAATAGATCTCTCCTACACATAAAAACCCTCTTCATCCTCCCCAAAAGCAAGGGAAGTAGGCAGAGTAAGGGACTCCCTTGGCTTAACTGTGAGCTTCTCGGTCTGCTCAGAACCAAAAAGGAAATGTACAAAAGATGGAAAAGTGGATCATTGCCTGTTGAAAACTACAGGGGCACTGCCGGGGTATGCAGAGATGCATTTAGGAAAGCAAAAGCTCAATTTGAAAGAAGATTGGCCAGGGATGTCCAAAACTTCAAGAAAGGCTTCTTCAGTTATGTTAAAAACAAGCAGAAGCAGAAGGAGAGTACTGGGCCACTATTAACCAGTCACCAACAATGCTGAAAAGGCAGAAGTCCTCAACTCCTCCTTCATCTCCATCTTTACCAGCACTGCTGGGCCCCAGGTCACAGGAACAAAAATCCAGACTGATACAGACTTAGACCTGCCATCAGGGAAGGAAGAGTTGGTGTGTCAACTATTACAAGAGCTTGAGCCCTGCAAATCGATGGTCCCATATGCCATCCACCTGAGGGTGTTTAAGGAACTGGCTGATGTCATTGCAACACCACTCTCCATAATGCATGAAAATCATGGAGGTCAGGAGATGTGCCTGAAGACTGGAAGAAGGCTAATGTCACCCCTATCTGCAAAACAGGTTCCAAGGAGGACCCAGACAATTATAGACCCAGTAGCCTAACATCAATCCCTGGGAAAGTTATGGAGCAAACCCTCCTGGGGACTGTTACAAGTAAACTGAAGAAGGGGATAGGGAAAAGCCAACATGTATTCACCAGGGGTAAGTTGTGCTTGACAAACCTGATTGCCTTCCATGACAAGGTGACACACTCAGGTGATGTGGGGTGAGCGGTGGACATTGTCTATCTGGACCTCTCCAAGGCTTTCCACAAGGTCTCCCACAGCCTCCTCCTTGAGAAACTGACATGCTGTGACCTAGACAAGTGGTCTGTGCAGTGGGTGGGGAGCTGGCTGACAGGCCCTCCCCAGAGGGTGGTAACAAATAGCTCTTTCTCAGACTGGCATCCAGTCACCAGTGGGATCCCACAGGGATCAGTACTGGGCCCAGTGCTGTTTAATATCTCCATTAATTATTTAGCTATTGGAATTAAGAGCACACAGATGAAGTTTGCTGATGACACAAAAATAAGTGGGGAAGTTGACACCCCAGAAGAGAGAGCTACCCTCCAGGAAGATCTTGACAGGCTGGTTGAGTGGACAAGAAGCAACTGTATGGAGTTTAATGAGGCCAAGTGTAGGGTCTTGCACCTGGGAACACAAAACCCAGGAATGCAGCTCAGGTTGAGAGCCACCTGGCTTCAGAGCGGCACTGTGGAGAGGGACCTGGACGTCTTGGTGGACAAAAGACTCAGTGTGAATGAACAGTGTGCTGTGGCGGCGAAGAGAGCCGACAGGATGCTGAGTTGCATTAATAAGGGTATCACAAGCAGGGATAAAGATGTGATTCTCCCACTCTACTCAGTGCTGGTCAGGATGCGGACAGGCTGGAAGGGGTCCAGAGAAGGGCCACGAGAATGATCAGAGGACTGGAGGCCCTGTCATATGAAGGAAGGCTGAGAGAACTGGGTTTGTTCAACCTTGAGAAGAGAAGGCTTAGAGGAGACCTCATAACCATGTACAAGTACATAAAGGGCAGCTATCATGAGGAGGGAGACTCCTTTTTACAAAGGGTCAGATGGTAAAGACAAAAGGTACTGGGGACAAGTTGCTTCTGGGCAGATTCCAACTGGATGCCAGAATTTTTTTTTACCATTTGAACTAATAAACATTGGAATAAACTCCCAAGGGAGGTGGTAGATTCCCCTACATTTGACAGTTTCAAGGCCCAGCTTGACAGGGTGCTGAGCCATCTCATTTAAACTATATTCTTACCCTGAAAGGTTGGACTAGATGATCCTCGAGGTCCCTTCCAACCTGGTATTCTATGAATATATCCTATGAATATATCTTTTTTTAATGTGCTGTGTTGCTCTGGGTAGCTCTGTATAATGTACATATCTATATAGGGCAGAACGGGGCTGTGACCTGGTACCAGCAAGGGGCACTGCTGCAGACCTGTGCTGCATTGTGGCCCCAGTGTCCCTGTCCCCAGCCCAGCTGCCCTGTGGCCACCCTTGCGCCATGCCAGGGGGGACACTTTTAAAAGGTCTGTGAGGCAACGTCTGTGCTGGTGAGGAGGCCAGTGAAGCCTCTGTCAGAGAGAATAAAGATGTGAACATGCCCAGGTCTCAGGTGTCACTGGGGTGCAAGAGGAGTTGGCACGCAGGCTGGCACCCACCATGCAGCATCCCTGGACAGTAGGGACTCACAAACATGTGTGACTGTGGATTTACAGACATACATGGAGACAGTAGGGACATACAGACACATGTGCATATAGATGCATGGAAATGCATGAGGACAGCATGGAAATGTGGACATGCATGCACAGGCGATGGCAGAAGGGCACAGGCAAGCAGACACGCATGCGTGGGGCAGCATGTCTAAATGAACAGATGGACAGCATAGACATACAGAAACATATGCATGGGGTCACTGCACAGACAGACAGCAGGACAGCGTGGACATATGGACACAGATACACGGGGTCAGTGCATGTGAAGACACAGTGGGACAGCACGGACATACAGACGTGCACATGGGATGCACGGACATACACGGGGACAGTACAGGGCCAGTGCACATCCAAGCACAGATGTAGACTGGGACAGTACAGACACATGAACACTCCCATGCACCCACGGGGACAGACACACACGGACACGCACACGGGACGCAGGCACGGGGTCGCGCGGAGCCGAGAACACGCAGACGTGGTGGAGTGGGAGGGGCTGGGCTCTGTACCCGCCAGGGGGCGCTGCGTTCCCACACGAGTATCAGGCCTGTGGGACGCGGAGGGGCCCACGAGCGGGGTCCCGGGCAAAGGGCACCCCATGGAATGGCACCTTCGGGGAGCGGGAACGTCGGGCAAGGGGGACCCCGAGGAGCGGGACTCCCCTGGAAGTGGGACCCATGGGAAGTGGGACTCTGTGGAAGCAGGACTGGAGGCATCCTGTGTCCGGTGCTCCATGTGCACCCCCCGAGGACAGTCCAAAGCCCCCAGCCCTCTCCCATGGCACGGCGTGGGATGGGGGTGAGCCCCCTCGGCCCCTGCCCGGCCCGGGCCCCACTCTCCTCCCCGCTCGCGGGCACGGGGAGGAGGCCTGGGCACTGCGCCAGCTCGTTAGGGAAGACTAATTAGCGCAGCGTCCCACTCTCACGGGAACAGTCCTGGTCCTTCCACGCCGGGTCCACGGGCGTTAGCTCACCGTCCCCAAGTCTGGGCTATAGCTGGAGATGCTGTGCCTCTTTTACTGGCACTGCGGCTTCTACATGAGACATCCCTCGGTGCACCCCACCCTCATCGTTAGTGGCTGGTTTAGGGAGTGAGAAGAGACTAAGAGGCCCAGGGAGGCGGTGAGGCTTTGTGGTGAGGCTGTCACGGAGCTGGGGTGACTTCCTGGGCACGGGCCAGCATCTATGCGGCAACTGGCACAGCCGGGCACGGCGCTCGGGCTGTGTGGGGTCCAGCTCCCAAGGGAGCATCGCGGGTAATCCTTGCTCTGGGCACGAGCTGTCCAGTGTCCCATCCTCCCTGGTCCTATCCTGCCCCATCCCTTTTCACGGGCACCTCCAGCCTTAGCATCCTCCGAGGAGAGCCTTCCTCGGGCAACGTGGCACACGGATCCCCGCGGGCTGAGCCTCAGGGCCGCACAAGCAGGTCCCCAAGGTTTGAGCCACCACCGTGTCCCTACAGGAGAAGGCCCTGAGAGGCAGCACGCCCCCACTGCCGGCCCATGGCTGCACTCGCTTCTCTGCGCTCAAAGGAACCCACTCTCAAAATGCAGCACCAAGGCTCCACCTGCCCGCTCATGCCTGTCCCAGGGTACACCATTGCCTCACCCCACGTCCCGGCGCGCAGCACCGTCGCCCGAGAGCCCACGGCTCCGGGCCGTGACAAAGACCCACCCCCTCCGCTCCCCGCCCTCCCCTAGCCCCGCCCTGCGACTCCGCTCTTCCCACGGCTCCGCCCTTCCGCCGTTCCCGCCCCGCGGGGGCGCGCAGGGGCGGGTCGCACGGGCGGGGCGCGCGGGCAGGGCGGGCAGGGCCGAGCCGCGGGCGCGCGCAGGCAGCCGCCGCCGCCGCCGCCGCCGCCGCCATGGGCTGCACCGTGAGCGCCGAGGACAAGGCGGCCGCCGAGCGCTCCCGCATGATCGACAAGAACCTGCGGGAGGATGGCGAGAAGGCGGCGCGGGAAGTGAAGCTGCTGCTGCTGGGTGAGACACCCGAGACCAGCCCCCGAACGCGCCTCAGGGCACCCCCGGGGCTTTCCTGCCTCGCTCGGCCCTACCGGAACCGGGCAGCCCCGCCGCTTCTGGCCGGGCTGCCCCAGAGCCGTTCTGCGTACCGGCCCGCTAAGTGCCGGCCCCACCCGAGGATCGCCCAGGAGCGGGATGCTGGGTGCAGCCGAGGCGTCGAGGTCCCTCCCCCACCATCGGCCCCATCTGGGGCCCCAGGGATCCCCCAGCAGTGGGGTGCCGGCCCCGCCCTAGGCTCCCGGGTCCCCCCGCCGGGGTGAGGTGCTGACATCGCTGCAGGCCTTGGGGGTCCCTCCCAGGAGCGCGGTGTTGACCCTATTCTAGGCCCCAGGGAACACTCTTGTAGGGTATTGACCCTATCCCCTGCCCCAGGGATCCCCAACAGGAGCAGGATGTTAGACCCACAGCAGGTTTTGGAGTCTCCTGTGGAGTGGAGTACCAGCCCCACCCTGAGCCTTGAGCATCCCTCCCCTTAGGAGTGGGATGCCAGCCCCACTCCAGGCTTTGAGGATCCCCTCCAGGAGTGGGGTCCTGGCCCTACAACAAGCCACGGGTGTCCCTAAGAAGTGGTGTGCCAGCCCCACCCTGCTATGGTACTGTCCTCCCAAGTCCACTGGTCATATCCCTTTGGGGCAACAGGCTGGGGCATCACCACCCTACTGTCAGCTGGGGCCCCCAAGCAAAGGCTCTGCCAGCCTAGGCACCCTGTCCTGCCGGCCTGGGACCTCCAGCTGCTTGGCCACGCTGGGGGCTCCTCCATGCTCTCCCCTCACCCTGTCCCCAGGCTGGCTGAGAAAGAGGTAACAGGGCACCAGGACATCCCTGAGCCCCTCCATCCCAATTTCACCTTCCCCTTGCTGAGGGAATTTGAGGGGGCTTGGGCAGCAGACTCTGTCCCGCAGACTGCCTGCAGCGGACAAGGTCCTGTGCAGCCCCCAGGTGCTGTGCCCCATGGGTACCTGATTTTCACACCGATAACGGGCTGCTCGCGCTCTTCAAAGCAGCCTGGCGATGCTCCCGTGGGCGTTCACAGCCCTGCCCTGTGCCCGCGGGCAAAGCAGCCGCTCATTTATTTTAATTTATTACTTTTTTAATAACTGCTAGTTGAGATTTTTGTATTCCCTTTCCGAAATTCCCAGGGAGAGCCTTGCTCCAGGTGCGAGGCAGGAGTGCGTGGGGCTCCCACGGCGCTGTGGGGTGATGGGGCCCGGGATGGGCAGAGAAATCCCCAGCTGCTGCCTGGGAAGCCAGCGCCAGCAGAAAATGTCTTTCGGCTCGTCGCCATCGGCAGAGGAAGCCGTCGGCGCAGGAAGTCATGCTGAAATCCGGCAGCCCTTTATTTGCTCAACCCCTGCCTGCTTTGAGAAATACGTAATTAACGCCTTCAAGCCCTTGTCTCACAGGGCGCCTCGGGTTTTGCCTTTTATTTTATGTCTTATTTTTGCCTTGGCATGAGCTATGCCATTGGCAAGACCCGTGATGGGGATGCTGGGCAGGGGTCTGAGCCGTTGTAGGGCTTGAATGTTGTGCAAGCTCGCCGACCTGCTTGTTTCCGGGGTGGGGATGGTGCTGGCGGGGTGAAACCCTGTGGGGTTTGCAGGCTGATGGGGAAAAATGTGGTTCCTGCTTCACTGTGAACTGCTTCAGGGCCTTGCTGCTGGCTTGGCTCTCTGCGTCTGCTGCCCATCAGGAAATAACAGTTCTAGGGGGCTTTGGCAACACTTCTCCACAGGGCTCTTTGGACTAAGCAGGATGGGCAGCATCGCCCTAGTGCTGTTGTCTATGGGGAGTCTGGCTGGCTGGTTCTGAGCACCACCAAGGGGTGGCAGGGGGCTCGCTGGTCAGTAAGGATAGTGATGTAGGCATCCCTTTTCCATGTCCTGATGAAGCCGAGGTGGAAGGGGGACAATGACCACACTCTGTTCTGCTGAGTAGCATTTTTGATCTCAGCTGGTTTCTGAAGCCAAAAATATGGTGAAATTACTCTTTTTAATTTTTTTAAATGTTTCCCTGTTACAGCTGTTGAGGTGCAAATAGCATCAGATCCTTGGGTCACTACTGCCCTTTCCTGAACTGAATGTGGCCAGAAAATCCTCCTGAGCTGGCAGGGAGTGAGTGGGAGGTGGGGGTGGCATTGCCTCCTTGTGGGTTGCTGCTTGCGTCATTCCCCCTGTCCAAAACAACCCCTTGAAGTGGGGATGTGGTGCTGGGAGGATGCTCCCACATCCCCACTGCCCACCTTCCTATGGCTTTCCTCCCCATAGCTGGAGGAAGATTTGAGGAGAACTGGACTCTTGCATGAGCCCAGGTGCATGCTTTTTGGTGAACACCACAGCTCTTGGGCACACTAGAACTCCACAGTTCTCCCTGGGGGATGCAATCCTTCTGTGTCTTCAGAAACAAGGAGGAAAAAATTAGGGAGGGAAGAAAATAAGGAGAAAAAACAGTTTCACCCTTTGTGGTGAATTGGCCCACAGCACAAAGAGGAGATGACTCTTGCAAGCACCATGCAGCCTTTGCCAGCATCCCGTGCCATCCCACAGCTGCAGCTTGGAGCTGCTGATGCAGCCAGGCAGGACGTGGTGCAAGCAGAGAGCGGTGGTCTGGAAGTGTGGCAGTGGGAGCGTAGAACTATGCAGGCCACCGGCACCATGGAGAGCTTGAGGCTGACTGGCGAAGCTGCTTTGACTCAGTGTTGTGCCTTTTGTGTGGCCATGAACCCTCTACTGTGGCAGGTGATCCAGAGAGAGATAGAGCTCCCTGATAGCACCCAGCACTGCAGCTGTAGGAGCAGCACCACTCCTGCCTGTGGCACTTGAAGCTCGCTCCAGCAAATAGGCTCTATGCTGGTTATTTTTAAGCTCTAGTCTCTGATGGGGATAAAGACCCAAATGAGGCAGTATCCCCTAAATGAAGCAGTCCTTCCTCCCTGCTGCTTGAAACCAACAATTTCATGAGGTTTTGGTACTGGGAGAAGCCAGGAGCTGCCACTGGCATCTGAAAATACCTGGAGCATCAGCTCACAGTGCTGGTGTTGTCTCCTTGGCATTGCCATGGTTCAGACTGCTGGGCTCACTGGCTGTTTCTGCTGGGCAGCAGTGGAAGGTGGGTGCTGCCCAGCCCACCTCCCTGGTTGTGGGACCCAGGATGCTCATGAGGGAATGCAGGATTGATGGCAGATAAGCCACATTCAAAGTCCCCGATTCCCTGTCTTTCTTTGGATGATTGGTAAAGCAAAAGGATTTCTTGGCTGTGTGGGAGTTGTTGGAGCCTGTGAAGGTGCCCAGGGTGAGGGAAAGTGCTGGTGGGTTGATCACTTCAGTGACCCCAGTGGTTTTCAGTGCTGGAGGTGCAATCCCTGGGGCAAAGATGCTCCCCTTGCACCACCCAGGCTGGATTGTGCCAGTATGTCATGCAGGCAGCTGCCTGTATGAGATCCTGCCTGGGCGAGCTGGCAACCTGGGTGAGGGTGAGTGGGGCAGAGCTCAGCAGCTTCATTTTTTTTTTTTTTTTTGGGCTTGCATAAAAATAGAGGAAGGGAGGGACCAGCTGTGACTTTCGGAGGCTGTGTTGTCCCAGTGCTGCCCTGGACTTCCGTGTCAGCTGCCTGCTTTGATGTGCATTGTCCTGTCTCAGGGTTTTGGTTTTGTCCTCCCTCCTGCCCCAGCCCTGGATGGGAGGAGGTTGAGCCCTTCCTTCAGTAGGAAGAGTTTGATGCTGTTAAATCCAGGGGACCCTGCATCCAGCTCCCTGGAGCTGGTGGATGGGCTCTAGGTGCATTGGGATGTGGAAGGAGGGAGTGTGACACCCAGGCCCTGGGATGGGTCACCCTGATGTTCCTGCTGGTGATGTCCCAGCTGCCCTCTGCTCTGAGATGGACACTTAGGCTGTGCTCAGGAGAGGTGACATGGTCATATATCTGTATTATGTAGAGATATTTATGTACATGCTTTAGAAATACGTTTTTACATTTAAATACATATATATATATAGTGTGGAGGAATAGATAAATTGATTGTGTGTGTGTATATATATATATATATATATGCATGTGGAAAAAACATATATATGTGCTTTACCTATATATAGCTTTATAGCAGACAGTCTCTGGTGGGCTGATCTGCCCAGGGCTGCGGGTGCCGGAGGGTGCCAGGCTGGGATCGCAGTGTGCCTGAACGCTCTTGCTGTAGCCGGGTCCGGCCCGGGCTCGCTGCAGCCGCTTAGTTTCCTGCTCCGTGCCGGAGCCGGGTTTCCGGGCCGGAGGCCGGCTGAATCACCGGAGCTCGGGCAGCTGACTAATCCTCCATCCCCACTGGCAGAAAACCCAGCTGTGGTGGGGGCAGGGTGCTGGTGGCACTCCAGCTGTGCCAGTGGTGAGCCCCCACATCGGGATGATGGCAGCCAAGCTCGGGGGCACGGCACCGCCAGGAGCAGCTCTCTGGCTGCATTGGAACCACTCTGGGTGTTTGAAGGGGTGTGGGGAACATCAAGGTGTCCCTGTGTCCAGGGTGGCTGAGGTGGGTGAGGACATGGAGGCAACTGGTGCCAGCAGAGGGGCAAAGGGACCGTTGGCCTGCGGCAGGGGAGAAACAGAGCACCAAAGTTCTGGGATTCCTGGAAAAAGCCCAGCACAAGGATAGTTTTGTCCAGGTTGTGAACACCGCTGGTCCTTGTCAGCACTGGGGGTGCATTTGCTGTGATCCCTTGGGAAGCCATCTCCAGACCACCCTCTCCTCCACCATGTACTCCAGATGCCCATCCTGCTGCTGATTTATTTCTACTTTGTTTATTTCTGTGGTTTATTTTTTTGCTGCATCTCCATCGGCAGCCTTGTACAGGGCCTTCTGTGCCTCCCTGTTGCTGCCCAGTGTTTTGGGGTCCTGCCTGGGGACGTGGCATCCCCCTGGCCGCCAGTGCCCTGGCTCCTCCTGGGAAGCAGCCAGCCCTGTGCCGGAATGGGATGGCCCCTGGGAAAAACGCCCTGTGTCACTGTGGGGTTGTAAAAAAACACCATTATTTTTACAGCAATTTTCCATCTATTTTGGGTAGGAAGGAAAATGTTGAGGGGAAATCTCTTTTTATTATTATTTTTTGAGCCTTGAGGGTAACTGCTTTTCACACACACACACACACACACACTTGCACGCAGAGGCTGAGTGGGGTGGGCTCTGCAGCCGTCCGTCTGTCTGTCTGTCAGGGAAAGGTATCAGTGGGTTTGCCTGCAAGTAAAAACCATCAGTAAATCCATATTGAAATCAAAGCTGCTGTTTGCTGGGCTTGAAAAGCTTGCTGGGTACAGTGGCTGGGGACAAGGGCTCTGGGTGCTGGGGATGAGGATGGCTCTAGACCCACTGGCAGACTGAATTCCAGCTTCTCCATGTAATAAGGAAAAATTTTCCAGCTGTGCATTGCTTCCATCCATACCTTGATGTCTGGAAGCATAGAACGGGATGGTGCCATGCAGCAAAATGGAAAATCTCGTCTTGGTGATGTGGGAGGTGGACCCCAGAGCATGTGACCAACCCTTTAAATATATGGCATTAAATATCTGCTGCTGTCCAGGAATATATTGCATATGTTGCATTAAATATATGCTGGCCAGAAACCATCTCAAATCACAGCCTGCAAAATACATGGTAGCTAAATCAATTTTTATTTTTTTTTGCCAGTAGATTAGCAGGGCAGTTTAGAACTGGGCAGCTGCTTGCTTATTTTAAATGGTTGATGATTATTTTTAATAAAAAGGGGGAAATGAGCCCAAGAGAGAGGTCTCCTATTTTTGACAGGCGTTGTTCGGGAACAAGCGCTACCCAGTCCTGGCAGGCAGGAAGGGTGGTCGGGGAGCAGGAAGGGCTGGAAGCAGCCCAGCCATGGCAGGGGTCTTCTCTCTATCCTTCCTGATGCCTAGCTGGTGCAGAGGGTCTGCAGGATGCACAGCCCCTCCAGCACTGCCTGCTTCTGCCTGGGTTGAGCAGAGGGTGGAAGCCGGCAGCTGGCACCCTGCCCGGGGATTGTTTGGGGGCTGAATGGGCGGCAGCTGGGGTTTTCCGGGGATTTGAAATCCTTCCTGGGGACTGGAAACCCTTCCTGTCCGTTGTGCTCATCCTGGGGGGCTGGGAAGAGTCCCCTCATAGTCAGCTGGGTGGGAGCTGCTACAGCTGGGGGTGCTAGATCACCCACTGGGCTCTGTCAGATGCTGGGGTGGCACAGGAGGGTGAGGTGTGCAGCTTCTCCAGCAATTACCTGGTCCCCTTGTTAGGCAAAGGCAATGATTTGGGAGGGAAATTGTGAGGGTAACGGCACAGCTGCCTTCTGCCAGCTGTGGAGAAGGAGACAGGGGCTGCAGGGGAAGTTTGCCAGGCAGATGGCTTGCTTCAGTGGTTCCTGGTGAATGTCACCCTGGTGGTGACCATCACCCTACTGGGAGTGGGCAGGAGGTCCTAGGGGGTTGTGCAGGGAGCAAATGTCAGGCACAGTCAGGCAGAGCAGGAGGCTGGGAGGTGACTGGCACCTCGTCCCAGGGGTGCTTGTTAACAGGTTCCTCCCTTGCTGTGTTCCCCAGTTTCCCTGTCTGGACACCCACTGGGTAAGGGCACAGTGAATGCAGTCAGCCCTGGCTGCTGACCCCGGCAATATGGGGTGGTGGTGTCAGAAACCAGAGGTATTTAATGGAAAAAATGAAGGGATACAGAGAGTTCTTCCTGCCCTGCTCTCAGCTCTGGGCAGGAGCTGCCAGCACTGACCACAAACACCGGCCGGGTTGTTCTGGGTGCCGCGTCAGCATCCCAGGGGCGCCAGCCGAGGCTGGGTTGGCAGCGCTGGAGAGCCCTCGCCATGCCCTCACTGTGTCAAAAGCTCACCTCGGGGCTAGGCAAAGCCTCTCCCTCTGCACATAGGGCATGGAAACAGTGGAGTCAGGTGGTTGTGGCACTAAATACTGGGTCTGTCTGGTCTTGATGTGGCCCTGAGTCTGGGGGCTCCATGCTCTGAGCAGTGCCAGCAGTGATGTCTAGGGTAGTGTGTGCCCATCACCTAGTCTGCCTTTATGTCAAGGACATGGGCAGAATACATCTGCTCACTGCAGCCATGTCTCAGCTGGCATGACAGGCTCTTTTTCCTGGTTAATTTTAGCACAATCTCAATTTTTTAATTTATTTTTTCTTTTTTTGAACAACTCTGTAATCTCTCTTCCCCCTCTGCGGCCATGCCAGCACGGCACTGCCACTGCCTGCCTGGGGCCCTCAGTAAGGGCAGCGCCATGGATGAGGGCAGCAGTGAGGGACCCGCTGGGATGGGCTTGGCTTGAGAGGATCCCATGGGATTTGCAGCCAGAACCAGGGACCATACAGGTCCCTGTCCAAGGAAGACTCATCCTGCTGGGGTCCCCGGGGTGAGGTGAGCCAGGCACTCCTCCATCTCAGTAGCAGTCCCTGCACAGAGAGGGGACATGGGACATGTGCTGTCCCTTTTAGCTTCCTCTTTGAGCTTCCCCTTTCTTGCAGGCAGGGTGACATCACTCCTTTCCCGCTCCTAGCATGGGCAGTGGGGGTTGGGCCAGGAGCTGCATGTTGCCTGCATGGGGTAATGTCCCCAAGGGGCATAAGATGGTGAAGGGGGAGCCTTAGGAGTCCCAGCCATCCCCTCTGTACTCCTGACATATCATGTGTAGAGGCTGAAAAATAACCCCAGCCCCGAAGCTGCTGGCTTTCTGCCCTGGCAGCTGCCAACACTGCTGGGCTGGGGTGCAGGGCCCGGCAGGCTGCAAAGTGTTCTGTGTTTAAAATGCAGCCCGGGGGCGGCCGGTCCCACGGGGAGCTGACTGGTGGAGGCGGTGACTTCTCCCGAGTTCCCTGGGGTGCTTGGCTTCAGGTGCCTGGCTCCCTGCCTGTACCTGCTGACATGAGCATCCCCATGTCCTGGCTGATGCCAGCTCCAGCTGTGGGCATGTGTTTGGGATGATGCACCAGTGTCTCCTGGTGAAACATGGATGTGGGATGCAGCAGCTAAGCTTAGGCTCTGCCTTGAGCTAGGATAGAAGGTGATAAGCTTAGTCCCCTGTTGCAGGCAGCTCACTGCTCCTGAACTCAGCCCAAGCTGGGTCTGCCAGTCACCTGTTGGTGCATTGATGCTGTTTTCCTTGCCCAGAGCTGGCGTCATTTCTCCTCTCCAGAGCTATTGCAGGGTTCCTCCAGGCTGGCCTTTACCTCCCCTTTTTGGCCCTGACATTCCTGGTGCCCATTCAGGCATCTGCTCTGGCTGATACTGGCAGCTCTTCTCCAATGGCTAAGGCACCTGCTGCCCTTCCTTCCTGAGTTGGGGGGGTCCTGGTAGGGTGGAGGTCCCCAGCTTTGTGCATCATCTCACTGCTTGTTCCCTCTTGTTTTTCCCCAGGTGCTGGCGAGTCTGGGAAGAGCACCATTGTCAAACAGATGAAGTGAGTGGGCCCTGACACCATGCAGACCTTAGCTATGGGCTCCAAAACTGGTGGTGGTTGGGGAAAGCTCCCCATTAGCCTCAGAGCATGGGTGGGGAGCAGTACCCTGGGGTGTACCACAAAGGGCTGATCTTGCCTGTGTCATTCCCCTGCCCTAGGATCATCCATGAGGATGGCTACTCAGAGGAGGAGTGCCGGCAGTACAAAGCTGTGGTCTACAGCAACACCATCCAGTCCATCATGGCCATCATCAAGGCAATGGGGAACTTGCAGATTGACTTTGGAGACTCCTCCAGAGCGGTGAGTGCCCTTCTGCTCCTGGTGCACCTGGAAGGGGTAGAGATTCTTGGGAGGTGAAAGCAGATGTGCCCAAAGCTGGGCCAGGATTTAAAGTAACCCTTCCCAAATCCTGCTGGCCCCTGGCTGGCTATGACCTCCTTTCCCTGGTGCTGAGGATGGGGAGACCTAACCCATGGTGGCTCTCCTGGCACAGCTTCTGATGGGTGCAGGGTTGGAGGTCTTGCCGGTTCTCTTGTGTCTCGTCCCCTCCGCTACTGGAGCTCCTGTCCTTCTGTCTGCGTGGGAAGTGGTGGGGTTTGATCAGGTCCTTCGGGGCCCTCCTGGTGCCTGAGCCCTGCTTCTTCTGCACAGGACGATGCTCGTCAGCTGTTTGCGCTCTCTTGCACCGCCGAGGAGCAGGGCATCATGCCAGAGGACCTGGCCAACGTGATACGGAGGCTGTGGTCTGACAACGGGGTCCAGGCTTGTTTTAACCGCTCCCGAGAGTACCAGCTGAATGACTCTGCTGCCTAGTGAGTACCTCTGCTTCTCTCCCCCAGCTTAGCTGAATCCCAGCCCTGCAGGCTGCCTCACTTTTACTGAGCAACAAAAATCCTCGGCACTGGAGGTTGCCATTTCCCACTGCCTGGGGGCTGGTGCTGCCACTTTCCGCCCTGTGCTGGGGCTGAGCCAGAGCAGAACAGGGAAGGTGGATATTTCAAAAGCCGTTTCCTGCTCTGGTGGGATGCTGCATCCCCTGGAAAGGAGGCACTAGAAAATCCCTCTCCTGCCACTGCTCTGTGCCCACTGCCCTTTCCTAGGGGTGGTCTTCCCTGGCCTCCCTTTATGGGAGCACAGTCAGGGGTCCTGCCCCATCCCATGGCCCTTCATGCACCATGAAGGCAAGAAAAAGCCCCAAAGAAAGCACTGTGGACCCTTGTGTCTGAACAAGATGAATAGGATGCACAAGAGCCTTTTGTTTTTAACTGGGTTTGTATGGAAAGACTTGGCATTCTGCTGGCATGCTAGCTGGCATGCTTGTGTTTAGGTAGATAAATTGCCTGCATCTGGCCAGGTTTATCACTGAAGAGATTTAATAAATAAGTTAATCTACCTAAATATGATGGCTGGAGAGGGCAGTGCAGCTGAGGCTGCACTCAGCTCACATGGTGTCCTGCTGCCCTCTCTGCCCAGAGCCCCTGAGGTAAAGCCGTGCCAGGGGGAGCTCATGGTGAGACGGGAAGACCCTGCCAAGGCTGGCCCCAAGGGAGATTGAGCACCCTTAGGACTTACTTCCATTGAGGGGCCTGCTTGGTCCCCTATGTGCCAGCTCAGATGCCCCCTCCCACTTGGCACTGGCAGGTCCCTCTTCTGCACTAGGGTCACTGGGGGGAAGAGGTTGAAGGAAAGCTCCTGGCAAGTGCTGACCCTGAAGAAGTTCCTGCCATCACTTTCCTCTAGTGCCCATGACTTTGGCTTCCTCCTGCTTGGCACCTGCCTGCCCTCTTCAGCCCCTGTCCTTCTCAGCCCCATCACTCCCCTTGCAGTGCTGACGTTTCCTGCAGTGCTGTGCTGTGCCACGGGTGCTGTTTTGGAGCACAGGAGACCTGGCAGGTGCCTGGCAGCTCACATGCACAGTTGAAGCAGATACATCTGCAAAGTGTCTGCAAATGGAGTACCCCTTTAAATGTGTTCATGGAGCCTTTGGCACGTTGCAGGGGTTGGGTGAGCAGTAATTAGGAGCTCCCTCGAGCTGTTGCTCTTTTCTCCAGTTCCATGAATATGCCAGTGCAGTAGTTAATGCCCATCCGCCCCTGTGGTGTCACTGCACAGGACACCCTGGGGTTAAGGGGCCCTGTGCTCCATATGCAGCCTACATGCACTCAGACCTCAGTAGCAGCCCCCACCCTCCTCCTCCACAACCCCTGGAGGTGCCAGGAGCGCGGGGTGCCAGGGTGGGTACTTGCCAGCACCCCAGGTCTGGGCGTGAGGTCTGTGTCTGCTGGTGCCCTGCGTGTCCCTGCAGCAGCGTTTCCTGTTTTCTGTCAGATGGAGGCTGCTGTGTTTCCGGCTGTTGTCAGGCTGCTCCATGGTGCTGAGCTGCCCCCCACCTCCTCTCAGCTGCGGCATGGGACTGGGGCACCCATGGCTCTGGCTTTGCCCCTGTGCTCCAGCAGGTTTCCTGGGAGCTGGTGATCAGCCGTGCAGCTGTTGGAGCTGGGAATCCCTGTGGCCTCGGGAGCTGTAATCCAGTTTTCACCAGATTATGGAGCTGCAAAGGCCTTAATTAGCACAAGCCTAATTTGCTTAAAGGAGCCTGTTTACAATAACCCAATTAAAGCAACGTGAGCCGGAGAAAGCAAAACCTGCCTCGATCCTCCTGGCATCCTCCAGATGGTCCCAGAGGTTGCTGCAGGGAGCTGGGCTCTGGCAGGGCTGGACAGGCAGCAGGAGAAGGGGATGCAACCCCAGGGGGGCTCTGGGTGGGCAGCAGTCCCCTGGCCACGCCACTCCCCATGCCTCTGGCTGCCCGCCTCCCCCTTCCTCCCCAGGCGCCAGCCCTTTGTGTTTTTTGACTATAAATGGCACGGCGCCATCGATTGTTTCCGCTGCGCTGCGGACGGTTGCCATAGCAGTGAATACTTTCCTCTTGCCATTTCCCCCGTGCAAGCAGCTGGGGGAATGGGGGAGCCCCCAGCCTCAGCCCCTGCATGGCCCGTGGAGCCTGCTTCCTGTGCGTCCCCACTTGCCACCCTGGCAGCTGGCAGTCCTGTTCTGCCTGTTGTGACCGGGCCGTGTGGTGACCCCCGGGTGCAGGTGGGGTCCACTGTGCCGCCCGGTGCCCACTCCAAATGGACAATGCTGAAGTGTGAGCAGAGCATCCCGGGAAGTGAGGGAATGTTCTGTGGGATTTGAGTGGGTTGTGCCCCATGGGGCAGCTTCCCCAGCACCTTTCTGCTCCTTCCCCAGCTACCTGAATGACCTGGAGAGGATAGCCCGTGCTGACTACATCCCCACCCAGCAGGATGTGCTGCGCACCAGGGTGAAGACCACCGGCATCGTCGAGACCCACTTCACCTTCAAGGACCTGCACTTCAAGTATGTCTCACCCTTTCTCATTTGCTTTTTCCAAGACAAAAATCCCCACTTCCTCCCTGTGCTGGGACAGATCCTGCTTGTGTGCCACATGCATCAAGCAGCCCTGGGACTGCTAATGGTGGGAGCTGCTGCCTCGTAGAGAGAGCAGAAACCACTGAAACAGCTGGAGCAGCCTCAAAAACGCCTCTCAGGGCTTGACCTGGAGGTGGATCCAGCCTCTGGCAAGAAGAGGAAAGAGGAAGGCGTCCTCCATTGCTGTGACGCTGCTTCCGTTATAGGAAGGGCGCTGGGTGGGAGCCAAGGTCTCGAGGTAGGACACCAGTGCTGCTGCCTGCTGGCAGCTGAAGTTGCTTTCCACTGAAAACCCATGGGAAATAGCCAGGACTCGAGTTTCCAAGGCAAAAAGCTGGTGGTGTGCACATCCCAGGGATTTAGTCACTTGGCAACAGAGTTAACGGGCAGGAGGATCTGCTGTGGTCATACCTGAGTGCAGGGAGCTTGCAAGGACCGCTGTGCCACCCCAGTGGGATGGAAGCACTTGGTCATTCATCAGTGCTGTTCTTTGGAGGTGGCAGCAGAGCAGAGAGGATGGTCTGGAGTAGGCATGGCAGTGAGGAAGCTTTCGCTGGCAGATGGACAGTTGGCAGTAGACATGGGGCTGCTGCTAGGCTCTTCTCCATGAAGGCAGAGAAGAGCATCTTTGCTGCCTGCAGACAAAGGGGTGCATGGTGCATCAGGATCATCCCGAGCCCTCATGCTGTCTGCAGTCCCACAGCCTGCAGCTGCTCAGCCAAGCACCATGGCTCCCCTTGGTCCAAGGCCTCTGGCAAAGACCCACAGTGCCTGAATGAGTCTGGCAGCATCTCCTGGAGTCCAGCTCCAGGGAGGGTTGTGCTGATGCCCCTGGGAGAGGAAGCCTGGTCCTGGCAGGGGGTTGCTCCAGCTGGAAAATGAGCCTGGATACTGGGACACCTGTCCCTGGGATGGGCAGTGGGTGCCAGGGCAGATCTGAGGCACCAGCCTGATCCCTGGGGCAGAAGTGCCATGCTCTGCCTGCTCTGGTGCCTGTTCTTGGTATGGATCTTGCTCTGGGCAGCCAGGGAAACTGAGGCAGGGGTCAGGGCAAGGGTGGTGGGGCCAGGAGCTGATGCCAATGGCACTCTGCCTCTGCCACAGGATGTTTGACGTGGGAGGCCAGCGCTCAGAGCGGAAGAAGTGGATCCACTGCTTCGAGGGGGTCACTGCCATAATTTTCTGTGTGGCCCTGAGTGCCTATGACCTGGTGCTAGCTGAAGATGAGGAGATGGTGAGTTGGGGATGGGGCTGGTGCTGTGAGCCATGCTCTCTGTGGAGGACTAGGGGATTACCCCCTGCTCTGGTGGCCACTAGTGCCTGGCCAGAATAGCCCAAGTCTTACAGGGCCTCCAGCATCCCCTGCCCAGGCAGCAGGAGCTGTGAGGGCACAGCACTTTTGGCAGTGGAGGGGGAGGCACTGCCTGGGACTATCTGCCCAACTCAGGCTGCTGTCTCTCTTGCCAGAACCGGATGCACGAGAGCATGAAGCTGTTTGATAGCATCTGCAACAACAAGTGGTTCACAGACACGTCCATCATCCTCTTCCTCAACAAGAAGGACCTCTTCGAGGAGAAGATTGTGCACAGCCCCTTGACCATCTGCTTCCCTGAGTACACAGGTACTGCCAGGACCCTTGATGCCCCCTGGCAGGGGGAGCAGACAGTGCCTTACCCAGGCAGCATAGTATGAGATGCTGGTGATGGAGATATTGGCTATCCTGTGCCTGAGGGGTAGTGTACTGGTGCAGCAAACTGTGTGGTGGTGGTTGGGGTGTCCCAGGGAACGGGGGAAGATGGGGTGGACAAGGGCCAGTGGTCCTGGGGGTATTTAGCTGAAGCTCACTGTGTCTGGGGAGCATTAGTTTGGCATTGGGGTAGTGGCTGTGGTGGCAGGGAAAGCTGAGCCAAGCCCAAACCCTGAGCCAGTGGTAGGGGGTTGCCGGCATGTCCAATTGGGCTGCAGAGCAGCTCAGCATCTCCTCCTCCCCAGGGGCCAACAAGTACGACGAGGCAGCTGGCTACATTCAGAGCAAGTTCGAGGACCTGAACAAGCGGAAGGACACCAAGGAGATCTACACCCACTTCACCTGTGCCACCGACACCAAGAACGTGCAGTTCGTCTTTGATGCCGTCACTGATGTCATCATCAAAAACAACCTGAAGGATTGTGGCCTCTTCTGAGGGCTGGCGCTGCCCAGGTGAGTGCCGCTCCTGACAGGGGCCCCCAGACTGCTGTGGTCACAGAGCATCCCCTGGGGATGGGATGGGTGCAGGCTGGCAGTGGGTACCCACGAGCCTTGCCCCAGACCCCACCACTCACTGCCTGCTCTCTCCTAGGACCCCTGGCCAGGCCAGTGAAGGAAGGAAGGACCGCGCCGCCCCCACTCCTGCTTCTCTTCGAATTCATCCTTCTGCCCTTACCCCATAAAGAGACTTTCTGGGTGTCAGTGTGGTGGCAGGACCCATGTCTCCCCTGCCATCTGCGCTTGCCCCCGCCATCCTCCTTCTCCTCGCCGGCGTTGCCCTTCCTGGGGAAAATGACATTTTAATCTCGGTCTGTAACCCCGAACTGCTCCAGCCCCCCCAGTCCGTTCGCCCCCGCGCCCAGGCGCTCTCACTGTTTACATTGCAAGTGTTGCTGGCACACGGGGGCACTTGGTGATCCCCTTTGGGAATGCCCACCTGGCCAAAAACACAACCGATGACATTCCTTTTAGTAAACCAGAAAAGAAAGAAGAAAACCAACCACCAACCACCCCAAGAGCATGCAAAAAACCAAACCAACCACACCACACGGCTGGGGCCAGGTTGCTTTTTAAAGAAACCTTTTTACCAAACTATTTAAAAGCATCAAGTGCTACGTGGTGGCAGTGTCCTCCATGGCCAGCCCACCCCCCAACTCTGTGCCTTGGGGGGGTCCGTGCCCCACTTTGCCTTGCAGCCCCCCACCTCGCTGCCCTAAAGGAATGGGCAGCAGCTGGGCAGGGGGGCAGGCAGGGGGTGCTGCCAGCTGGCTGCACCTCCACCCCCCTTCTTTCTAAGCCTAGTTTTTAGGGCTAGCTGTTGCATTGAGCGAGGAGAGCCTGCTGTACAGAGCGGCCCCTGCTGTCCCCTCCAGCCCGGGGGTCCCCTCAGCCGGTGCCCACGGCCTTGCTTTTCCCACAGGATGTTTTACCGAATTCTTCACATGGTTTGAAATAATAAAATGTAGAAAGGAAAAAAAAGACAGAGAAAATATATGTACTGACTTCCCCTCCCCTTCATGACCCAGGGGTGGGTGGTGGTGTTTCACCCCTCCAGAGGACTGGGGGCGTGCATCTTGGTGTAGGAGAGGACATAGACTGGGCTGATACCACTCCAGAGGCTCAGCAGCATCCCCTGGGTGCAAAGGTGAGGGCAGTGGTGGGACCCTTGAGAGGGAGCTGGGATATTGTTGAGGGGCTGAGCTGCCCCTGGTCTGCTGACTCAGCAGCTGGGTGGAATGGGCATGACTTCCTGCTGGCCCTGCAGCATGGGGCCTCAGTACCACAGTCATTGTGGACAGCCAGTACGCAGCGGTACCCAGTGTCTTGTAGTCCTGAGGTGCACCCCTTGCACCTAGTAGCCCACAGGGCCCCCTATGGACACACAGCACAGAAGGGTCCCCCCAGCACCCACCAGCTTCAAGGGGTACTTGAGGACCCTCAGTGCCCAAGAGATCTCCCTGTACCCCAAGCTCAAGGGGTACCTAGGGTCACCAGTGTCAGCCCCTGCCCCAGCACCTGGAGCAGCTATGGATGCCCAGCACCCAGTGGCACCAGGTGTCCCACAGTGTTAGTGGAAGGGTTTGTGGAAAGGGGAAATGGGGCTGTGTCACCCACTGGTGGCTCTGGGATTGAGTGGGTCAATTCCCAGGATTTTGGGGCAAGTCGAGATGGTTATGGAGATTTGGGGGTGGGGGGCAGTGCTGGGGCTGGGCCCCAGCTGAGGGGGAGGGGGATCTGGCGCTCAGAAGAGCCCGCAGTCCTTGAGGTTCTCCTTGATGATGATGTCGGTGACGGCGTCGAAGACGAACTTGACGTTCTCAGTATCAGTGGCGCAGGTCATGTGGGAGTAGATCTCCTTCACATCTCGACGCATGTTCAGCTCCAGGAACTGCAGCTTGATGTAGTTGCCGGCGTCATCGTAGGTGTTGGGACCTGTTGGCATAGCAATGAGCAGGGTCCCCTCTTCGGGCTGGTATCCCCCGCCCTGGGTGCTGGCCTAGTGTCGCCCAGCGCTCCCCCGGGTGGGCAAACCTTGCTCGGTCCGTGAGAAAGGCTGATGCAGCATCGCTTGCATGGGGTGCTGAGGACACCTGGTGGGTAGCTGCTGCAGAGTGCAGGCACCCAGCCCTTCGCCTCCCCCCGCACTCTGTGGGACAACTGTTGCCACCCTCACCATCGTAGTCGGGGAAGCAGATGCTGAGATGGGCCTTCTTGATCTTCTCCAGGAAGACGTCCTTCTTGTTGAGGAAGAGGACGATGGAGGTGGTGGCGAAGTAGCGGTGGTTGCAGATGCTATTGAAGAGGTGCAGGCTCTCATGCATGCGGTTCTGCAGAGGGACACAGACACTCCCCACCAGTCCTGTGACAACCCCCACCCGGATCGTGATGGGGACGAAGCACAGAGGGTTACGGGGTGGTGAGCCTTTCTCACCACTTCGTCATCCTCCACCAGGACCATGTCATAGGCACTGAGGGCCGCAATGAAGATGATGCAAGTCACTCCCTCAAAGCAGTGAATCCACTTCTTCCTCTCTGAGCGCTGCCCACCCACATCAAACATCCTGGGCAGCACAAGGCAGAGGTCAGCATCCCCCCATCCCCTCCCCATCCCCCTGGCACCAGCCCTTGCCAGGTGCTCAGCCCCCACCTGAAGTTGAGGTCTTTGAAGGAGAACTGGGTCTCGATGATGCCAGTGGTCTTGACACGGGAGCGCAGCACATCCTGCTCCGTGGGGACGTAGCCAGGGGTCACCAGGCGCTCCAGGTCTGATAGGTAGCTGACCGGGCACATGGTGGGCATGAGACATAGGTCAGCACCCCCAGGACCCCCTTGCCCAGACTCCCCTGCCCCACGTACTAGCCAGCCGAATCATTGAGCTGGTACTCAGAGGCACGGTCAAAGCAGGCTTGGATGCCTGTGTCCTTCCAGAGCCGCCCAATGATGTCTGACATCTCCTTGGGCATGGTGCCCTCCTCTATAGTGTCTGAGAGGTGCAGCAGCTTGCGGGCATCATCCTACAAGGGAGAGAGGCTCAGAGAGGCTGGGGCACAGGAGGGACTCCCATGCCCAGCACAGGGTGCTCCTCACCTGGCGAGCAGAGTCCCCGTACTGGATATTGAGGGTGGTCATGGCCCGCACAATGGCCAGCATGGACTGGAGTGTGTTGCTGTAGATGATGGCAATGAACTCCAGGCATTCCTCCAGTGAGTAACCATCCTGGTGGATGATCCTGGCCAGGGAGGGGGCACGTGGCTGAGCTAGGCACCGTGGGGTGGGGGCACCCATGAGTGCAGCATGGGACTGAGCTGGGCAGACTGTGGGATTGAGCTAGGCACTAAGGGGTAGTTGCACCCCATGGTTATGGTATGGGGCAGAGCCAGGTATGGTGGGACAGGGGCACTCTATGGGTGTGGTGTGGGACAGGCATGGGGCACAGCCAAATGGCTTTCCTTGGCACTTACTTCATCTGCTTGACGATGGTGCTCTTCCCCGACTCTCCTGCTCCTGCAGGGACAAAGCAAGGGTTACAGTAGTGCATGTACTGCAAGAAGGTGGCATCACAGCCCCACCACACACCACCTCATGTCCCAAGCCTGTGTCAGACATTCCTTGGTCCAGGCTGGGAGGGTGGCAATGGCACCCATGGGTCCATCATCTCCAGGGCAGCCCAATCCTCAAGCACCACTGGGGCAGTTGGAAGGGGCTGGGAGGGACTCTCCATGCCTGGGTGCCACAGGGACAGATACAGAGGTAGTTAAGTGGGCTGCATAGGAGTGCCCAGGAGTGAGGTGGACTGCTGGAGTGGGTTTCTGGTAGGTGGTGTTATGAAGGCGCTAGAGATGGGCTGATTTGGGTCAAGATGGGGCATGTGAGTGAGGGGGATGCCGCGTGGGGTGTTTGGGTTTGGAGTATACCTGGAAGCTGGAGGATCTTAGGATGGGCTGTTGAGATGGGTTGTTGGGTTTGAGGTGCTTAGTGCTGGGGGGGCTGTTGAGCAACTCCCTCCCTTGGTTTAGGGGAAGCTGGGTGGATAAGCTGGTTGGGTTTAAGGGTACTGGGGGGTGTCAGGAAAATGTAGGAGGGGCTGTTGGGTTGGGCCGGTTGGGTTCAGGGGTGCTGAAGGGAGCAAGGGAAATGTTGGGGGCTATTGGGGTGAGATGTCTGGGGAGCCAGGGAAATGTTAGTGGGCTGTTAGAATGGGCTGGTTGGGTTTAGGGGTGCCTGGGAGCAGAAAGCATTTGGGTGGACTATTGGGCTAGGTTGGTCAGGCTTAGGAGGATCAGGGAAATTTTGGGTGGGCTGTTGGGTTTATTTGGTTGGTTTTAGGGGTGCAGGAAGCATCAGGGAAACATTGTGTGGGTTTTTGCAGTGAGGAGATCATGGTCATGGCTTCCTAGAAATGAGGGTACTGTTGGGGTGGGCTGGTTGGGTTTAGGTGGGGCTGTTGGGGTGGGCTGGTTGGGTTGAGGAGTATTGGGAAGTATCAGGAATGCTGGGTAGGCTGCTAGGGTAAGATTCACAAAGGATGGGTATCTCCCCCAGGATTTGTGTCCCCCCATACCCAGCAGCAGCAGCTTGACGGTCCTGGCATCCTTTTCAGCATCCTCCTTAAGCTTCTTCTCCAGCTCGCGGGAGTGCTTCTCCTCAGCACTGGCTCCAGCACCCATCCTTGTCTCGGTGGCCCTGCGACTCGCCCGCTCCTTGGAGGTCAGCACCAAGATGGGCAAGGAGCTCCAGCCTCTCACCTCCTCCAGTGCTCCTGCTGCAGACTGCCCTGCTACCACTGCCACCACCACTCACCCAATGTGGGCCAAGGACAGGGCCAAGGTCCCAGGGGGCCGCTTGGCAGGGTGCTGTGCTCAGCACCCATGGATTAAGCCGGACCCGCCTCCCCATGACACCCCCCCCCCTCAGATAAACCCCCTTAAAGCTGCAGCAGGCTGAGCTCAGCAATCCCTTGGCTTCAGTGTCAGCGCTTCTGCTGGGGGGAGGGGAGGAGGAGAGGAAGGCTTGCCCACCCCCAGCTTCACCTCTGCTCTGGGGCTGGGGCCAGTGACTTGCTACCCCAGGGGATGTGGGACACCCCCCAGCCAGCTCCGACTCTGCTGTGGACCTGTGGGGGGGTTGCAGCTGGCATTCTCTGCTGAGATCTGATGGGGACGGGGGCACTGGGTGGATATATCCCCATTGTCCCCACCTCATGCTGGTCATCCTCCCCACTCTGGTCCAGTGCTCACAGCCCTCTCCCCCTCCATGAGCCATGCCATTTTCCCCAGGTCACTGTACCCAGTGTTCACCGACACACCTCCAGTAACAACTTCACAATGTCCACAGGGACACCCATATACATCCCTAGGGTCTCCAAGACCCTCTCCAGTAACAGTCCTCAGTAACCTAAAGAGAAATCTCAGTGTTCCCCTGTTGTCCCCAAGCAATCTCAGTACCCTCTAGTGTCTTCAAGACATCATCACCCTTCCCCCAAACAAACAAACAAAAACCACACAACCCCCATCCAACATCCGGGGACACACCAGTGCCACCTCTGTGCTCCTACACTAGCCACAGTGATTCCTCTCAACATCCCCCAAACCCCTTACCACCCCTCTCCAGTATCCTTAAGCCACCAATTCCCTGCTCCCACGTCCCCAGAGCCCCCCCCAGAGCCTATGTGGCCACCAGTAAGACCTAGTGTCCCCAGGGATCCCCAGTTTCCCCAGTAATCTCTCTGTGTCCCCCTGACCCCAGTGTTTCAAGCCCTGTGCGCACCGTGTCCCGACCCCCGCGCTGTCCCCAATGTATCCCCAGCGCTGGGGCCCCTGCAGTGCCGCATGCGGCCGCCAGAGGGCCCGTGGAGCCAGCCCAGCGTCCCCAGCACCGCCCTCACCCGCCTGCAGCGCGCTCAGCGCTGCCCTAGTACAGTCATGCATCACACCCCGTGTGCCCAGTACTGCACCCAGCAGGGCCCAGGACCTCACAGCCCTGACCTCAAGTGTTTCCCGGGACTGCCGGGAGGAGCTTGGTACCACCTCATTGCCCCCTGTACCAACCAGAGTGCCCCAGCGCCAAGCAGACTATGGCCCCCTATATAGCCCAGTATCATCCACACCCCACACAACCCCCAGCGCTCCCTAGAGAGCCTATTACCACTCCCTCACACCATGCTCCCAGTACCATCTAGTGCTGGCTCCCAGTACCAAGTCCTAACGCCCCAGTACTGCTGGTGCTCCCCGTACTGAGTGTTCCCGGTACCACCCAGTAACAACCTCCTGTGTCCCCAGTACTGCCCCCAGTGTAGCCCAGCCCCTCCCAACACTGATGCCAGCACCTTCCAGGGCTGCCCAGAGTAGCCTGGCACCACTCCTATTGCCCCCTGTACCAGCCAGTGTTACCGGTATAACCTAGTATGACCCACTACCAACAGCAGTAACATCCAGTACTGGCTACCTGCTCAGCCCAGCATACACTCCCAGCATATCCCTAACATTCAGCCAGCATCACCCAGTACTGCCACCTCCTCATGTCTCCATCTTGTCCAGTGCCCACCCAGGAGCACTTGGTGTCCTCAGCTTCCCAATGTTCTTAGTGCTTCCCCAGTCCCTGCACCCAGCAGGGCTCGAAGGCAGAGTTAAGGGGATCATGGCAGCAGGGCAGGGCATCCCCCAGGTTCCCCCATCTCTGACAGAGCACACACAAGCATCCATGCCCATCCTAAAGCCAGTGTATATTTGGGTTGCCCCCTGGCCACCCCTGTGCTCCCCATGTACAACTATTTACAACCCCCCCACCTCCTAGGGTGCCGTAAGGGAGTGGCTGATGGGTTGGGTACCCCATACACCCATGCATGCTGGTGCCACCAAGTGTGAGCAGCTGCTCAATGTTCTATCCCAGCATGGCTGCTTCTCCTTCCCTTCCCCACCCAAAGGCCCTGGATGAACCACACCCCCCCCCCGAAAACTTGGGTCCTGCTTTGAGGATCCTGTCCCACTCCATGCCAAGCCCCCAGAAAGGGGACAGGGCAGCATATCCTGGCCCCATGCCCCCCCTTCCAGACTTTCCCCACTCAACTGCTAAATAACTTGGTGGGGAAACTGAAGCACAAGCCCTAGGAGGAGAGGCTGAGGGAGCTGGGGTTACTTAGCCTGGAGAGGAGCAGGCTCAGGGGAGACTTTATTGCTGTCTACAACTACCTGAAGGGAGGTTGTAGCCAGGTGGGGGTTGGTCTCTTCTCCCAGGCAACCAGCACCAGAACAAGAGGACACAGTCTCAAGCTGAGCCAGGGGAGGTTTAGGTTGGATGTTAGGAAGAAATTCTTCATAGAGAGAGTGATTGCCCATTGGAATGGGCTGCTCAGGGAGGTGGTGGAGTCACCATTACTGGAGGTGTTTAGGAGGAGACCTGATGGGGTGCTTGGTGCCATGGTTTCATTGATTAGATGGTATTGGACGATAGGTTGGGCACGATGACCTCAAAGGTCTCTTCCAACCTCGTCTATTCTATTCTATTCTATTCTATTCTATTCTATTCTATTCTATTCTATTCTATTCTATTCTATTCTATTCTATTCTATTCTATTCTATTCTATTCCATTCCATTCCATTCCATTCCATTCCATTCCATTCCATTCCATTCCATTCCATTCCATTCCTATTTCTATTCCTATTTCTATTCTATGATGCTGTGAGGGCCCAGCAGAGCTTGAAGAGGGCAGAACTTGTTCAATGCCACCTCTCCTCCTGCCTTGTCCACCCTGGCCGGGGTTTGCCACCTTCCCCAGGGCATCTCCCCTCCCACACGGGGACTTGGCACCTCCAGCCCCCAGCATGGTGCTGTGCCCCAACCACGGCATCCAGCAGTCCCCACGTCAGGGTCCTGGGGCCCTGCTCCTCCCCTGGGCCAGGTGTCACATCACCCCAGTGACTATGTACAACCTCCAAATAAAGATCCATGGGTGGGGGGCACCCATGTCTGCGTGTGTGTGTGTGGATGTGTGTGTGTGTGTATATATATATTTATTTATTTATTTATAGATATTTTTAATATTAAAAGGGAAAAATAGACCATTGTGCTAGCAAAGTCCCTGATGATGGTTTCATGTATGCCCATAGGTCTCTGGCTGGTGATTCCGGCGGTTCCGAGGCTTCTTCTGGTCCTGCTGCTCCTTGGCTTTGAGGCCAGCCAGCGGCTGGGGAGGGCTAGCGGCCGTGTGCCGCCAGTAGCCCTGGCAGTACTGGTCCAGGAGTCCCATTTCGGGCTGGGTGAGGAGCTGGAGCAGGTCCTGGTAGCGGGGCGTGGGGGCACCTGGCAGGCCTGGGGGGTCTCTGCCTGGACCAGCACGGCGTGGACAGCACGGCTGCTGAGGACACGGAGCTGCACCTTGGTCACTGTGTGCTTGAAGTTGTTTTCGGTGGCAGTGCAGGAGTAGAGGCCACTGTCAGTGAGCTGCAGGGCACGCAGCAGCAAGCCCTGCTCTGTCCGCAGCACCCGGCCCTCCACCCGCACCTGGGGGAGAGATGGCACTGCTCAGCTGGCTGCTGCTTGGCACCCCTGGCACCCTCCAGTACAGCGCTCTGCCCTACCTCTTTCCGACGGTCACTGTTGTCCTTCTGCAGCAGCCACTTTACACTGGCCTGGGGTGAGCGGGGCTGGCACTCCAGGAAGGCAGTGCTGCCCTCCACCCCGTACTGCACAGCCTCCACCGCGTTCTTGTTAGCTGCATGGGAAGGCCATAGGCAGCCAGGTCATGTGCCTCTGTGCCCTTGCCCTGCAGCACTCCTCTCCTGACCACTGGCTCTCCAAGGGAGAGCTCCTGTCCACCTCCAGACACAGGTCTGCTTGGTCCCCAGCCACCCAGCATGTGTGCACCTCCTCCGCTAGTGTACCCAAAGTTCCACAAGGGTGTCCGTCCATCCACCCACCCACCCATCTACATATACATCAGTTTGTGGTCATACTTCTCCCCAGCATATCCATCTATCCATCCATGTTCCATTCTCAATGACTCCATCATTAATCCACGGTCATTCTCCTCTCTAATATATCCATCCACCCACCCACCCACTGACCCATCCATTTGCACTCATTCTCATCCCCAATGCGTCCATCCATCTATGTTCCTCCTTGGCCCCAGTGCATGTGTCCGTCTGTCCTTCCTTCCTCCCATCCATCTATCCACCGATATATCTATCCATCCATCCCTCTCTCCATACTGTCCACTCACACAACCATCAAACCCCCAGGGCATTTACCCTCCTGCCCCTGCTTTCCACATGCCACCCCACAGCCCCTGGTTCTGCAGGGCTATGTCCCACCCAGCCCTCACTCACCATTGGAGTTGTATCCTCGGCACTGGCGGATGGGGTTGCCGTGCCGGACGTCCTGCCGCCGGCTCCTCCTGTGGAGAGGTTGGAGGTGAGCAGGGGGAGCCTGTTGGCTGGAGGTCCCTCCCTGTTGCTCTTCCCCCACCCCTTGTACCTCTTGGAGGAGGCGGAGTAGCGGGTACAGGCGCTGCCGTCCCAGGCGCAGTAGGGGTCCCGTGCCAAGCAGCAGTCGGCGCAGGCTTCACCGTAGACGTCGCAGCGGTGCAGGGCCAGGTGGGTCACGCCTACAGCTGAGGACACGTACAGCTGTTGCTGTTGGGGGACAAAGAGCATAGGTTGAAATGCCATCTCATCCCCATCCCCCCAGAATGAGCTGCAGCCTCCCTGTACTGGGACTGGCCAAGACACCAAAGACACCTGGGGCCACTTGAGCCAGTTTGCCCTGTGTGCCTCCCACTCTGGTGGCTGGGCCTGTTATGGGATCTGTCCATGATGCCATCTGTGTGCTGTGACTCACCCTCTTGGAGGAGATAGTCATCGTCTTGATGGGTGCTGGCACCTAGACAGGAACAAAGACGGAGGGGTGACCCCCTCGCCTCATGCTGCAGCCCTGGGGTGGGCATCCCAGACCCCCTGCAGGCAGCTTAGGCAAGCAGGGGGCAGGTATGCAAGGGGGAAGCAGGCAGTAAGACCAATGCCTGGGGCCCCTCCAGAGCTATTCAAGGGGTGGCTGGTGCCCAAAGCTACTTGGTGATGTCCCAAGGGGCTTCAGAGGGCTGGATGGTGTCCCAAGAGGCTGGTTGATGTCCTGAGGGCCCCCCCTTGGGACAAGGACACCCAGCAGAGGGTGGCTATCAGGTCATTCCTTACCTTGAACACCTCAATCTCCTCTAGCATGAGCTCTTCTGTTTCCATGTCATCCCGGGGGAGCACTATGACTTTCTGCACGGTACCTCGATCTGCAAGACATCATGGTGCCCAAGTCCTCAGTGTCAGTGCCACCTCTGGCACCCATGCCCTCCCTTCCAGGGAATAGGGTCCCTAATGTGGCGGGGGAAAAGAAGGATCCCCCCCGGGCCCATCCCCATCTCTCTCCTGATGCAGCAGATGGCTATGCCTGAGGTGTGGCATACTGGCTCAGGTCACACTGCCTGTGTGGAGGGACTGCCATCACCCAGAGCAGAGTAGGGACAGCAGCTGGGTATAGGTATTGGTCCAGGGAAAGGACCAGGATGGATCACAGGGATTCAGGGATGTGTGTTAGAGCAGGAGAAGCACTGGGCTGGATGATGGTGCCCCAGGAAAGGCACTGGGCCTGTGGAATGACAGGGATGAATGTTGGTACATCTAGGATGGGCAACTAGACAGGGGAGGCATGAGTTTGGATGATGGTGGGCATAGGGTGGGCAACAGGAAGCATGTAGGATGGGCACTGGGGTCAGGAAAGGATGATGCTGGATGGGCAGGCCCTTGGATGGGCACTGTGGCAGAGGGAGGAGCAAGCTGGATGGTGACATCTTTAGGATGGAAGGTATCACGATGCATTGCTGCTCTGAGGATGGAATTGGGCTACAGGAAGGACCAAGCCGGATGGTGGAGTCTGTGGGATGGGCACCGGGGCTGGGGAAGAACCAGGGTGAAGCCTTGAGAAGGGGCAGGGATCTTGGGGGTGGGGGTCTCTCAGCCCCTCACCCTGCTCTAGCATGGCAGAGGGCACGACACCCTGGCCAGCCCTGGCAGTGCCCATGCCCTCCGGGTCCGCGCCGGAGCATGCTGCGTTCCCCGCGGTGCGCGGCATGGGTACCTGTGCCCAGGAAAAGCACCTCATAGCGCCCGTCCGCCGCGTCCACCTGGTCGACGGCCACCGTGGTGAAGCGGTAATTGACGTTGCTGCGGACCACCAGCGGGCGGCGGTGGGTGGGGTAGACAGCATGGTACATCAGCGGGTGCGCGCGCATGAAGTTGATCACTTCGTCAGGGTAGTCCTTGGTCGACTTCATGGACGGGGTGAAAGTCCCCCAGGGCACTGCGGCACAAAGGGCGCCAGGCCTCAGTGACTGACAACACGGGCGCGGATCTGAGGACGTCGGCTGCCTGACAGGCATCAGCTCACCTCCCCACGCATGCCCAACGGGTACTCACCGTGCCTGGCCGAGGGTAGGGCATTTTGCCTGTGTAGGGCATCCATTGGTAGTTGGGTCCTTCCTTGTGTGCGAAGGGCCCATTGAAGACCATGCGGATGTCAGCCATGGAGTAGACACACACAGCAGAGCCCTTGAAGACCGACCTGAGAGGAAAGACCTGCTGCTGCCCTCTGGCTTGGCACTGCCTGCCACGGCAACGTTGCCAGGACTCCCACCCAGCTGGGGCCCTCCCCTGCACTCCTCCGTGCAGGGAGGCTCAGAACTCACCCCGACGCAGAGAACACAGCATAGATAACAGGGTTCTTGGTGTCCTGAGTCTGCTGGATGAAGACATCCTCTTGGGACAGAAAGATGAGTACGTGACCATGGGGAAATAGGGCAGGGACACTCTTGCACCCAGAGATGCCAGGGCATGGGGCAGAGTTGCTCCCCATGAAAGATTAAGGGGTGAGGGGCAGCAAGGGGTCCCCAGCCCTCCCCAGGGCACCCCTTAAGCCCCCATTGCCCTCCTCGCTCACTCACGAAGCTCATCGAAGTGTGTTTCGATCCCGTCTGGTCCCGGCACAGAGCAGACAAGTCGGGCCTTCAGGAAGGTGCTCCATTTGTTCACAAGGCAGCAGTGGCCCCCATCATCGTTCTGCAATGGAGGGACTCTAATGCTCAGCTCTGACAGTGCCATGCCCACTCCCCTGCCTGCTGCCCACTGCTCCACCCACCAGGCAGATGCGCCCGATGCGAGAATAGACCCCAGGGCTCAGCAGGGCATCGGCTGACTTCTCCCGGAAGAAGAAGTAGAGCTTGTCGTCATTCCTCTCGCTGCTGTCAGGGATGAGCTGGGCACGGACAAAGGCTGGGTCTGGAACGGCACAGCAAGGCATGGCACTGTCAGCCCAGCAGCACCCTCTGCTCTGTGCCACAGTGGAATGCCAAGCCCCCTCTCCTGTGGCTCTGCTCTGCTCCTAGAAAAGCCTGGCCGAGGTCACAGGGTGAGATTTGGATCTGCACCAGCGCTGCAGAGGTGGGCTGAGGAACTGAGCCTCTCTGGTGGACACTGGTGCTCCAGGAGGGGCTCAAAGCATCCCTGAGGCCCGTGGGAGCATTCCTGAGGTCCACAGGGTAGAGAGTTCCAGCAGTTCTATAAGCACAGCAGTGGGAACCAGTCTTCCCCCCTGGGGAGGAACCACACAGCCTGGAAGCTTCTCAGGAAGCTCTTCCCTGCCATCCATCAGCTGGTGCCCAGCCTGCGCTGACAGCTCCCCTCTTCAGGTTACTGCCCCATTGGCTCCCCAGCCTGGCAGGATCATCCCGTCTGCTCTGCTCTGTTTACTCAGCTGCTGCCCCGCAGGCAGGGGTGCTCCAAGGGGGCAGGATGAGTGCTTGGGGTCACTGACTACAGGCGACATGGTTGACATCTCAGCCCTACAGAAACCCATGCACAATTTCCAGCAGAGCCAGCCCCACCTCTCACCACCTGGCTGCCCCACAAGGCTGGCCTGTCTGTCACTGCTCCACACAGCTACCCCTCTGCTCTTCTGCCTAAATTTCCAGCCATCCATTCATCCATCCACTCCCCACCTATCCATCCCTCATTCTCCCACCCATCCATCAACTGCCAACTGTCAACCTTCCATCCCCCCATCCAATCCACCACCTGTCCACCCATCCAACCCCCAACCCCCTACCCAGCCTCACCATTGAGCCAGCGTGAGTTGTACTGGTCTGTCCTCATGGCTGTCTGCTTGCCCATGGTGCGGAATATGGCTGCATCCGTTCCCATGAAGTCAATGTAGACACCAGCATAGAGCTCTTCATCTGCAGAAGGCAGACAGAGATCAGATGGTGTCTCCTCACCAGTCCCATCTACCCAGTTTCTCCCACTGTCCCAGGCTGCATCCAGCCCCTCCTGGCTGGTAGCCACCCACTGCCTGTGGCCATCCCAGAGCTTGAGAGGCTGGCACTGGTCTGTAACCAGGACTCCCACCTCCACTGGGCTAGGTGCCCAAGGACTGGGCATTCCAGGTACCAGGGGTGGCTGAAGCAGGCTCTTTGGGTATGTTTGGGCAGCATAGGAGGGCAGCATAGGAAGACAGTGGGAGCAGCTGTCCCATCTTGCCTGCCTGTTTTCTCTGCCCAACGCAGGCAGCGCCAGCCCCGGGGAGCTACAGGACTCACTGATCAGCGCAGAGACGGTGTCTACTTTGGGGTCATAGGAACACTTCCCTTGCCTGACTCCAGCTTGTCCGGCTCCAGGTAGAAGATATAATCCTGGAGAAGGAAGCAAACCGAAGAGCTGGTTAGACTTGCATCCCTCTGTGCCCATGGCACTTTCTGAAATCCACCAGGAGAGGCAGCCTCCTCCAGGATGGAGTCCAGTGGTGAGGACCGATGCAGATTGTCCACAACAGGAGTCTGGAGGTCTCCTGAGAAGCTGAAGCCAGCACAAGCTACTCCTCCAGCATTGCTGGGTACTCCTCCATGCTCCTCCATGCCCTCCACCACTTGGAGATCTGGCTGAGCCACCAGGCTGAAAGGGGGTATTCATCTTCTAGGTCCACTTCTGAGCAAACATCTCCCTCCAACCACCTCTTTGTTCTGGCCATCTGTGTCACCCATTGCCACTTGACCAGTTCCAGCTCACACAGCTCCAGCAGCTTCAGCAGGCAGGGTTTGGCCAGTGGCCCAGCTCAGCTGTGGGACCCGACGTGCTCCTCTTGCCAGGACCCATTTTCCAGGGGTGCCACCAGGATGGTGTGTGGTGTGGTGCTGCATCTGCTCTGGCAGATTCGTCGCATGCCATTGGAAGTCTTGTCCCTACTGTTGCCTCTGCCTTCTTGTGCCATCCCCAGCACTGTCACGTGTTCTTGCCCAGAAGCAAAACCCACACTGCCCCCAGAGATGCAGGCAAAATCCTCTGCCAGTGCCAGCTGGCAGCAGATAAGGTTGGGCTGGTCCAGCCAGGGCACCTTTTGCCATTGATGAAGGGAGTCCCAGAGCTGCAGTGAAGCAGCCGTGGGGAACTCAGGTGCAGGGGGGAACCTCAGGCAACCAAATCAGGCCTTTGGAGCTGACTGCTGGCCCTGTGCACTGGATTTGATGTAAGGGTGATGGGCATGATGGTAGTCACCTTCCATCAAGAAGTGAACAGAGGTCCCAGCTCCAGCATTGGGTGGGGACCTGGTATGCTCACTGTGCATAGGGTTTGCTCATGCCAACTACAACCAGGGCAGCTCAGCCTCAGAGGTGGGTATGGCCATACTTCTACCATCCCCACTGCTGCACTCTGCCACCTGTGCCACTGTCACCATCACAAACATCTCTGTCTGGCACCAGTCCCACTCCCAAGCTGGGAAAACCCTTTGCACGAGGAGCAACCTGGCTCTCCAGTGCAGCCCTGGTGCCAGCCATACTGTCTAACCCTCTCAGCTGGGCAGCCCACAAGCTGTTGCAGTGCAAGCACTGCGCCTTGAAAAACATCAGAACTGCCTGAAAGCAGGTGCCAGCAGTCCCCATTCAGCATCTGCCCAGGGCACAGGGAGATGGGACCAGTTCCAGCAGGGAGGGAGGAACCAGGGTCACCCAAGGAGGCCAAAATGGCAACGGCACTTCCCCACTGTGAAAGTCGGCAGCTGGAGCAGTCCGCAGCTGACAAGATCCTTGCAGCTGAGCATTGCCCTCTGCCCCCTGAGCACCCACCTTCAGAGTAGAGGGACTGGTAGAGAGGAGCACTGCCAGTCCCTGGCCCATGCACTGACCCATGTTAGTCCAGAGGGGAGAGGCTCAGTGGGTGGCACTGTCAGGGCAGGCAGGACACTGGGTGACCTCAGAAGCCAGGGACACTGTTGCCTCCCTGTGCCCACTTGCCTTCTGGGATGGCACAACCCCTTCCCGGGGCAGCTGCTCAGTGATGTTTTTGTAGACCCTATCAAAACACCTCCTGCATGTCGCCTTGGAATCCTCCCCTGAACCATCTCAAGCCCCACAGCTCTGCTGACCTGTAGTCCCACTTCCAAGGGACACAGCAGGCCTGGAGCTGAGCAAAGCTACCAGTGGTAGGGAGAGGCCCCATTCCTGACAGTGTCCCCCACAGGTGCCCATACGGAGCTAGGGAGGAAAGAGTTAGTGAGAAAGAGAGCAGATGCCAGGCTGGTGGCCAGAAGATGCTGTGTCAAGAGGGAAGAAGATGGCAGGGGTACCCATGGTATGGGGTGCCCGACCCAGGGGTTGGATGCATGCCGGTGGGAAGGAAGAGCCCGCGGCTTTGGTGTGCCCAGGGAGAGGTGGGCACGGCTGCGGCGGGCTCCCAGACTGGTTCCCACCTTGCTCTGTGCTGGTCTCGGGCTGAGGGGACCCTCGGTGGATCTGCTTTCCTGGCCTCCTGGCTGGCTCGGCGGAAACCCCTGGGGAAAAGGAGCAGGGCAGAGAGTTAGCACCAGAGGGGGAAGCAACCCCTAGGGCAGGGGTGGGTGGGGGACCCCAAGAGCTGGGGTTATGGGCGCCCATAGAGCAGCAGAGTTGTGATCCCCAAAGAAGGTACTAGTGGGCATCCCTGGATGCTCTGGGCTGAACTGGCCTCCCGCAGGAGCTTCTCCAGGATGGATTCCACCCTCTCACACAGAACTGGGGTGCCCCAGCATGGGGCAGGGGAGAGGGGAGAGGCAGCTGCCAACAGCTAGTCCAGGTTGGGCTCAGATATGGGAATGCAAAGATAGCACCTGCAACCCAGCTGGCAGGGCCCTGTGCAGAGGAGCAATGCCTTGGTGCTGAGCTGCAGCATGGGTGAAGTTACTGGCACCATGGGGGCACCGGAACGCCCTGTTCCTGTCACACTGCAGCTGGCTCTGTTAGAGCAGCCACACAATGCTGGCCTCAAATGCACCAACACTCCTGGTCCTCCTCAAATGCTGCCATTGCTCAGTTGGGTTCTAATTTGGTCAAAATCCAGTCCCAGTCTGCAGTGTCCAAGCAGCATCTGCCTCTCTTGGTGATCACACCAGGCTTGAGGGCCCTGAAGCAGATGCCTGTCCTCTATGTCCAGCGCTGTGCTCTTCCCTTGGCTTGGGTTACTGGCACCTGCCACCTGGGAGAGGACCCAGACCAGGACCTGCCACTCCAGTGCAGAGGGAAAGGATGCCCTGCAGAGCTTGGGACCCATCAAGATGCCCGCACTGCTACTTGCAGAGAATGGTTCCCTCCAGGGCTGTGCTGAAAGCACTCCATCTGCCTACACCTCCAGCCCAGCGGTATGGGACTTTGATGTCAGCCTCTTGCTATGCATCATGGTCTTCAGAGATGGGTCACGTCCATCCAGGGACATCCATGACACGGCTGCGTGCACTGCCATAATCCCTGACACCATTCTCCTGCTGCTGAGTGTGGTGCCAAGCTTCCTCTGGTGAGGGGCTTGGTAGCCCAGTGGGTGGGTGGGAAGTTGAGGCGGGGGGGCGACGTCCCTCAGTCTGGTGACGATCCAGTAGTGGCTGCGGACGGCGAGGTGGGAGGGCATGTCACATGGAACCTGGAATCCAGCTCTGCTGGGAAGTCCTTGGTCTGTAGAGATGGCTCAGCCCCACTCGGCAGCACACCACCGTTAGCCATGGTGACCCCCTAGGCCAACAATGACCCCCAGCCCTCTGCTCCCCAGCCCTCTGCTCCCCAGCCCTCCCAACACCACCTGGTAGAGCCGAGACATGCTAGGCCACACTCCTGTACCCTCCTGCCATTCCATGGTGGCTGCACTGGCACCACAGGGCCAGACACAAGCTCAGCACCACCCTCATCCTTCCCACCCCTCACCTGGGCTTTGCGCCCACGGTTGACAAAGGTGCAGATGGGATTGTAGGCACCAGTGCCGCACACGTAGAGATGGGTCCGGTTCCAGGGCTGGATCAGGCGGATGAAGTTGCCACACTCGCCCTGGGAAGCAGAGGAGGGGGTGCCAACCACAGCATGGGGAAGGGGAATCCCCCTTCCCACTGCCTCTCAGCACCCCTGCTGTGGTAGGCACCATGGCATCCATCCCCTGGCACAAGGTAGGAGCTGGGGAAAGGAGAAGCCAAGCCAAGAGCCGGAAGGGTGGAATGCTGGCATGAGGCATGGGCTGACCTGGTACCTTGGATGGGGCTGTTAGGTTGGGGTGGGGTCAGGAGTTGGCATTGTTATGGGCTGGCATGGGTCATGGACCGGTCTGGGTCATGGGATGGCATGAAGCCATGGATTGGCATGGGGCATGGGCTGCTATGGGTCCTAGCATGGGATGGCTTATGGGTCAGTATAGGTCACAGATTGGTATGAGCCGTGGGAAGGTATGTGGTATGGGCAGCATGGGTCAGGGGTTACACTAGAAGGCTCAGCCTTAGATGCCAGGAGCAGGTATCATGGGGAGCTTGGCCTCCTACTTGCCCAGGAAGCTCTCCATGACCTGCATGGCTGGGACTGAAGGGGTGGCATGACTTTGCCAGGCACCATGGAGTACCGGCCCATCCTGGCATGGCTGTGCTACAGGGGAACTGGGGCATGGCTTCTCCAGGGTAGGACTTGGGGACACATATCCTTCTCCAGTGCCAGCTACTAGCAACCCCCTGCACTATCAGAATGGGATTTGTGGTGGCTACTCACATTGCTGTTCTTGCCTGACAGGATGCACTCCTCGATCCTCTGCTGGGATGCAGGCCAATGGATCTGTGAAGACATCAGCCCAGGGGAGACCAGGGCTCCCAGTTAGCCTCACCTCTTCCCCACCACCAGCAGCATTGCCCATTGAGCTTCTGCACTGGTATCTAAACTGCCTCCCCAGGTGCCTGGATGACCCCTCTAGCTGCCCCCTGGCCCTGCGATGGCAGCTTACAATGAGGGGCTCGCGGTTGATGTCGTGGAGGTCCAGGGAGAGGACGTAGTCCTTGCTGCCCACGTACATGCGGTCATGGTCCTCGTCCTTCAGCAGGATGCGGTAGTCACTGGAGTTGAGCAGGAAGTTGAAGAAGTGTGCTGTGCCCGTTGCCTTCAGCTCTGCGGGCACAAAGGGGCAGGTGTTAGCATCCCAGCACCTCTGCCTTCCCTGCTGCCATCCCTGCCCCAGACTCTAAGCCTGGTCCTGGCCGCAGAACATCCTGTGAGAGGAGGTGCCCACCTTCCAGACCATAGTGCTCAACCTCTAGGCCATGAGCCCCTCCAGGAGCACCACACCACAATGCTGCCACATCTGTGGAGGACATGGGGCAATAACAGAGATTCTCATGGCTGATTGGCACAATCAAGAGCGGCCAGGAGAGCGGGCAGCAAGACCTGGGCTAAGGAGACACAGCACCTCATATCAGGGAGTGAAGCTCCTGAAGAGGAGGCTCCCTGGCACCCCAGCCAAGAGCCCGTAGGTCCCAAAATCTCCAGCATTGTCCCTCTTCTTCCCCAAGACTCCATGTCCCAGAGAGGCTCCTCAGACGAGGGAGCTGGGACCCCAAGAAGCCAGCTTTCAGGGAGGGTATGCATCTCTCCTTTGCCTTGCGTCCCCCATCCCCCCTTGGGAAGCTATTTTTAGCCCAAGTGTGGGAGCAACGAGTGAAAGAGGATAATGAGGGTCATGAATATTCACAAGTGCAATGAGGCAGCCAGATGGAAGGCAGAAGTGCTGCAGATGATGTGGGTCGGTGCCAAGGACCACGTGGCAGGGGCCAGGGCAAAGCAATAGACAGGATGCTACCCCTATGAGACACTGTCTACCCTCAGTGCCACCCCCTGTGGAGGTGCCACTCCCTTTGAAGGTGTCACCTCCTTTGGATGCCATCCCAGCCAAGAGATACCACCTTCACGGGATGACATCTACCCTGCATGCCACTCCTTTGGAAGTGCCATCCCTTCGGAGATGTCGCATCTTTAGAGGTGCCACCCCTTGGGATGCCACCAACAGCCATTGGAAGCCATTCCCAGACATCAGACACCACTCCCATACAATGTAAGCTTGCCCTTTGGAGGTGCCACTTGGACATGCCACTCTTTTTAGATGTCACCAGCAATCATCAGATGCTACCTCCATGGGATATAATCTGCCCTAGATGCCATCCCCTTTGGTGATGTCACTCCCTTTGGAGGTGTCATCCTCTTTGGATGTCTATATCAGCCATCAGATAGCACCTCCAGCCACTGGATGCCACTCGCATGTGAGATGGTGGCCCCATGAGCATCCCCATGCTGCCACAGCTGTCCCTCTCCCCAGGGGCATGCCAGGCGCAGGCGCTGGGTGCCAGAGCGGGAAGGAGCACAGGAAAGAGGGAAGGAGCACGTCAGCTTCCAGGCAGCGCCAGGCAGGGCTCCAGCGGCCAGCTGCTCTTCCTAGTCTGGATGCCAAGTGCCTGCAGATCCCTGACCTCTCACCTGCCAGCTCCACGGGTATCCCCAGGGTCCCTTCCTTTCCTGGGCACCCTGGGTTTGCAAGGGGCTGCCCTCTTTAGGGAGTGGAAGAGGTATCTATGCCCTGCACTCTAGCACCTTGGTGGTGCCACAGACTTCCTTGCACAGCCCTGGGCATCCCCTTGCTTGGCATGCCAGGGGTGGGCTGGGATCTGGTGGCAAATGTTTGCACAGCAAGTATGGCAAACACCCTCCTGCTGACCAGGGCAAAAGTGAGGGTGTCCATGGGAGTCCACAGGGGTGTCTACACATGGCCAGATCAGTGCCTCTTGGTGTCACTGAGAGAACCCACTCTGTCCCACAGTTGGCAGTGGTGCCCCCAGACTCCAGATCTGTGGCAGGGCACTTGCAGTCTGCTTGGCACTGCTCAGCCATGGTAGTGAGACTGGTGTGGGACAGAAAGCCGCCAGGGCACACTGCGGGAAATGGTGTCATGAGATATGACAGCAACTGTCCCCTGACCTGGGGCCCTGCCCACCTGCTGGGGGCACCATGGGCATGCAGAGGAGCTGGCAGGTCAGGCTGCAGGTGGAGGAGTGCCCCTGCCATGGCAGAGATGCATTGGATGGGGGGATTGGAGGGAGACTGCCCATTTGCCTGCTCTAAAGCACAGTCCTCCTCCTGCCTTTCCCATCTGGGCTCCAGATGCTCCCTGTTGCCAGCACTGGCTTGCTGGCCACCCGTGGCGTCCCTTGCCTGTTCCAGAGCATCCCCCAACTGTCTCATGCTGTTCCCTGCCTGTGTCATGGCACACAGGGTCCAGTCCCTGCCTGTCCCATGGCCTGCAGCTGTGCCACGAATGCTCTGTGTGTATGTGTGTGCACGTGTGCAGCATGACGTGTACACGTGTGCAGCGTGACACAGGGGTGTGTGCATGTGTGTGTCCCACACAGCAAAACGTGCATAGATGTGCCCCACACCGCGTGTGCCCCACCGAGCGCAGGGCTGGGTACGTGCACCCCTGCAGTGTGTGTGCCCACATGTGCCCCATGCCCTGGGGGCATGGAAAGAATTTCTTGAGGCTTCCCCTGGAAGGATGCTAGTGTCAGTAGAGCCAGAGCTGGGAGTCAGGAAAGGGCAGCTCCTGCAGCAGGGTGACGCAGGCAGAGCAGGGGACTTACAGCCAGTGCTGAATTTGTGTGCCCAGCCATCCAGCTTGAGGCAGAGATGACCCTGGTGCAAGCAGAGCCAGGGATGGCTGTTAAACCAAGCAGGAGCCTCTATGTCAGGACATTCAGTATGGCCAGCCACTGCTGCCTGCGCAGAGGACACTATACAATACAATACAATACAATACAATACAATACAATACAATACAATACAATACAATACAATACACCAGGTTGAAAGAGACCTTCAAGATCATCACGTCCTACCCATCAGCCAATCCAACCCACCTGAACAATTAAATCATGGCACCAAGCACCCCATCAAGTCTCCTCCTGCACCCAGTCTTCCTGGGGATGTACTCCTGTCCTTGTTCTTACTACTGATACCGGCAACAGAAGGTCCCACACCAGCAGCGGTCCCAAATATCCCACACCCACCAGGATGGGTGGCACCAAGACTCAGCAGGGGCCAGGGACAGGAACACAAAGGGCCACAGATCCTCAGTGGAGTCCCCATTCAGCCACCTATGCCCCAGCGATCAGAGAGGCACCCCCAAAGAGGGGCCGCGACGGATCCACTGCCCCGTGACGCCCTCACCAAGTAGGATGGAGGGATGGGCGAGTCTCTGCTTCAACCTCTGACCTCCTGAGCTGCCACCCTGTGCCCTCCCCATCAAATCCCCCAACACAACTGTGCCCCCAAACCTGCTCCCAGCAGCCACTGGGGTTCCCTGGGGACAGAGCAGGGAGGAGATTTGTTAGTTGATGCGCCCTGATGAGCATATTCCTCCTACATCCCTGCTGCCAATCCTAGCACAGGCTGAGCTTCCCTGGCTGGCCAGGAGCCTAATCCCATTTTAATTGCCCAGCACTGGAGCCAGGAGCCATCCAGTATGGCAGCCAGGGTGGCCTCCCTGAGGACTGTCCCCTCAAAGCATCCCATGGAGCTTCTCTCCTCACCATCATTTGGTGGCCTCAGGCCTTGAGATTTAATTACCATCCACCCTCGAGCAATGCCAATGGCCAGGAATTCATCAGACCCTTGGCCAGCAGCGTGGGGAGATGCTCGGCTCTGCCACAGCAGTGGTGAACAGCACTGCCTGATTACATCTCTGCAAAGCCAAATTCCCCCTGTAATGCCAAATCTGGGCTGAATTTCCAGCTCCAGCAGCTGCCCACACCTCCATCCTTGCTGGCCGCCACCACCGCCCCATTGAGAAGGGATGAGCAGCCTCTACCCATCGCCCACTGGCACAGAGACCGCTGCTGATCTCCAAAGCAAGGGGGAGACTTTGGGGGTCCTCCATAAACAAAGCACCCAGGGGAGAGAAGCTGTTCACCCCAACCCACCCCTTCAAATCCCCGCCTCGCCCCCAAACATCACCAGGGTGCCGGCATGAAGAGTTAATGGAGCCGGTCACCTCCCCAGGTGCACCATTGCTGCTCCCCCAAAACCAATTACAAGCTCTCTCACCTAATTAGTTTCTAATTATGGGCTTGTAGCGCATTCAACATAATTAGCATGTAAATTACACGGCGTGTTTATATTCAATAACTGCTCTCCCCCCTTCCCCCCTCCTGCTGGCAGCGGTTTCAGAAGCCCGTTCTTTGCATGGGGGCGAATGAATTTGCTCCAAATGCCGATGGAGAAGTCCAGTGCTGATGCCACAGAAGCCTGGCAGGGATAAATCCTGGCTTCATCGCACAGTGCTTTAACCCACGAACGTATAAGTGTGCCCCAAATTTTGGAGATGCTCCCCTCCCTCCTATTTTTCCCGCCTGAAACGTGGGATGAAGCTTTTGGGTACCAGTGCAGGAAAGGGATGGGAAGCAATGCTGGGAGAGGGATGGGGGCTGGATGTGTCCCCTCGAGTATTTAAAGCATTTGTTGTCACTGGGGCTGATCAAAGAGCTGGGTGGGTCACCCCATGAAAGCAGAATTGCTTATTTGTTTCAGCGTCACTCCACTACCCCTTGATGGGTTATTTATGATGTAATTAAGCTAATTACATGTAATAAGAGAATTTCCGTGGCCCCCAGCCAAGCTCTTTTCCCATTTAACCGCTTCACAGGTGGGAGGAAACCGAAGCCGTTTTGCCAGGGCTTAGGAGATGAAATGGCTCCAGCTCCTGACTGCTGCCTTCCACTCCCATCCATCCCCAGCCCCTCTGGGAACACTGCCCTGCACTGGCACCCGGCATCCACACCACCGGCCCCCGCAGCAGGGAACAGGTGCCATGGCCGCCTGGGTCAGATCGCTTGGGATGAAAGCAGGGCCAGCCCGGTGCTCCCTCCTGCCACCACCACCCAGATGGTTGGGCACAGGACAAAACCAGACACAAAAAAACCAGAAACCCCACATTTTTTCAGCTGAAACCGCTGACTGATCCCATGGTAAGCCTGCTCAAAATGTTTGCACGGGGACATGCCCCAGCAAGCATCGCTGGCAGTGGGGGTTCTGCCCACCCCCAGCATTGCTCAGCAGTGAGGACACTGGTCCCCATCAGGTACTTGAGACAGGGGATGCTCCAGCAGCAGGCAAATCCCCTCAGGAAGGAGCTCGGCTTTGTAAAAAACACTTCAATCCCCCCAAAAGCCAAGGGCTGAGCTGAGGGGGTCCCCACTCACCACCCTCTCAGGGTCCTTTTTAAGTCTTTGGCATTATTTTTATCTGCAGCCCCCAAGAGCAGGACACAGCACTGGGTGGGAAGGTGGCTGCTTCTCCAGGCCATGAGCTCCATCCCTGCTGGGAAGGCTGGGGTGCTCCAGGAGGGACTGGGAGGGTGACAATGACATGCCAGGTCCCCAGGAAGGGCCACGCTGGCTGTGCTGCTCCAGAAGGCCCGTTGTTAATTTGAGAGATAACAAGCTTATTACATATTGGCTTGGGGAGCTGAAAACACAGTTGGCTTTTTTTGAGGGGGGATGTTAAGGAGCTTATGGAGCCTCGCAGCTGGAGCCTGTGGGGCTCAGTCCTGGCGGCAGCCGGTCTCAGTGGGTGGGTGGGAGCCCTGCTGCAGCAGCCCCCCACTGCCACGGCCAGAGAAATCCTCTTAGGGGTTGCAGGGCTCAGCCCCATATTCCTGTCCCCCAGGGCACAGGAGAGGGGACTATGGCATCCCCTCCAATTTGGGGGGACGTAGGAGCAGCATGAGGGGTCCAGTGCATGCTTTGACTCACACCAGAGTGGGGACTGATGGTGCCAGCCCTCCTGGCATGTCCCCAGGACTAGCTGTCCCCTTGGCCCTGCCTATGCCCTGCTATGTCCCCCCATGTTTATCCCTGCCTGCTGTCACCAAGCAGTGCCCACAGCTGTGGCAGCTTAGGAGGGCGCCTGAATGGCCCCAGAGACATAACCCCTTGCTGGGCTCCCCTCCAGCCATCTGCCACCCCAGACCCTTATTCAAACATGTCGATGTCCACTGGCCGAGATGCCAGTAAGGTGGGAGGGGATACTGAGGCACAAGGCAAGGAAGAACATGGTCATACAGGGGGCTGGCAACAGAGCCAAGAGGAGACTCCATACGTAATGTATCCTTTTAAAAGTGTTTTTTTCCTCTGCAGGAACTGCCCTGCCTCTCACCCTGCCCCTCCCAGCCAGGGCTGCCCCTCAGCTGGACCTTTGCCATGGCTTTTCCAAGAGGTGCTGGCATGGCTGTTCCTGTCACCACGGGGTGAGAAGGAGCACCTTCTGCTTTGAAGCCCCCCAGAGAGCCCTGATCTCAAGGGCTTCCCGCAGCCATGTGGGGCAAGAGCCCACCCTTCCTTCCCGCATGCTTTTCCCACGCTGGACAGAAAGCAGGACACGGAGGGATGAATCACAATCATCATCGTCATCACCTCCTGCATCCTTGTGGGGAAGGCACCAACCTCTGTGGTGCCCAAGCCCCCAGCACAGAGGAAGGCCAGGAGGAGAGGGGGCCACAGGATGCGTATGGGAGAGGGGAGGGAATTGTCAGCAAGGAGATGATTAAAAATATCCACCCTATTTCTGGCCAGCACCAGGCCGGGATCTGGGAAGAGCTGTTGGCAAAAGGGAGCTGCGTCGGAGCCGCTCCCAGCACTGTTCTTTCCGCGCCGGCCACCTTCCTCTCGCTGACACACAGACAGGAAAGCCTTGAGAGGGAGGACGGACAAACGGGGGCGGTGGGCATCACGGGATCAGGGGAAGGACTGAAGGATGAGCCCGTCCAGCCCATCAGCCTGCACTGAGGTGAAGGAGCTCAGCTCCTGCCCCTTCCCCCCGGTGCTGTTGTTTTATATATTTATTGTTCAGAGCACTCGTAGGCGCTGGGGCTCTGTGGAGGATGACGCAGGCCCCGGGGAGCTGCGACAAGCCTCTGGCGCGCGATAACAAGCAAAGGCAAACAAACTCTGAGATGCTCCCGAGGCTGGCCTGGCTCCAGGCAGCGTGGCTGAGGCGAGGTGCCAGGGTGGGGGCACACCACATACAGGGAGGTAGCTGCTCCCACCAGCGTTGCTTCTTCACCAGCACCCTGCTGGCTGACACTGCAAGGCTATGGCCACCTCAGTCCCACCGGGCAGTGCTTTGGCCCAGGGATGCTACTGGAGGGGACCTGCACTCAGACCCAGCAGTATCCCTCCAGCAGTACTCACACCAGCAACCTCTGGGTGTCCTGCATTACCTCAGTCATACCTTTGCAGGCCAGCCCAACTCATCACACCAGTGTCCCACAGCTGAGCTCCCATCACACCAAGCCTCACCACCTGCAGCTGCCCCAGAGAATTTGGGGCTGGGTATTTGGGTACCAGCCCTAGCTCCCTATGCAAGAGACCAGCCAGGAAGAGCTGTTGCCATCCCACATTTCTCACAACTTTGAGGAGGCTGTGGGCAGATTATCAGCTTCAGGAAGCTGCTTTGTGGCAGCTTCTTATGTGGCTCCTGGCCCCCAAGGAAGACCCTGGACTAATTCTCCGCTGTCACCACTACAAGAGCATGGGCAGGGAAGGGACAAACAGCATCTCTTCCCAATCCTAGTGTGCTTGGATTCAGCATGCCACTGGCATTCCTTTGCTGTGTGTCAATGTGAACCAGCTCTTTTCCCAGACACACCAGGCAGAAGGGAGAACTGGAGATCCTGACCAGGGCACCTGGGTGACTCTTGCAGGTCCCTGGGCACAGTCAGGGTCCTCTGCTCCACCAAATTGAGTAAAAAAACCCAAAAACAACACCCCGAAACAGCATCCCCCTGCCCCTCCCGGCAGCACAGCAGGTCTAATCACGCTTATCTGGAATTAATCCTGCTCCTGGGGCACAATGGCAGCTGCAGGACAGTGACAGGCATTAACACACACCTTGCCGGGGTGGTGGGCAATGGGTCCAGACAGGGCTTCACCGAAGCCTCCTTATGCAATGGCTGCAAGGAGGAGAGGCTCCAAGACGGGACAAGGGCCACACTCTTGGGTGGGAAATGGCAGCAGGCAAAGTGCCTCAGCAGCACCCCAAACCCCTCTGAAACAGTCTTTTGGAGAGGAGAGTGGTGCCTGCCATGTGGGGAGGAATCGCTCACTCCTTTCCAGCCTGGGCTTGTCCCCAGCCTCTTCATTCCAGCCATTTTTCCTGTTGAGACCAGCCTGTAACACCAGCAGCTCACCCTGCCTGTGCCGTGTATGCTGTCAGACCCTCAGCCCCTCCTGCCAGGCTCTGCTGGACCGGAGCAGCCATGCTCACACCAGCTCTGCCACTGTGCCAGGCTCAATAGTTCAGTACACGACCAGAGGGCAAAGGCCTGGTGGGATGGCACAGCTGGGGCACAGGCAGCATGGCTCCAGCTCTCCCACAGAGACTTGCCAGCCCCGGCAACCCCAAAAGGAAGCTGACACAAGGCTCTGTGTGCCTGTCACCCTCCTGACCTGCACCCTCAGGCTGAGACACATCCAGTGGGGCTCAGGAAAACAGCAGCACTGAATACACTGTGCTGAAAGGACCAGGTTTTTATTCCACTCCTTGAGACTGAAACCTTGAGCCCTACCTCACTGCCCACCCTCAGTGTTCCAGTTGGCTCAGGACCAACCCTTCTGCCAATGTGCACATCAAAGCTGACCTGAGGTCCCTCTTGGCTCCCAGAGCAGGTTGGGTGGGTCAAGAAGCCAAAGGGTTAAGCCCCCCTCTTCCCAGCATCATCCTCTCCTGCTTCTCCCAGATCCCTGCCAGCTCCCAAGCATTAATACCAGCTGCTGGGGGGATCTGGGTGGTGTCAAACTGCTGGCTGGATTTGGGGTGCTGCCAGAAGGGGCTCCCCACACCTCAGCACCCCACTGTGCCAGATGGAGGGAAAGAGCCACCCAAAAGTGGAAATGTATTTGAGGGACTGGTCAGGCAACCAAACCCCCAGGCTGGGATGGGGCACACTGGGAGCTTAGCCACTCAGGGACACAGATGTCCATGGAGATTTCTGGGGGTGCAGCCCGATGATGCCCCCTTGGGCAAGCCAGGACCAGAGTGCCCTTGGGTCTCCTCTGCCTTCTTGAGGTCCCACCCCGCCCCCTAACTCCCACTGCTCGGCTCTTACCTTTGAAGGAGAGCTGGACCCTTGGGGTGGCGAAACTGTGGTCCTTGGCTTGGGTAGACCGCCAGCCCAGAGTCAGCAGGGTGACCCAGAGGAGGACGCTGACCACGGGCATGGTGGGCACGCACCTGGGTGCTGAGGTCGAGGGAGTCCAGGGGCAGCTGAGCCTGCCAAAGAGGGCACATCAAGGAGGGATGTCAGTTTGCTGCACGCACCATTCCCCTGTGGGAGGTACAAGCCCCTAGATCTCTCCATCCTGCTCTTCATCACCCACCAGCACTCAGCATCCTTCAGGGAGGGCTGAAAGCCTTAGGAGGGGCTCAGCCAAACCCTGCTCTAGAGGCTGGGGGTCCAGGATTGGGGGGTGCCCAGCCTCATCTCCTTGGGTACCAAGCCAAGCACGCAGGGTGAGGCAAGCGTGGCAGTGAGCGCCACTGCAGCACGCTCCTCCACCCGAGCTGGGGAGTGTTGCCCAGGTGAAGAGCATCTCTTCTCACCCCTGATCCTGCCCAAGCCCACAGCATCTCCACAACACCGGGCTGGCTCCCCCAGCACCAGCACCCAGGGAGTGCACCCATCCCCAGTCTTCTATCCTCCACCTCTCCCCCCATCCTCCCAGCCCCCAGCAAAGCCATAGCGAGCAGAGCCGGGATCAGATCTTTCCAACATGAAGGAAATCTGGACTTCATTATTCCAAGAACGTAGTATATAGGAAAAAAAAAAAAAAAAAAAAAAAAAAAAAAGGTTTCTTTTCTTTCCTTTTTTTTTTTTTTCTTTTTTTTTCATAAATAAAAGAGGAAGGAAAAAAAAAAAAAAAGCCCTGCCTGTGTGCCAGGCAGCTGGACTCCCTGGGGCTCCGGCACTGAGCGGAGTCCGCCAAGCTGCCTCCAGCAAGCCACACACGCACCCCAGCACGGCTCGGCACGACTCAGCACAGTGGGCAGTGCCCCCGGCGTGCCCCGCTGGCCCTCCCAGAGAGCAATCCTCCCCTCGGACCCAGGATCCCGCTGCTAAAGCAGCACCCTCTGGGGGCTCCAGGAGGCTTCAAGATGGATTTGGAGAGAGACCCGCAGTGAGAAGCCCCTTTCGTCCCCAGGGAGCTGCTCACCCTGGGTAGGACGCGCTGAGCCATGGTAGCTGGTGGGGCTTGGGCATCCGGGGAGTGCCTGGCGAGCACACCCAAAGCCTGCCAGCACGCTGCGTCGGGGTGTCCCCACCCTGCCACCCCCACGAGGACATGCCCTCAGGACTGCCAGCTGCCACCGCGCACCACTACAGGGGACAGGCACTCACGTCGGTGCCGGGGGGCATGACCGGGAACCCCTCGGGGCACCCCAGGAGATGCACGCTGAATTGCAAAGGGGGCAATCCCCTACCCCAGGGCTCAGACCGCAGCTCACCCGGGTGGTCGGGCCGGCCTCTCCCGGGCTACACAGCACCCACAACACCGGCTCCAGCCCCGAGCGGGACAAGGGCAGCAGTATCGGCACGGGCCCCTCCAGCGCCGCGCTTCCTGGAGCGGCAGAACAAGACCCGGGGCGCGGCAGCACCACCTTTCCCGGGGGTTCAATATTTTTTCTCACTCTTTGCCTTTGCAGTCAATAAATATTTCGATTTGCTCCTCTCTCCCTGCACACACTCAGCTCTGCTCCATTGTATTGGCATTCGGTCCCCTTCCAGGCTGCCCACCCCTTTCTCCTACCCGTTCCCAGGCTCTGCCCTTCCCATCAGCGCCAGGCCGGGACAGCCCGAGCCCCCAGTTCCTCCGCCAGCCAAAACTCCAGTTGGTTGCAGTTAAATAACCGCCCCCCCCCCCGGGGCCGTGCAAACCTCCCCCTCCTCCCCTACAGCTTTAGGAAATAATTCTGGCAAATCCCACTATTGCATTTGGATGGGGCGGCGAACGCGTCAGAGACAGGGAGCGAGATGGCAAACAAAGGAAAAGAGGGAGAGGAGGGAGCGCAGGGCGAGGAGGGGGAAAGGGCCGGCGGCGAGCGGGGGCACCCAGTCCCGGCCGGGAAAGGCAAATTCCAAGGAAGCCGAAAGGGGAAACGGCCCATTGGAGCGCACCTTGGCCGGGAAATCTCCATTTCCAGGGTCAGCTGCGCTCTGGGGAAAGCGGGAACTCCAGGGGACAGAAGCCACATTCCTCCCCACCAGCACCCGGGCTGGTTCGCGATGGGGTGGGATTTGGGGAATTAAAGTTTGGCCATTGCTGGTGCTGCCGTAGGAAGATCAAAATCCCGTCCGGCTTTATCCCACCTCCCCAGGCCGGTCAACTGTGCGCCGAGGCAAAGGAATTCGGGGAAGGTTTTCTGGGCTAGAACAGGGACTGCAGAGGGAGCCGAGACCCCGGGGCTGAGCGGGGCTGGGGGTGCTGAGGGGAAGGGCTGCCCGCGCACCTCATCCCAGGGGCCCCAGGAGCGAGCAGGAAACGTTTTGGGAGGGAAAGGCAATCCCGGCAGGATGGGCAGGGGGAAGGGAGCTGCCGCATCTCTCGATGCCCCCAACGCGCGTTGCCACCGTCGGGAAGGGTGAAAAATAATTAAGAAACAAAATAACCCGATGAGGGGAACAGCGCAGTCGTCCCTCGCACCCGAGGATAACTTCGCACAACTTCGCGCCGCCGGCCCTGCGGCACGGCTGGCCTGTCTCGGGGAGAGCCGGATGGTCCCTGCGCCCCAGGCTCTGCCCGTCCCGCACTGGTGCTTGGAGTCCCCGCGCGGTGGGCTGCAGTTGCCACTCGCCACTCATTCTACGGTGCTGTGGGGGTATCTGGTGTGTGTCCCCCACCCCCAGCACCCCCTCCTTGGGCACCCATCCGCCACCGAACCCTGCCGCAGCACCCCTTGCCAACCTCCGTCTCTGCCTGCACCGTGTTCCCCTGGGATCGTCCCCCCGCCCCGAGGGGGACTGGTGGTAGGGGGACCGGTAGAGAGTCCCCACTCTGGTACTTCCCCCTGCCAGGCGCCGGCGTGGGGAGGGGTGTAAAGCACCCACTGTTGCCGCCAGATTGGGGGCAGGGAGTCCAGTGCCCTCCACCCCACCTGCCCGCATCACCGGCAACTTGCGGTGGGACACACACGCACGCACGAGTTCTAAGAGGCGGAAAGTTTCTCGGGGCGCCCCCACCACGCCGGGCCTCCTCCCTGCCGCCGCCGCCCTTACCTCTGCAGGGGTCCCGGCGGTGGGTGCTGCGTGGAGGGCGGCGGGGCTGAGCGCGGGGCTGAGCGCGAGGCTCAGCACCGCGCCGGGCACCCGCGGCCCCCGCCATCTCGCGGCCGCGACTGCCGCCGCGGCCCCGGCCCGTGAAGCGGCGGCGGGCGGGGCGGGGCGGGGCGGGGCTGGGCGGGGCGGGGCCCGGGCCCCTCCGGGCGCCGCAGCTCGTGCGCTGCCGCGGGGCGCCGCAGGGGGTAATTTGCATAGTTACGCCTCCATCAATCAAGGTCCGCCCACCACCTCCCGGCACACAGGGTTCGAGCCCTGCTGCCTCCGCCCCCGCCGCTCACCTCCGGCTCCGGCCTTTTGTTGCTCTGTACGGGCGAGTGCCCGCAGAGCGAGGCCGCGGGCGGCTCAGTTGGGCTCCGGTGCCTAGCACCTTTCTGCCGGGCCCGGGAAGGAAGAGAATAAATAAGAGGCGTCCCTCCTTTGTCTGCCGAGGCGGGCGGCGGGGGCGGCCCGCGGCGGTGGGAGGCAGCGGGGAGCCGAACCTGGGCGAGCCGGCGCCTTTGTGAGAGCGCCGGCAAGAAACCTCCTCCCACACATGGCAACTCTTTTGAGCAGGGAGTCCACCTCACTCCTTTAGCAGCCCCCAAACACGGTTACCCACCTCCTCTGTCCCCCGACCCTCAGTCCAGGGGACACAGGCGATCCTTGTCCTCCTCCTGGTCCCAGCCGTCCCTGGGACATGGCCAGCCCCTCAGTGATCCCTGTTCTGAATCCGTCTGCTCTGCAGATCTTCCAGCCCCTAGGTGATCCTTGCTCAGCATAGGTCCTCCGGCATCCCCCTTATCCAGAGTCTGCTGGCTCCTGACGTATTCCTCCCCAGGTCCATTCCCCATCTGCATTCCACTGCCCTGTCACAGAGCTTGGCTTCTCGGCCTCATGCCCCCCACCTTAGACTTTCCCCCTTGTCCTGAAAGGTCCCATCCCAGGTTTGCTTCCTGTACTCCTGCTATCCTGCTCTGACGCTGGGTAGCGAGGGGTTAAGGATGCTGAGAAAGCACAAAAAGGGGTGCTGAAGGGGCAAGTTCCCTGATTTTAGACTCATCATGTGAGTGAGTTGGCCTGGGCTGTCCTCCCCAGGGTGGTGCCAGAGCCTCCAAGCCAGGTTCCATGGGCAGGAGCAGGGCACAAGAGAGTCAGGGCTGTCCTGGCACAAAGGACATGGAATGGAGAGTGGTGGACACTCACAAGCAGGTGTTGCTGCTGTGGCAGTTGCTTTTCTGAGCACAGCCTTCTGTTCTGTCCCAGTGCCCCTTTATCCCCTCAGTTATGCCACAGGGAGAGGGGACAGTTTTCAGGGCAGGGTCTCCAGCCACACAGGGCCACCTTGTCACCCAGCACCCTCTGGGGCTCAAGAAAGAAGCAGAGCGGGTGTCTGCTCCCAGTCCTGCCATAATCTGTCCCCCACTGCCACCTCCTTTTCAAGGGATGGCTCCTCAGAAACAAACAGGCTCCATCCTTTGCCCTCGCTCTTCTCCTCTGCCTTTCTCTGAAAAACAAGGAGTTTGTCACCAGCTTCTCATCACTGGCCACTCTGTGTGCAAGTGATAGCAGCCATAATTGCCCCAGTCAATAGGACAAATAAATGAAACGAAACATGATATGCAGGAGCTTCCTGGGATAAAAGAATTTCTAAGGAGAGGTTTTATTTTCCCCTTGGAGCCCCAGTCTCTTATGGTCTGGTTCTAACACAAAGGCTGTCCTGAATTTCCCGTCTCACTTTCTCTCCTCACAGCTGGCAAGTTGGGTGCTGCTTTGGGGCACCCTTTCCACTGTGCTGATGCCCTGGTATGCTGGGCTGTGGTGATGGCAAGTCACACAACCTCACCATGCTCGTCGTGGCATCCCCGGACTGCGGTGCAGCTTTCTGGCTCCTGTTTGTAGTTCCGGGGAGGTGACACACATTTGGCAGCAAATTAAACTGGGGCAGCCACAGCCGTAGGCTGCTGTCAGCGCCCCCCCCTGGTGCTGTGGGTGCTGTGGGTACTCCCTTGAGCTGCAGTGGAGTGAGGCCAGGCAGGAGAATGTGCCTAGCCCTGCCTCAGGCCACCCTCCAGGACCTGGCACCCAGAATGGGCATGGGAGTCCTGGAGACTCATACAGGAGCCAGGGCTGTGTATCTGGGTCCCCACCATCCCCTCCCTGTCCCCATGAACCCTGGCTCACTGGCATGGAAAAAGTCCTGTCCCCACAGGGTGTATCATTAACCCAGAACTGAGTCATTAATGACCCCTTCTCTCCCGAGCCCCCATCATCATAAATTAGCCTTCCCCGTAACTTCCTTCTCCCTTGCTACAATTTAAGCTTGTGGCTTCCTGTCCTAATTAACTAGTGAGGTTAATTGGCCTCTAGCCTCTTTACACCTCTGAGCCTCTCTGAGGGGTGGGTCATTTCATCCACTGATCCTGTGCTGACCCTTGTACCCTTCCAGTCATTGTGAGTTCTTCCCCTGCACCAGGCATGGGAAACACCAATGTGGCCATGTTCAGGCCACAGCTGAGGGCCTGTCCCAGCTCCTGGGAGATGGGTTTTGCCTCCTCAACCTGCAATCTGGGGTGGGTACTTGCCACCTACTCAGCACCCTATCCCAAACTTCATCCTTATCCCTGTCCCCATTCCCAGTTCTATCCCTGTCCTCATCCTCAATCCTGTTCCTATTCCCATTGCCACCCTTTTTCCTCTACCACTTTAATTCCATTACCTATTCCTGTTCCTGTCCCTATTCCCAACTCTGTCCTCATGCCCATCACTGTTCCTATCCCATTCACTCTTTTGCTCCTCTTGTCCCTGGCCCTGCTGCGTGGTGGTGCCAGAGACCTCATCCTGCTCCTGGATACCTCAGCACATCCCATGCCACCTTCATGACCTGGCCATCTGTCTGCCGCCCATTTGCTATCTCAAGCCTACTCAGGGCTAGGGGTCCCTGTCTTGCCTGCTCCAGGAAGGGGGTGCAAGGGTGGGTATCCACAAGGAGGAGGAAGATGCCAGGAGTAAGATGGGCAATGCTGTCAGCCAAGTGACGGGGAGAAGCCTGGACCAGGTTTCGTGGTCCATCTCAGCTAGCCTGGGGACCAGCACGCTGCCACCCACCCCAGGGAACCTGCAGGGACCCTAGAACCTGATCAGCCCTTTGGATTGTGCCCTGATGCCAAAGCATACCCTGTATCCTGGCATCCTGGGCTGGGCCTTCTTCTGCTGGGAGCCCTCCATGCCAGGAGCCCTTCATGCCAGCTGCCTGCTGCTGCTGACCTTCCCCTGACAGGCTGGCAGGCATTGCCAGCTACGTCCTGCTGCTGGGGGAAACATTCTTGATTTTTATAATCCTGCTGATGCTCCCCAGCTGCCAGCCCTGTGCCAGCCTGCCTGCCCAGCCCTGGGGCAGTCCAAGGGGGCCGTTCCCGGGCAGAGCTGGGCGGGGGGGGGCTGCAGGGCCCGTCGACCTACACAGCTGCATAGCTTGTCTCCAGCTATTAAACAAACTCCTCTAGCTCTCCCTCCTCCCCTCGGTTCGTTTCCCGCCTGCCAGACGCTGCTTTAACTCTCTGCTGCCCCGCTCCTTGCCCGGCAGCTGCCTCTCGCTGCGCTCCGGAGATTTAACTCACAGGAAGGACTCCCTGGACTCACAGTGCCCCCAGCTCGTCTGGGCAGTGGTAGGGTGGCCCTCCAGGTTCCCAGGGTGCCCACAGGCTGGCACCATCCTATGGGGTGCAGGGAGGAGCGGGCAGAGCAAGTCAGAGCTGCAGGGCAGCATGCCAGGCACACTGCCTGCCCTCGCAGGACTTCGCTTGGGGGCGTGGCGACTACTGCTGGGCACCCATGCTGTGAGCAGGGCTGGGAGACCCCAGAGATGGGCTCTAGAAAGGGGAACACTGTTCTGGAGCTGGGCAGGAGCGGAGAGTGCAGGGTCTCAGGGACACAGAACAGGGGGATGTGGGACCAGTGGGTAGGAGGTAAGAGGATGCAGGGACTTGGGGGAATGCAGGCAGGGGGATGCAGGGTGGAGGGGGAGAAAGAAGCTGCAGTGCAGGGCAGGGCGATGCAAAGGCTGGATGGGAGGAAGAGTGCAAGGTGAGGGACTGAGCCTCCTTGGACCCATCTCAACTTTTCCCGCCCCACTGTGGGAAGTGATGCTGAGAATGGGCCCAACCCCCAGGAGAGTTCAAGCAGCAGGTTTCCCCTGCAGGTAAAGGAAGCAGGCAGCTTAGGATTCCTCCAGAATGGCCAGTCCCTTTCATTGCTTCTAAGAAGGGCACACCTTGGTGCACAGTGGCAGCAGTGCCACAGCCTCATGCTTCCAGCCAGGCTCAGCTTGGCAATGCCACGGCAGCAGCCTCCATCCCCCGCAGCCCCTAGAAAGTGCCTGCATGCTACAGCTCCATAAGTAACCACAAACAGCTCCCAGCTCAGGAACCACTGCAGGGCATGCAAGGAAAGAGCAGGATTTGTCCCTTCAGGTTGAATCAAACCCTCTGCAAGGGTTGACCTGGTGACACCATGCTCTGCTGTCACCATCCCAAGACACAAGCCCCTCCAGAACCTCCTTGATTGCCCTCTGTCTCCCACTCTCCCTCCCACAGATGTTTGGGATATCTGGGCCATCACTGCTCTGGTGCCAGTGACAAATGCTTGCCTGAGTGGGGTTTATTATTGTAAGAGCCTGAACACGGCTCTAGCCAACTTTATGCCTGGGACCAAGCCAGAAGCTGCAGGGCACCCTTTGGCACAGCCATCCTGAGGATGAGCTGTCCCCAAGCCAGGCACCCTCTGAGTGCCAAGGGGTTGGGTACGAAGCCCCTGGCATTGCTCAGCACCCCTAGGCAGCAGCAGATGGGGCCAAGAGCAAGCCCCCAGTCCCAGGCAGGGGATGAAAATGAGTAGCTCCATCCTCTCCGAGGCAGTACTTGGGTGGGGTGCAGGGGTGGAGTTGCTGAGAGCACATACACACACTACTTCTCCCCTGTTTTGCTCCCCAGCTGGGCTGTCGTGGGCTGGAGTGCAGTGGGCTCAGTGATCGATGGCCGAGGCATGGGCTTGCCAAGTCCTGCATGTTTGGAAGGCGCCGTGTTTGTCTTGGCAGGAGCAGGGATGTCATCTCCTCCGCCTCACACCATGATGAGCTGGGAAAGTCAATGGGGGTTGTGCTGGAGAGGGTGCCCGAGCTGGTCTCCTGGCAGTAACAGAGGGGTCTGCACTGGATAGGCAGCTTAGGTCCCAGCCAGGTGTGAGGACAAGCAGAGGGACCTGGCTGGTGCAGTGAGGTTGATGGGTGGACAAGCTGAGCCTGTTGTCTTCTAGTAGAGTAGGTTTCACTGTCCAGATGTGCCCTGCACTTGGAGATGCCTTCAGGCAGAACTGCCCCCAGCACCTGAACCAGTGCCGCCCCTGTGCTTCACAGGTGGAGAAACTGAGGCAGGGGGCAGCACCAGCAGGTGCCACGGGGCAGGGGGCTGAGGTGCCAGGAGCAAGATGGGCCCCAGGCAAAGCAGAATTTCTTGGGCAGAGGACCGCCTGGCCACACCTCTTCTGGGAAGGGGATGAAGCAAGGACATGAAAGGTGGTACTGGATCAATGCCCAGCCCAGCGCCGGCGGCAAAGGCGTTTGAAAAGTGTCTCTTTCTGACGACGTCAAGGCCCTGGCGGATCGATAGCTGTCTACAAAGGCAAGGGCAGACCCTGCTGGGGGTCCCCAGGCAGAGCACGAGCTTTGGAACGTCGGGAAATGAGTACCCTGGAAATATCCGCAGCATGATGTGCTGGTAGGCACGGGGCTGGGAAAAGGTCGAGCCTCGTGAAAAGGGAGCTGACCCCAGTGCTGACCCCAGGGCTGGGGCATTTCACTCCCCAGCTGCACCCCAGGAGGCTCAGATGTCATTGCTGGCACACAAGCTCTGCCTGGGACTGTGGGCAGGGGATGTCCGGTGCTGCCTGCGGGCAAGGGATGTCCGGCGCTGCCTGTGCCAAACTTGACTGTGGGCACTCATCCTGCTCTGCCCCCATGATAGCTTCTGAGCCAAGAGATGAGTGCTATGCCCACTTCCAGCTGTGGTTTGTTTGGCAATACCAAGGTCATTCATCCTTGTGGCTCTTCAGAGACAGGAGCCATCCCCCACTCTTGCATGGTATGCACACCCACCTTGTCCATCTCCTCCCCTGACCCCACATGCACGTCCTCAGACTCTGCAGAAGCAGGGACATCATGCATGCCTGACCAGGACTGAGCATCTCTGGTGCCCTCTGGCCCATGTACTGGACTGTGGCATGGTGTGGGACCACATTTGTGTCACTTCACATTCTCCCATGGAAATGGACAGGAACTGTGCTAATGGAAGGCAGATCTGCCTCCTCCTGCTTTGCCATGGGGTGCTCTGGCATCCCATGCAGCTCCCTGTGTCCAGGGAACTGGTGTAGAGTGATGCCAGGGCATGAGGACATGCACAGAATGGCAAGGATGTGTCACAGAGTGCAGCTATGCCCCAAGTTTGGCATCCCTCATCCATCATGTCCCCATGGACACCAAATTTAAGACTATTGGTGATTTTTGAGCAATGCAAGATCCTTTCCTGGCTCTGGGGGAAGGGTGGGGTGATGGTGGGACTGCCTGCCCCATAGCTGTTTTGTGCCCCATGGTGGTGCTGCACTGGCCAGGCAGGAGCTGGTACAAGGACTGCCACAGGCAACTGCACTGGGAAGTAAGTCACAGGGCCAGGAGAAGCACATCTGCAGGGCAAGGGCAGCATTGGTTGAGGTGCGGAGCCTCTGGACTCTCCTTCGTTGCTGCCTTGGAGCCATTCTCTAGCCCCCATAAATGCAAGGGAGTTGCTTGATGTCGTCTGTGGAAGAGGGACAATTGGATAATTCATGAGTTTTAAGGTAACTTCCCAATTTTCTGGGGCTACCAAAGTCCTTAAAGAGTCTGGGAAGGTAACAGAGACAGAGGGTGGGAGCCAGAAGCTCCATGGCACAGCCCTGATGCGCCAATGTGCCACTTAAGTGGGTCAGTGGTACAGCCGTGGGCACTGGTGGGCACAGAGGAGCTGGAGAGGACAGGAGCCAGAATGGCCCAAGGGCTGGAAGAAACTGGGACACCTCCATGCACGTGGGTCCTCTCAGAAAAGTTGGCCCAGGAGCTGGGTCAGCACATAGGGAGAAAATAGGAAAGGATTTCTGGCTGCAGGACTCAGCTATACTCCAAGACCCACATCTGCAGTGTGCCCAAGGATGGATGCCTGGTGAAGACAGCCAAGAGCTGGCCACAGCACCATGCGCAGCACAGTCCAGCCACCCCCAGCCTCCCTCCAGGGCTGGAGAAAGGACTTTCATTCCAGCAGGAATCCAGAGTCCAGACTTGCAAAATAGTGAGAATACTGCTGGAAGGGTTCTCTGTGGAGCATAGGGGAACTGGGAGAGCTCCCTCCTGATCCCTGCAGTTGTGCTGCCCTTGGATCCTCCCTCTCCAAGAAGCACAACCTGCCTCTTCCCAGCAAAATTCTGTCAAAAAGATGCTCCTGGGTCGCCGTGGCAACCGGCAGGCGCAACAAGGGTGGATGCAGGATCCGACCCCCATCAATCCTGCAACCCTGGGCTGCTTCCCAATAGCTCTGCAGACTGATTGCTGGCTCCTTGTTGGGGAGGTGCCCCCTCCTCAAGACAGGGATCCAGCCAGGAGGAGAGAGAGGCCCAGGCCTCGCATCGGGTGCCGATATTGTTGCCGGCACATGCCTTGTCGGGAAGCTGCCTCCCTCCCTTGCCCTTCACCACCACTCCTCCCCAGCCTGATGCCTGAACTTCAAAGCCACCAAAGGGCCACATGGCCTGGAGCATCTTTTCTACATCCCTTCCAGGGCAGAAAAGATGCTTTGAAGGCCCCTGGCCCTTCTCCCCTCCTCTGCAGGATTATTTCCATTTTTTTTCAAAACCCCACTAAAAAGGAACCTTTTTACTCTTTGTTTCTCTTCTCTCTCTCTTTTTCCCCCTCGTCTTTGTCAGCTGAAAATATGCAATCCACCAGGGAGGGCAGGTGGGGGGAACTGCCAAAGGTTAGCATCAGTCCTGGGCTGAAAAATCTGCAAGAGGGGGATGCAGATGCTCTCCACTGCCTTCCAGGTGGGGAAGTTCTGCCTCAGAAGAGCTCCTTTTGCCCTTTTGCTCCTTTTGGGGGTCAGGGCTTTGCTCCTGCTGTGCTGAGGATGTGCACAAGGGACAGCAAGGTTTGAAGGTAGAGTCTGCTCAGGATATGACGTGACACCCAGGGCAGGGGCTGGATCCCCACCCCTCTGTCCCAGTTGTTTTCCTGTGGGTTGGGAGATGCCCAGGGATTCCCAGCAACCGGAGGTGGGATGTCCAGGCACCCCGGTGAGGGGATGACCCTGCAGGGCAGGGATCAAAGGCGGGGGCGGGGGGGCAGGCAGGCAGGCAGCCCAGGGCTGGAGTGTGGGAGGGAGGCAGGCAAGCAGCGAGAAAGGATGTGCTTTACCTAACAACCCACTCCACCACAGAAGGGATGGAAGAGAAAAACAACCTGGGGGCTTGTTGTCTTCCAGAGATGCTGTCAGGGGCCACCAGGCATCAAGCGGTGCGAAAGTAAGCTGGGAAATGAAATTGGGATGAATCACTCAGAGCCGGCAGCATTCACCTGAGCCACAAACCTGCCACAAACCTGGAGAAAACAGAGGTCCCAGCTCCCAGAGCTGCAATTTTAATCTTACACCAGCTTCACAGTTTCAAAACTGGCTTCTTTTCTTTTTGTGTGTGTGTCCCCACTGAGGATAGGAACGTTGCAGCAGAACATCTCAGCACAGGGGTAATGACAGCCATCATCTCCCCTCAGAACATGATGACCTAGTAGCAGGATGCAGAAGCCAGGACTTCTGGGCAGGACCTATCCTTGGGCACCCTGCAGGGTGTGAGTGGGTGCTGGGTGTGGGGATCCAGGCAGGAGATGATCTGGGATGCTTCAGCATCATCAGGAAGGGCAGTTGAGAGAATGGGACACCCTGTGGAGACAAACTTGCTCAGGAGGCAGGAAGCAAATAGTAGGAACAAATTGTCTGCAGAGCCCCAGGGCAGCTGTGGGTCTTTCGTTGGCACCCAGGGATGGAGATGTGAGGAGCAGGGAAGTGAAGGTGCTGCTGCTAAACTGGAGAGACTCCAGTGCGGGCGGGGGTTGAGTACTGTCTGAACTGACTGGGCTGCCCACCTCACCATGGTGGCCTCCATGGCAAGGAGGGCTGGGGACAGCCCACCCAGGCAACATCTTAGACACCTGAAACAAGCTGGTAGCTCCAGCCCCTTGGTGCAGCTCAGGGTGTGATTTATGGAGTGAGAGATCAGCCAGGAGAAGGAGACGGCACCAAGGTGCACATGGCAGACACTTATGGAGGGGAAAGGGCTTTGGAGCAGGATGGGGTGAGTCACAGGTGGCTGGCTGGAAATTCTTTAGCCATCCTCAGAGCCTGGGTTTACTCCTGTGGCAAAGGAAATGTTCCCATCAAGCAGTGCAGAGGCTTGGGGCATGTCTGTTCACAGGGAGTCATCCTGGGGCACAGCTGGAGGGAGAGAGCAGGGCCCATCGTAGCTGAGGGGCTGGCTGGACAGACCTCGCCCAGCTCTGGTGGTCCTGCATGCGAGGCATCCACCTCTCCTCCCCGCTGGAGGCATCTGGGAGGAGAGGTGTCTGTCAGAGAGTAAACTGAGGTACAGTGGGGTCTGCAGGGGCATTCAACCAAGGTGGGGGTGTCAGCAGTTCTAAGATTCACAGCCGCAGCTCGTCCCAGGAAGCTCGTTCAAGGCTGGGTGGGACCATGGGGCTCCTGTGCTGCCTGATAGCACTGCCAGCACTTGCCTCGGCCGGCCGGGGACCTACCCACAGGAGCAAGGACATCCCGGCTCTGCCTGCGCACCCCGGGCAGGTGGCATCGGGTGTCTGCAGTTGCGAGCCGCCTTTCATCTCCTTCCAGGCAGGGGCTCGCTTTCCATCACCTGCTGCCCTCCAGGATGGAGGCCAAGAGAGCTGCCGGCAGGGCTGGTGTGCGAGACACGGCCGCTCTGCCTGCACGTCCTCCGGCTGCAGAGGGGGTGGCCAGGAGCCAGGGATAGGCCACGGGTGCCAAAGCAGCATCCCACTCTACACACCCACGCACCCTGCTCCCAGATCCTCGTCTCAGGGTGGGCTTAGCTGGGGATGAAGCCTGGCAAAGCCTTCAATGCAAAACTTTCCATTGCCTTCAGCTCCTGCAATTAGCAGGAAATCAGGAGCCGGGGTGCAGCCGGGGGGTGCGTGTGTGGGCTGGTGGGGAGAGAGTGCTGCTGGGACATGCGTGGTCAGCAGCATGTGCACGTCCAGGCATGTGTGTGAGATCCATCTCGCTCTCTCTGTGCATTTCCAAGACAGCCTTGCACGCCTGTGAGACTGCAGCATCCCTTTGCTGCAGCCTTTCTCAGCGTGTGCAGCCTAATGAGCCGGCACAGCAGAGTTAATTGAGGGGACAGACAAGCAGATCTTGTCATTAAGGAAAGTGCTGCAGCAGGTACTGGTGACAAGATGCTGTCTGTCCCCCAGGCTGACGGCAGCCCCCGCAGGGGACAGTGACAGCCTGAGTCTCCAGGGAAGATGGCTGAAGACGAACATCTCATGTGCTGCAACCCTCACCTGGGGCTGACTCCATTAGCAAAAGCAACCAGGGAGTGGGAATTGCTGCTGCCTGCATGGAGGAATAAACTCGGCATGGGCAGTGTCAAGTCATGAACCCCGTGGCTTGCCCTGCCTGCATCCTGCCCACAGCCCTGCTTGCACCCTCCGCTCAGAATGCGTACCTGCTGATGCACACTTGCATAGCATGATGATGCCCTAGCTGCCAGAGCTGCACCCTCAGCTCCAACTATTAGGCTCCGGAGTGAACACGCTGCAGAGAGGACAGAACAGCCGGCTCCCAGCAGCATGGTGAGGCTGTGCCAACAGCCCACGAGGACAGGGAGCCTTGCTCAGGGCTGTCAGATTCTCGCTAGAAAAGCTTGAAGAGCTGGAAAGGAGCCTTCACCGCCTCCATAGCCAGGAGCTCCCACACCCCACCTCCCTCTTCTGCTCTCTTCCTGGCCATGCCTCTCTGTGAGGGGGACACGTCCTCACAAGACATATCTACAGACCCTTCTCAGGAACCTGGTGGTTTCTGTGGGCATCTCCATCTCAAGTCCTGGGAATGTGTTCTTCTATGTAAATGTTCACTCTGAAACCAAATGGTGGGGCAAGAGCATGTCCTGCAGGGAGGAAGGCATCCTATTGGACTACAGTCCACCCTGCTGCCTCCCTCCCCACAGCCTCCGCAGACCTGCACCCCTTGCCCCAACCACCAGCATCACAGGCAGAATAAAACCCTCCAGGAGCAAGCATCTCCCTGGTGGGGTTCACTCCCCTCCCCAGTGAGGGGCTCATTTGGTGGCTGCTGGGCTACTGTCAGGGGGACCAGAGTGTTTACAAGTTGATAACCTTATTGCAGACATATCCCTACTTAAGCTTGTTAGCTCTTTATGATAAACAACATATGGGCTGGGGTCAGGGGCTTGGCAGGGCTACATCCTCTCCAGCAGCCATGCAGCCTGTGGGGTGGTGCTGGCAGGAGAACAGACAGCTCTGTGTTCACGCCTGGCTCTCCCTCCCCTTCCTGAAAGGGACCTTCAACCCCATGGCTTTGCTGACCCTCCAAACCCTAATATCAGTCTTGGGTTTCTCTTCTGGAGTGGAGCAGGTAGGAAGAGAGATGGATTGCAACAATGCTGCCAAGGCTTTGCTGGTGCTGTGGGAGCCCTCTCCTCCCAGTGTCTGGGGCAGCATGAGAGTGACCTACTGTACCTTGAGGGCCTGCCCATGAGAGTATGGTGGAGAACAGATCTGTACTCTCTGTGGGGAGAAAAGACGGGACAGCAGCTCAGCCTCCTGTTGAGTGCTTGACCCTCAGGGATCATATAGGGCCCACCCTCTATCCCAGAGTGGTTTCTTTGTCCATTACCTGGCTGGTTGCTGGAGCTATCTATCTGTATCCTATGTATCCACCCACCACCTCACCCAGGGAGCCACCTTGCTATCCACCTTGCCTTCATTCCTCCTCCTCCTCCCTCTATCCACCAGGCATGCACCCTCACCTTCATCCCTCCTTCCGCCTCTCTCTCTGCTCTCCTCAAGCTCATGGTGCTCGTGATCTTCCCACCCTACCCCATTCCAATGCTCATTAAATACCATGTGTGGAGCCAAGCCTGCTAACCAGGTGCAGGGAGGGCACCCACTCACTCCCCCTCCCTCGCAGCCCAAGCCAGCCCAGGCGCTTCTTATCACTGCGATCCCAGCTTGCCGGCGAGGAGCAAGGCAGGACGCCGCTCCCCTGGGGAACGGCAATCCGAGCGATAAGGGAATCACAGTGGCAAGGAGAAATTACCTTGCCTGAATGTTAAAAACTTCTTGCAGACGTTGCCGTGGTAACTGAAAGGTGCATCACGTTGCTCTGACAACCCAGAAACAGCCAGGTTTTTGCCTGGCGGGCTCCAGAGCTGCAGGTTGTGGGGATTGGGAGCCCGGTGTGCTGGGGAGCTGATGGCCTGTTGGATGTTCAGCCTCAAGCATCCCCCTAGGTGGAGATGTCCCCTCCACCACAACTTCCAACTGCATCGTCACTCCATCACCATTTCCAACCTCTCTCCATCCATCTCTCCTGGCAAGCGCTAGAGAAAGAGGACTCAGGGGCTACAAGACCAACCACAATGTCCCCTAAGATGGTGGGGATGTGGGACAGGCTCACGGTTGATCTGCCCTGCTGTGGACATCTCTGGCACCACGCAGGAGCTGCTGAGAGCCCCAGCAGGCAGCCTGAAGACCCTCTCTGCACTGTGGTCATAGGGGGTTTGCACGCTCAGCATGGCTCTGGGCTCCAAGCCCCAGGCAAGTGGCAGCAGCATTGTCCCAGCCTGCACAAATCTCTTCCACGGAAATAGCCCCTGCGGGGTTGAAAAATAGCAGGTGACTCACACAGAGCAAAGGGTCCAAAATAGCCCCTCTGGAGCACTCCTAAAATTAGTCTCCCTCCCAGGAGGTCCCAGCCAATGTGTCCTTGCCAGGGCACAGCCATGGTGTTGAGCCTGCCTGGCTGCTGCCACCACAGCCACTAACCTCCTGGGGCTGGGGGTGCAGGGACCCCTCCACTGCTCCCCTCCCTCTGGGATCTCCCCAGAACCCATCCCTGAGTGTGGCTGAGCTGCACATCTCTGGGCAGATCCGCGTGGCTTCCACAGCTGCAGGCTGCTCTTTGTGGGATGCCCTACATAATATTTGTGGCCCTGAGTAAGACCTGGGCAGCATAAAACACAGCCTAGGAAGTCATGGGGTAGCAGAGTGCTGAGGGCTTGCACCTCATCATGCTCCCTTTGCCTGGTTTTCGGTGTGGGGATGGCGAGGGGGTGGATCAGGTGTTTTCCAGCGATAGTGAGTCCCCGGGGATTCGGGTTTTCCGATGCCATCTCACCAGCCTGCTCCCACTCACTGCCGGTGCTGGGGAAGGCATGCGGGCCCCGGGGTGGGGGTGGGACACAGACGAGGGGACCCCGGGAGCTGCATTGGCTCTGCCGGCATGGCCAAGGGCACTCCCTGTGCCGGGCCGTGCCTCCCGTGCGGGCAAGCGGGACCCGGTTAATTAGAGGAAGGGATGAATAATTCCTTTTTATAATGCGACGTCGCACGGCAGATGCCGTCTGCCTGGTCTCGGCGCGCAGGAGCCCGCCTTGTTCTGCTCTCAGCAGAGTTATTTATACACTGGGACATTTTTCAAAGCGCCGCTTTGATGGTCTTCCACCAGCTCGGGGAAAGGAGAAAGAAAAAAAAAAAAGAAAAAAAAAAAAAAAAAAAAAAAAAAAAAGTAGTCCATCCCAAAATAACCCGAGTGAAAGTCACAGCTCTTCATTACGAACATCTTCAACCAGGGGGCTCAGAGAACAAAAACCCGTCACATTCCTCCCATCAAATCCTCCCTTTTCAAGTGCATTTCAAATGGGTTCAAACCACCGCCGCGGCGGCGGCTAGACGAGTGCTAATGATGCTGCGAGAGCCCAGCCCGCCCCCATGCAGCTGGGGAAAGCGAGGGATGGGGCTGGGGGGGCAGTGTGTTTTAAGCAGCTTCCAGAGGTCACAGATGTTTCGGGGTGCCCAGGAGTGCACTGGCGCTGTGGGGATCACGGTGAGGTGCATACCTGTGTGAAATGCAGTCCCTCTGTGCCTGGAGTGTTTTTCTTTTCTTTTTCCTCCTGCTGCAGGAAGCAGTTTCTCCTCCCCCCCCCAAAAGCAGGCTTTAGAGGAGAAAGAGCAGCAAATATTTTTTTCCGAGGAACTAGAACAAAAATTAATTTAACCCCCCCCCCCCCCCAGCCCCCCTTTCCCCATTGCACCTGCAGGCATGCACCCCTTGGGTCTGGTTGGTGTTCAAGGGGAAAAAAAATAATGGCGGGGGGAGGGGAAGGGGGATAAAAGAGATGTTTGTAGGTGGTGACAAATTCCTGTGAAAATGTTTCTGACATGAAGCCATCTCCCATCCAAGTTCCCTCCCGGCAGAGATGGTAAGTGGCAAACCCCTGCTCCCATGCCTGGCAAGGGGCCCAAGCTGCCAGGGGAAGGCAGGTGCCCCACTGAGCAGCACAGGGGGCTTGGGATTCCCCCACTGCCTGGGTTCCGGTGTGTGTTGTGTTGTCTCCATGGCCAGCCAGGCTTTCTAGAACCAAGGGACTGTGGCTGTTTGCATGGGAGCTGCTTGTTGAGCCACCACGGGGTGCCCTGAGCTCAACCAGGCACCATCTGCACCCCCACCACCCACTGCTAGTACCATGGAACTCCCAGCACTGCACAGCATCCTGTGGTGGCTTGCCACCCTGCTGTCAATCAGAGCCTGCTTGTCAAATCATACCCTTGTTGATCATCCCCTCCTGTGGGAGAAGGATTAAGTGCCATAGGGATGCTTCAGAGCACACTTTGTGCCCTAGGAAAGAAGGAAACTGAGACAGGCAGGACACAGACCAAGCTTCCCAGGCATCAAATGTCCCTGGGGGGTTGGCTTGCCCTCTGGGTCCTCAGAGCCCTACCTGCATCCTGCATGGCACTGGCTTGCCCAGCTGCCTGCAGCCCTCTTCCCCAGAGGCTCCTCTCCACTGCCTGCAGCTCAGTGGCACCAGCCAGTGCCAGCCTAGTGCACCGTGGCTCCAGGTCTGATGGTGCTTCCTGCCAGGGAAGTAATTTCTTTACCCTCTAAACCCTCCTGTTTCAGCATTATTGCAAGGCCAGAGCATCTCCCCTGGGAAGATGTCTCAATGTCCAGGGCAGGGTAAGCTGCCTGTGCCCATGGCAGAGCCAGGCAAGGAGATAATCTTACTAGATGTGCCTTGAGGGCCTATGATCCCAGTCCCTATCTGCTTTTGGTTTCTCCCAACAGCACCAGAGCCCCCAGCTCCACCTCCCAGGGCTGCAAATTTGGTGCATGTTGTTGCAGATGGCAAGTCACTTTAAACCATCCTTTTTTTCCACCTCAGCAGAGAAATCTGGACCATGAGGTTCCAAGCCCAAAACAGGCTCTTGGTCAAAACAGTATTTGGGTGGAGCAACCACGAGATGAGGGACACATCTCCCCCTTCACTCACATTATTCCTGTGGGGCTGAGCAGGGAAAGTGGCCAGAGTGTCATGACTACCCATGAGGGCATCCTGCAACCTCCTTGACCTGCATATGCATGACCAAGGTGGCACCGGGCCACAACTCTCCCTGGTGCTTGTCCTGCCAGGCACAACAAAGCTTTTTGGCTCACAGGACAGCCAGCCCAATCCACACCAAGCCCCGGGATCAAGCTGAGCTCCTGCAAGTGCCCCAAGCACGTGTTGCTGCTCCAGCCCTGCCCCCCGCCCCCCGTGCACCACCCAGGTCTGTGAGAGCCCCAGGCAGCAGCACAGGGACATTTTCCTGCTTAGAGGTAGCATTTTGGCCACCAGACAAGCGGGCATGGGAGGCCCAGGGCCGGCCAAGCAGAGCGCTGAGCTGCATCACGGGCTGGTAACTCCAGCGATTAACGAATGCTCAGGAGAGAGGCTGCTCCTCCTAACGACTTGGCTGCTTTCCTCGCCTCAATTAGCACAGAGGAGCTTGCAATGCTCCAAGGACCTGCTGGAAAGCCAGAGCAGAGCAGGCTTGGGAGTTTTGAATATCGACATTTCTGAAAGTCAGCCAGAAACCCCCAACCTTAAAATCAAACTGACAACGATCTTGAATTCTGCATATTGCAGGTGCTGGCTGGAGCCAAAGCCTTGCAGGTCACCCTGCAGCTGATCCTGTGCTTGAGAGGAATGCCAGGTTTCAGCCCTGCTTTCATCCTGCTAGCCCCCCAGGGAAAGGACACAGGGTCCCTTTGGGTATGTCCCTTGCCCTCCAGCCAGGGGTCTCCAAGTGCTGTGGGGCTCAGGGACCTAATTCCTATAATTCACAGAGAAGAGATCCTGTTGCTGCTTAGCAGTAGGGGAAACCAAGGCACAAGAGAACCGCACTGCAGCTCTGCCTCCCCTCCTGCCAGCACCTCCCCTCTTCAAAGGCCTCACTCCAGCATCCTGCTTCCCTCTCTATCCCTGTTGGACCTGCATCAGTCCTTGTCTGACATTTTAACTGTTGTCCAGCATGCTCCTGGGGGAGCCTGCATCAGGATCAGGCCATGAGAAAGGGTAGCTCCCCTTCACCTGGGGGAGCAAAACTGATCAGCCCCAGAGGGACAGGTCTCCTTGGGAGCTACCCTCTGCTGAGGAAGGTCCTGTCACATCATTGTGCACTTCTGCCTCATCCCACAGCTTCTCCCCACCCTTGCCCCCAGAGGTCAGTCCCTGGGGAAGCAGGGACACCACGTCCCTCTGAAGGCAGTGGGCCACGGAGCATGCAGTCACGAACAGCCCTGTTGCGCTGCCTAAATTGGAGGTGTGGGTGCTGGCAAGTGCTGGTGCCTCCATGCCTTGCTTCAGTGCCGGCATGGGGGCTGCAGGACATGCCTGGCAGCAGGAAGAGGGGAAGAAGGCTGCAATCCCCTCATACCACAGCTTCTCCCTTTCCTTGGGCACCCAGCAGTAGTGCCTTCCCCCAGGAAGGTGGGTGGAACTCATCCACTACATGGGGTGGGCTGCAACCCCAGCAGCTGTCCCCACAAGCAGACACTAGTGGACCCTGTGCGCCTGGCTCTGTTCTGCTGGAAGTACTGGCTGCGGCTGGCTCACCTCCTGGCACTGGGGCAACATTTCACTGCAGAAGAGGGAGTGAGTGTCAGGAGCCAGCCAGAGCTGGGAGAAGGTCACGCTGTGCCCTCCACAGGCAGGTGCCCCGCCTCTTCCCCAAGGCATTGCTCCTCAGATGGAGGATGCACAGCAAAGGGGATCGATGGGCTGGGAAGAAGCTGAGCTGCAGAAGTGCACTTCATCGACCCACTAAACCCCCTGCTGGGAAACAACCCCCTGCTTGCAGCCCACAGCAGCAGAGCACTTTGCCGCAGCACCAGCCAGGAGGGGAGGCTGGTGCAAGGGTCTCCACTGCAATGCACCAGGCCTGCCTCCCCTCCCCATCACACTGTGGGGAAATTGAAGCAGACCTGGCTCTTAGGTCACTGCAACCCACTCGACTTCCCTCCATGGATCCAAGAACATGATGCCACACCATTAAACCCAACCCTGCACCCACTCTGCCCCCGAGCCTAGCACAAAGACTCCAGCTCCTGGCTCCGACTGCTCACAAGGAGCCCGAACACCCATCCTGCCTCGGAGCCCCTGCTCGCCGTCGTGCTTGGGGAGCCTGGCTGGGAGGCACTGCCGAGAGCGCTGAGCAACAGCCGGGACACGCCTGCCACCTGCTGGCACGGCCCGTGGTGCACAATCGGCCACGGCCAGGGGACCCCAGGGCACACGTCCACTCTCCAGTTCTGCAGCAGTGATGCATGCCACGCTGTGGCGGCTGAGGCTGGGACACAGGCTTTTCCACCCTCGGGTCACCCCGTGTACCAGGTATCCTCAAACACGAAGCAGCGCCCAGGACGTGTCCTGAGGCCCAGCAACAGAGGTGGCAGCAAGCAAGTTGCTCGTCTCAACCTGCAGGAAGAACTAGAAGAAAGGCGGTGGAGCTGCTCTTGCTCCATCCTAAGCCATTCTTCTGTCCCCATGGACAAAGCTGGACTAGTCCACAGGGAATGACCACTCTTGGCTCAGCTTCTGAGAAGGCTGAGCAAGTCCCATAGCCAGGTGTCAACACCAGCAGATGCCAGGGCTCAGCCCCTCTCTGCTCACCCGGACATAGGATGAAAATGTGACACCCAAGACAAATACGAGCAGGGGAGAAAGTCAAGAGAACAGCCTGGAGAAGAAACCTCTACGAGACAATGGTTCACCATGTCCCACCCACCATCAGCTTGGTGGCACTGTGCCTGGGGAGGCCGGAAGCAAGCCTAGGTGGGGCACAGAAAGCCTGCACCAGGCTCAGTTCCCCACCTTACCCCCCACAGAAGCACCACACAGGCTACCTGCCCCTGAAGCTCACCACTCACTGGACCACCAGTTGCTAACACCCTGGGGCTTTCAAGAAGGATGCCAAGCTGCAGAATACATCCGCTGGTCCTCTTCTGCTTCTGTAGCTATGGCAAGGAGGGATAAAAAGAGATCTGCTCTTCCGCTAGCCAGTGCCCATGCTGAAGCTGTGAGGAAGATCCTCAGAATAAGGCAGGGTGGAAGCAAGCACAGAAGCAGAGCACTGCGTGGAACAGAGACTCAGAAGTCTCATCAAGGAAGAGGCAGAACCACAAGAAGGACAAACAGCATTGGCAACTTACTCTTCATTCACCCACCGAGGAACAGCAATAGGATCATTTTTGGATGTATTTCTTTTGGAAATGAGCCAAACTGGCAACTAGAGTCAAAGTCTTCAAAAAGTCTATACAAAGATGTATCATACAAAATGTACAGGAAAGTTCTCCAAAAAATAAACCAGACAGACAATATGAGAGGAGAGCGAGATGGCCTGAGACCATGGCGAACAGGTCCTGCCCCTGCTCTGGAGGGCAGAAGCGATATCTGGACAACACGCTCCACACACAAAATACATTACACTATGTACAGGACCATTTAGAGACCAGCATCCCCCCTTCAGTCTAACCAGCAGCTCTCCAGCATGACGTTGGGGCAGTCCAAACAACTTGCTCATGGAAGTGTTACATGCCGAGAGGGAAAACGCCCAAGGGAATGGAATGGTCAACTCTAAACAATAACCAGGATACAGCCAGGCCACCAAGGCTACAGCGTTTAACAGTCACTTCTGGCCAAGAGCTCTGTGGGCCAGGCCACGCTCATTACTCCATCTCCGTGAAGCGAGCAAACATGGCTTTCCGCACTGCGTCCTTGTACGAGTCTGCAGTGGAGACGCCATAGGAGCTGCCCTTGGCTCCCAAGCCAGCTCCTCTCATCCGTACTTGGGCCTGCAAGGGAAGAGAGGCAAGCATCAGCTCTGCAGAAAGAGTCCATGTCGCCACACAGGACCACCCACCACTGTGACTGCCTTCCCAAGCTCCCCAGGGTTTCCACAAAGCCACAACTACTGGCACCAAGAGATGAGGCTGCACACATCCCAAGCTCACTGGCTTCACACCACTCGACCCCATCCCAGCAGCAGGTGAAGCTGCACAGAACACAGCTTCTTACAGCTAACAGCCCAAGCGAGGAAGGCAGCCCATCCTCTGCTGCACCAGGTCACCACAGGCACAGGCTCCACAGCCCTGCTGGCCCCAGCCTTAGCATGCAGTGGCACTAACAGGAGTGGGAGCAAATGGAAAGAGAGGCAGATCTGCTGCAGATGGCAGTTTCTTCATTTTTTTTAAATCAAAGTGAGTCCCGGATAAAGAGAGTCACCGAATCTCGTCAAGGAAGCATCCATCTCTACTTACCTCAATAGGTGCTGTGATGCCCTGACATTTTCTCCCCAAGCCTGAGCCTTCCCTCCAGCCCATGGCCTGCAGCATCTTGTTGCCTATATTACTGTTGTCAAGGCCATCTTTGGTGGGCTGTTCATAGTTCCTGCAAGAAGAGAGGAGGTTAAGAGAACTGCTGCTAGCACACCGAAGCCACCGCTGAGGAGCTATCAGCTACGTACACTGTGCCAGCATCATAGACCTTCTTGCGCTTCGGCTCAGGGGGCTCTGGGATGCCATACTTCTCCCGCCTCTCAGCTGCTCTGTCTCTGTATTTCATCTGCAGGAGGTAACCAAATTTAATACGGATTCAAAGACATTTTCTTCACCTTTGAGGTCTGGGAATAAGCTAAGTGCCTGCTATTATGCAATGCGGTCTACTGCAGCTGGCAAAAACATGGCTCAGCTAACACCTCCAAGTCCCTCGAGCACATCAGAACCTGCTTTGAGGTAGGAAGAGCCCAGCCCCAACAGCTGCTGCATTATAGCTGCTGACTGCCAACTGGAAGTTTCTGGTCCCAGCCTGGTAGCCATGAGCTGCAGACACAAGGACCCTTCCCTGCCAAGCAGCAGAGGCATGCGGGACACTTCTCTCCATTTTAACAGGAGAGTGCCAAACCCTGACCCAAGAAGGGGGTGATTTACAAGGACTATCTTGAGTGACACGTGTCAGGATAAGGAGAGCTCAACACATCATCTGTGCTGGTTTTCCATTAGCTACTCATCTCAATACTGACCTCTCTCTCACGCAGCTCCAAGGCTTCAAGTTCCTGCTCTGAAAGCTTTGATCTCCTATAGATATCCATGTTTTGCTGAAACAAGAAAAGACTCCCATTAACAACGTGACATGGTCAACAGCTCTTCTAATCTAAGGCTTCTGGGAGAGAAACAATGAATGCACCTGCAAGTACTTGTGCTTTAAAAGGAAAGGTTTACTGAGCAGCTTTGGCTCACACACTGAATTGTGTTAAGCAAGTACCTTGTGCAAGTCAGACAGCTGCTGGTGTCGAATCAGTGCATCTTTGTTTGGGAACTGCCTTCTACACAGCAGACAAGCCATCTTCTTCCAGTCAGTCAGCTTCTCTTCCTCATTCTCCATTCTTTCTAGTAATTCCTCGTCGTTATCGCTATCACCGCTGTAGGCAGCTACGAGGCCACGCTGGGAAAGGAGGACAGCATTAAGGGGGAGCACAGCAGTGCCACCACAGCTCAGAAGAGAGCCCAGGAAGGGAGCAGAGAGGCTGTTGAAGTATTTGCTTCACAGGAGGGGTGTAACTCTCCTTACAAAGAATGAAACACAGCTTGAAAGAACCACACACTAGAGCATCTGCAAAACAGGCCCAACAGCCAAGAAATTATTTCAGTACAGTGTTTTTAGAAACCTCAACTGAGTTCTTGAGGCTGGAAGAAATCACAGCTTCCCAATGCATGTCAGCCACCCAGCACACAGCATTGCACCAGACCACTGCGACCACCACGGCCTTTTACAAGTGATGCTGTGGGAATAAAAGCTGGAAGGCAAGTATCTGCCAGACCTCCTCTAAAGTGCTTTACCAGTGACCTCTGGGAATACCTCTGTCAGGTATCTCATACTCACCTTCAGTGGATTTTCATCGTCCCCATTTTTCATCACCTCTGGCAAAATCTGCTGTCTCTCTGAGAGAGCTCCTGGGTAAGACAAGAATGCCATGAGCCCAGAGCTCTCTGCCACGCCCCACACCACACCTCCCTGTGCTCTGCTGCCAGCACCTTCACCTTTTTCTCAAAGAGGGCAAAGCCCGCATCTGCAGCTGCTGACTCTTTCCGCTCCTCTTCCCTGGTGCTCAGTGGCTGGAAGCTGTTCTTGAAGTTCTCTTTCTGCTTGTTCAAACTCTTTGCCCAGCGCTCCATGTCTTTAGCAATCTGAAACGCAGAGTGGTTTGCTCAGGCAGCTCCCCTCAGAGCTATCAATCTCCCGTGACACAGCTTCAATCTTGCACAGCTTCCAGAACAAGTCAACCCACCACCTTTTATTTTTAAATCACAGGACACTGGATGTAGTGCAGCTGTTTCCCTGTATACAGTGTTCAAAGACACCGCAACGTGTTTCTCTTAATGTATGAGCCCTTCCTATCAATCTAATCCTCCAAGTGACGGCTCAGCTATACTCCCACTGGTCCTGGCATGATTCCATGTGCATTCCTCCCATGCAGAGCTTATTTCTGCACTGAAGTCTTGCCAGCTACCCCTTCCCCCCACTCCCAGCACTCTACAATACCTGCAAACTGCAGGCATTCACCCCACCACATAACCTAGTATTTCCTTTGTTGTGAAGGAGAAGCATATCCAATGAGACAAAGCACTTTAGCCCGGTTACCAACTCATTTTGTCTTTTACCTGCTGAGCTGTTTTACTCTTAGGCTTCTCTTTCTTCTCCTTCACTTCTTTGGTGGTGGTTGTGGTAGCTGTCTGTTGGTATGTGACACCTTCTGCAGCAGGCATGTAGGTCTCCTTTTCACCATCCCAGTAAAGGTACTGCTGGGTTAAGGCATTGTAGTAATACTGCCAGAGAGAAAGAATCAGATGGTTAAACACCTCATATAAGCCAAGCCTCCAAGGGAGAACCCAAGCAAGCTGTCTGATTCAGACTGCTGCATCAAAGGGAAAGGCACTTGCAGAGTCCAAACAAGTTCTGCAGACTCCACTCAAAAGGTTGTGGCTGAAGCCTCATCCCCAAACACAGGGGTTCTGCCTAACAGAACCTTTTGCTTCTCTCAGGAGGAGCCACCAGAGCCCAGAACTGGGTGTACAACACAGAAAGCTCAATGAGAGTGTCTGTGACAAGTGCTAATCTTGTATGGGCCAAACTGGGAGGAAAATGAAGGGAAGGAGAGAAAAATGAAGCGCTGTACCACAGAGAAGTGAAGTTCTAGCCATAGGCACTGCTGAGAATTACCAGTTACACCCAGTAATCTGTGCACCTCAATGCTAATTTCACTCATATGATAAGAAATGGAACTAATGAGCCTCAACAGTTAAGACAAGTGGGAAGAACTTGTGTTTACCTGGGAATTAGGATCATAGTAGAGCCCTGTTACAGGATCATAGTAATATCCTGAAGATTCATCATATTGGTAGGTGGAAGTGTCAGGGACAGCTGTAAAAAGATTGAAGTGTGGGACATGGTCATTCCAGCTGAATTCAGGCAGGCATCTTTCTACATTTCAGGTAGAACTCAGATGACTGACAACCACAATGGCAGACATGCCTGTAAAGGGCTCTTAGTCACCCAAGCACAATGCACACTCCAGAACAGCTTCAGCACTGCCATGGTGACAGAGCACTAAGCCCAAAGCAATCCTCTCTTGCTATACAGTGACAGGTACCTGTCCCCAAAAATCAAGTCCTGATGGCTTACCGTACTTGGTTCCAGGGACCACACCAGTTGGGGGAGCTGTTTGTGCCTGAGTGCTAGTGGTAGGTTGTGCTGATTGTGTCTGAAAAAAAAACCACAAACCCAGGAACCTCCATTAGGAATTTGTCACCAAAGAACAAGAAACACAGCCAGTGAGCCAAGGCATGACCAGCACACCCTGCCTGTACAACAGCTAGCTCCTCTTCACCATTACACTTGGTGCTCACCTCAAACAACAAAGCTACCACAGGCATGGCAGATGACTTGTGACCACAAGCACTATGTCTAAACCCACGGTCACTTCAGCAGCTTTGCTGTACCACCACTTCATAGAGTAAAGGCTACAGCTAAGTCAGATATCCCACATACCCCTGGCCTTGAAATCAAAGAGTAATTAGTGCTGTAATTACCGGAGAGTCAGGCGAGTTTGTCTGTTGATTATATAACTGAGGACTCTGGGACACAACCGCAGCTGTGGTGGTAGTGACCGGAGCTCCTGCCAAAACAGAGCAATAATGGATAAGCCAACCAGTTGGTAAAACAGTACTTCATCCAGGGCTAAAATTACTTTGTTTACAGTTTCAGCTCCTAATTCCAGCTCCAGCAGCCAAACAAGGCAATAAATGTTCAAAAGGAGACATACACTGTGGGTATTTTCTACCCAGACAAGGAATTGTTTCCTTTTCAGGAGGAAATATTCTACTCCCAAAGTCAGTGATTCCAGGCCTCCGACAGCTGCTAAAGCTGCTTACAGAGTTCTCAGAGGTCAAGGCTTTTGTCAATAGCCTCAAACAGAGGCTGGTCTCTTGTCTGGCAGACTGGAGGTCCCAGTGGAACAAATTTGTTACAGTTCTCCAGTAACACATACTGGTTGAGACATCCTGAGAGCAAAAGCAGCCAAGCCTCGCCCTACTCAAAGTAACAAAAACGCTGAAGTACAACACCACTGCCACAAAATTTTTGTTACCAACACAGCATCTGCCTCTTGTCACAAGTACTACCTGATATGGTAGCTGTGTCTGTGTCCAGCACCCCTCCTTGATTTTGGTAGTACTGCTGATAATCCTGGGAGTACTGCAAAGAGAAACAAATGACAACACAAGATAAGCCGATGCCAAATTACAGCCACCTACCAGTGAAGAGCACAGCCACCACTACTAACCTGAGCATACTGTGTGTAACCATCCTGTCCTGATTGGAGGTAGCTGTAGTCAAGGGTGCTGCCTTCTCCAGTTTGTGGCTGAAATGTGAGCAGGTATTTTTTTGTCAGGGATAGCTAAGTTACTGCATTTATGAATTTCAACACTGCTTAGGCTCCAGTCTGTCAGGTCAGATCTGTCACAGCAGCTTTGGTCCATTTGAACAAGTGGGCAGCAGTGAAACTGTATGCATTAAGTTTTCATTTTCAGGAAAGCAGGACCATGGGCAACAGCCTCCCAATCATACCTGAGTGGATGACCACTGAGCTGCAGCGATGGCTGTACTTGCCACAGAGAAGGCGCTGACTCTGTTGCCGTCTGGGAGAAGCAAGTCTCTGTAACCACAAAAATTATGCCTCTGAGCAAATGCTGCTTTCTTCTGAAGCGCCTCCCCATGCCAGGAGGTAGAGCCTGCCCTTACATGTGTATTTCTTGGCAGTCAGAGAACATTCCAACTGCAATGAATGAGCCAAAGCACTGCTTGGCAAGTGAAGGAGCTTTAGGTTCACTGTTGAACAGTCAGTAAGGAGTCCCCAGGACTGCAAGGAAACAAGCATGCTGTGCACACAGTTATGATGTGATCTTCAGAGGACTGGAGACAGGAGTGGTAGCAAACACTGCTCACTCTCCTCACACACAGTGAAAAGCAGGATGCATGCAACACAAGATGCTTAGAGGAAGCAAAATTTTGGAGTGACTAACCTTAACAGCCTGGGTGACAACAAATCTCTATTACAAATAGTGGGGGAGATAAAGTAAGAAAAATCAACTGCTATTCACAACTCACTTTCTGGCACTCTTTGCAAAGTCAACACCAATTGTTTTGCCATCAATTTTTAATGGTGGCTGAAGACTTTGTAAAATCTGCAGCAGTTGAGAGGCATCCTACAACAAGAAATACTCATTATTACGAAAGGCAGGTTACTGAGGTGGATTCAGAAGTTCCCAAAGCTCCAGCTTTTCACATACAGCCTCTGAAAGCAACCAGAACTGCAACAACACCTCCATCTCCCCGTACTACACACAAGGAGAACACAATGAGATCAACCACAGCCCACGTGCAGACAATGTTCATTTCCCCAGGCTACTGAGTATTAAACATCTTCTAAGAACTTAGCTTTATAAAGGTATTTACCACGAACTACCCCAGAATGGAGGCCAGCAGAAAGCAAGATAGGGCACTTTCTGTCCAAATTGTTACTCTCTGCCTAAAGAAGGTCCAAACACATCATGTTGCCTATCAAATGCAGTATATGCAGGAACAGCAATTCTACCACCCTTCAGTGAGCCCATGTCAGTATCTGTTATGATTTTCCCTGTACTTCACTGCAAATTCCCATGCTTCAATTTACAGTTGTAGCCTACTGTCCTATCCCTGTAGAGTGTTAACTAATGTCTCTGCTGTTGCTACATCCTCCCACTAGACGCTGCAGAGAGCAGCAAGATCCCCTTTCTCAAGGTGGAAGGAGCCCAATTCTGTGGCACCTTCTCCATTCTACATGCCCCAGCCCTTAATTTTTGTGATTGAAATACAATCCCAGACTGTCATTTTTGTGATGCAAGTGTGAAACCAGCCTTCAATCCAGAACAGCACTGCTACAAAATCAGCTTCCCAGTGTGCTCCCAATATCCTATCAACATCTTTCCAAACGGCAGCCCCTAATGAAAATTGGCGAACTGGGGTGGCCCTCCAGGGAGCAAAAGGCTCTGAATGCTTCAGCTACAGAAGCACACTAACAAGCTGTTTCTCTCCAGTGCATCAGTAAGGCCCTCACCATGGCAGAAGACAGCTGCACAAACGCAAAGCCTCTATTTTGCTGAGTCTGCTTGTCTTTGATAAGACGAATATTATTGACTGCCAGAGATGCATACGGAGACAAGGCAGTCATGATGGATTCCACTACTGTGTGAGGAGCAATGTTTCGGAGAATGATGGCTGAGGAGAAAAGAAAGTACGACGTTAGCTGTGCACATAGCAGCTTCCTGGAGTACTTCTGGGTAGTCCAAGGTACAGGAAGGAGTTTAGTACCCATGTTTACATTCCACATCACACAATTAAGTCTGAAAACTTACTATCACAGTAATAATCCACAGACTGAACAGCTTCTGCTGCTCCGGGTGGTACTTCCTGTTCTGAATCTACAGAAGAAGAAAGTATTTCAGTCACAACATGGCTCATACAACCTAGACTCTGGATCTCACAAGCCAGTCTAGGCCCTAGAGGATTTTATTTTTTCCTACATAGGACAAAATGTTTCCTACAAAAATCAAAGCCAGTCAAGGAGAGCAGTGTAACATACCGAATTTGTCTGCTCCACAGCGGAAGCATTTTAGCCTCCTCCTGAAGTTGTACAGACAGCACTGTGAGAAACAAGAGAAACCATGTAAGAACTCAGGTGATTCGTCACAGTGCTGGCATTTCATACAAAACTGAACACCAGACATTCACATAAAGTAACACAGCAAAGCTAAACCCACGAAAATAATTTCAGAGGAGCAAAAGCCACCCTTGTCCCCACCACACCTGCTTTACAGAACATCCTAACTACTTTTCCCATAATCTTCTTGACTTACTCAGTTTTTTTAACTATGGAGTCTTCAACTTAGAACCCCCGACAGTAACTACTTGAAAAAGCACAATGTTCAAGGGAAAGGCAGGCTGGAAAACAAGTTATCTTCATGGGCAAAAAAAGTGTAGCTAAAGCTTGATAAAACAGCCTGGTGTTCACCTGACTACATCTCCACTTAGGGGTGGGCAAGCAACAAGCACACAGCAGCATGCACTAGACAGCAATTGAAGACTGGATTAGTCATCACCTAACAATTTCATATTCTAGCACAGCTCACTGCTCCTGCTCTGTGTCTTCTGGGGCAACACCTGTGTCACTACTTTGCCAGCAGAGCTACAAGAGCTTTCCATTCCTGTGCCTTACTATTCCTGTTGTATGGACGTCCAGCAGTACGAGTGAGGCAGAAGCAAGTATCACCTTGTTCAAACTAGTCAGCTGGCTAAGAGCACTGAAGCCAAGACACTCTGATAAAAACATGCACTATACCTTGTTGCAAAGCCAGTCCTCAAATTTAGGCCTGGGGTTGCTGTAGTGCATCGCAATCTGCTTCCCTTGAATCACCAGCTTTTTCTGCAAAAAAAGTGGTTTCAGTTATTCCTGTGTCGGGGCACACACGTCCATTTTCCCGTGGCAGAGCACCCTTCGGAGGAATCAGTGCTCCTGAATTACATGTACAACATATGGGGAGGATGTGGAGGACAACCACCGCCACCTACACCCTTCCCATCCAATCCTGCAGAGAGGAGGACGAGGGCAGTAAGAGAATGGGATGTGGAGCAAAGATCAACGGAATCAGGGAGTGTTGAAAAAATGCTGCCAAACACTAAACGCTGACATGGAACCAGGAAGTGTCTCGAAGGAGACAAAGTCCTAACCCGCTGCGTTCAGGATTAATGCATTTCTAGGAGTCTCTTTGGCCCCACATTTCTATTCACTTCTGGTATAGCACTGAGCGACTTTTTAAACAGGTCCTTAGGTGACTGCTTCACTTCTTCCCCTACTCCAAATACCCCAGACATTTTAACATTTGGATTACTTTTCCAAGCACTTTCTTCAGAAGCATCCCTTTGAAAACAGAGTAACTCTTCCCAAAGGGAACCTGCTCAGACTTCTTGGAGGCTGGATTACAAGTGCCATCAACTGAAAGGTGGTTTCCTTTGACTAATGCATCAGTTCAATTGGAAGCCTGCTAGAGAGGTTTGTGTTCTTCGTTCAGGCAGGAGCTCTCCAAAAATGAGTAACTAGACTGCAAGTGAAGCTTCTCCAGGTGTAGGAAAAGTTCATAATGCTTTCAGCATGTCCTCTCTGACTTCAGAGGAGTTTAGATTTGAGAAGCCTTGACTCTTGGCCTGGCTTTGCCAAGCATGAGTATGCAGAATGCCCTTTCAAAACATAGCCACCAACATGCTTCAATCAGTGGAAGGACATCTGAGGAGGCACCTGTTAGAGGCCAAACCCCAGGTATTTTAACAACTGTATCAGGTTGTCTTACTGCAGAGGTAGCGCAGAAGTGCTAGGACTGGTGGCTTTTCTGCTAACAGGGTCTGTAACAGATCTAAGTATGTAGCATAAACAA